>CM029017.1:58266077-58866077 GCA_016801055.1 Panax notoginseng | reverse complement strand
TTCTTGAGTTTGACTCGGCAGACGTTTGGACCACTCTACGATTTCAGGAGAGGCCCTCCATAGCAGACAAACTACGATTCTCGATGCTCTATGATTCTGCCTTGGCTTCTGTAATCTTTTAATCAGCTCGATAGACTACGTTTCTGTTGAAGCCTATCTATTATATTTCAAGATATAGATCAACCTAACATCTTTGATCTTTTCATCTATACATTCATTTACAAAATGATAAACATTAAAAGTTCATATTAACCTAACAAGTTTGATCTACCACTAAGTCCTTGTACATGTATTCCTTGAAGGACTTTACATATAATTATGAATATTTACTTTCAACATCAAATTTAAATATGCAATCTCCCAAAAATCTCCCCCTATTTGATGTTGACATAACCAAGGACATTTGTGTCATGATTATTAATTTCTAGATGCAGTTGCTTACAAAGTAAATATGACTTGGTGTTTCAGTGAGCAACTAAAATCTCTAAAGAATAAACATAAATTTATTGATGTTTGTAAAGACAGATATTACAATTTAGCTTAGTTACATCAATAAGAAATGAGTTTCAACTTATCTCTATTTCTTCTGTCTTTTGTTCCTTGGAGGATTAACATATTCTGTAGCTCTCCTTCTCTTGTTGGCTTCGTCTCTCCATGAAATATCTTCCAGCTCGCTTTGACTTAGCTGTTCTCCATGATCGTGTCTGTTCATGAATGTAGGATCTCCAATTGGCAAGTTTAGGCCAGTGGTGGTTATTCCTTGTGAGCTGGGAGATGACTCTTGACTCCTCAGCGATTGTGCCATGATAATTTGCTGCTATTCAGATCATGGAGTCTGATGGCGAGGCTGTCTTATGGGAGGGCTCCTTAAAGATTGAGCAATAAATTTTCCTCTACCTCTGCCTTTCTCTCCTTTCTCTTTATTCTCCCCCTTTATGTCAGCATCAAGAGTTCGAATGTCTTCAGATAGTCGAGTCATGCCTTATACGAGCTCGTGGAGCTGATTCTTGGAGTGAGCAATATCTGCACGATTTTCTTGGATCAAAGAATCAGTTTGAGATTCTCTCTTTTGTAGAATGGCCAAGACAATTTTTGTTTGTTGCATTTGGCCTATGGAAAATGCTTGGAATTCTTTCATTGAAGTTCGTAGACTCGTGAGGCTTTCCATCATAAGATTATTTTGGGATTCCTGAGTATTCTGCAAAACAAGAACTGCTTCCATATGTTTCTTGGCAGCCTAAAAGTGAATTTGATCCCTTTCATTGATACTCTGAATCATTTCCTTTATGATCTCCCTAAGCTTCTTTGTAAGCTCAATACTAAGGTTGCTTGGGAGGGTGTTGGCAACATCGATCAAATAAGTCATCCTCAGGTAAACAAGGTCTGAGTGAACTTCAAGATTTTCTTGTATGTCCTTGGTCACCTTCTGAGATGCTTTAGACAACTCCTTTTTGGTAGTAAGATCTGATATGAGCTAAAGGAGTTGCTGATTATTTGGAGGAGAGGCTCTAGTATATTGATCTTGCATATTGTAGAGAACAAGATCAAGATTGAAATAGTTATTTGTTGATGAGGAAGGGATATCTGATAGAGGAGCAGGTGTGTGAGGTTGAGTCTCCGGAGGAGGTGACTCTACGATTTGAGCAGGTGACTCTACGATTGGATTTGGATCAATAACCGTAGAGTGAGAGATGATAGGAGACTGGATCAACACAAAATTAGGCATGTTTGGTTCATCAGTCACAGAATGTTAGGATTCTGTAACTGGAAATTGATTTAGTGGATGTAGTATCACTTCCAACCATCTTGACAATTCATAGAATTGGTTGAAGGTTGATGGTGGACAGTGTCTAACCCTAAAAGAGATGGGAATATATTGTACCTCATGCCTATTTTCTGAAGATGGACCATTAGTAATCAGCTTTCGGGTAAAAGTGAGATTGCCTGGGAATCCATGAGCTAGCACAGAGATTGATGGATAAGCTTTGAAGGTCCAGAACATGTGATCCCAGGAGTTAAGGATTTTGGCTCTGTGAAAGGGCATCATAGGTAGATAGGAGAACATTTGATTGTAGTTGGCTCTCCTATATCTATTCCATCCCACTACAATAATCTCAACTTCGTCATCCTCTTCTTCTTCTCTGTCTTCATCTGAAGTTTCCACTACATCAATCATCTCCACCTTTCTTCTTTGTTCTTCTACTTTCTCCACCTCCATAGCTTCAACCCTCTCCATTTCTTCAGTTTTAGAAGCTAAGATCTCTTGAGGGACTGAGGGAGGTTCATGATGATCTCTTGGCAATTCCTCCTCAGCTGCAGCCTTTTCTGACATAGGAACTTCATGAGGTTCCCCCTCAATTCGATCATCCATTTGAACTTCAAGCAACTCCCCCTCAGCTGGAGCATTTTCTAGTGTAGGGACTTCAGGAAGCTCCTCCTCAACTCGAACTGAATTCTCATTACTTGCTTCGGGTAGCCCTTCTTCAGCAGCTATTCTTCAGTCTTCCTCCTTTAACACTCCTTCATTGACAATAATGTATTTCTTGACAAGTTTTCTCTTTGTCTTCCTAGGCTGAGCCACAGCCTCAGTGCTTTCTTTAGCTTCAAGTTTGAGAGTTTGATCAGGCTGAGAAGCTGTTGAAGCATCCTCTTCTGGAGTGATTTCAAGTCTGGACTCTACGATCGAAGAGAAAGAAGACTTCTTTGACTTATGGCTGCGTTTACCCTTCTTAAGCAGCTGAGAGATGGTAGCTCTATCTTCTTCTTCTTCTTCTTCTTCAGACTGCTGTTCTTTCCCTTTCATTTTCTTGAGAGTTTCAGTGCCTGAACTCCCTTGAGGTACGTTAGTGGTTCATCCTTGAGGCTCCTATGTTGTCTGAGCCTTCTTCTTTCTCTTTCCCTTGCTTTTTCTGACCAAAGCAATGTGTTCTTCTTTATGTATTTCTTCTTCTTCCTCGTCAGTTTCCTTCACAATTGACATGTTCCCTGGTAGTCCTGACTCCTTCGCTTCACCAGTCCTTCCACTGGATTCAGACATCATTCTGACATTTTCTGCTGGATTTCTTTTCCAGTTTTGAAACAGCTGCTGGGTCATCCTTCTGTTGGGATTAATAGATTCTCCTTCATTATCCCCAATTTTGTCACCCAGTGCTGATTGCTGGATAATGCGTATAAACCGCCCGTAGAGCATCTTTCCAGAGCTCTTTGATTTCTTTGAACTGAGTATCCATTTCCCAATCCAATCGATGAGTAGGGCCCCATAGTTGAGTTGAACCCCAAAGCAGATTGCTGTCATGAGCTTAAGTTGTACTTCATTCACAGAGTCATGACCAGAGCTCTTACAGTATATGCATTTCCCAACAATGTCAGCCAAAAACTCATACCTTTTGGGGAAACTCTTTCTTCTTGTACCCCTTGACGGTCTGAAACTTTTTATGATGCATCTTCTTCAGCCTTTCATGAAATTCGATGACCTCCATAGATAGAAGTCCTTTTGATTTGAAACCTAGGGCTAGGTTTATATCTTCAGCTTTGAGTTTAATTTGCTCTCCCTTGACCCTTGTGGTAATAACATCGTTCTCAAAAGCTCCATTTCTGTAGAACTCTTTTACCAGCTTAGGGTAGATCCATGTGTTGGTGCCCAGAGCTTCTAAGACCAGCTTTCTTTAACTGAGACATAATTTTGTGGAATTGAGGGTCGATTGTCTTGAACTCGTCGAAGCAGAGTCGGTAAACAGTGATATCATTTGAAGCCACCATTGATTTCCTTGCACTTAGGTTGGTTGAGCGTTTCGAAAAGCTAGGGTTTTTGCTTGTAGAGAGATAGAGGAATAAGCTTTTTAAACTTTTGAGATGAATATTCAAAAAGACCTTTTCAAACTGTACTTGTAACTTCCCTCCTCTCGTTCTTCATAGTGGGGCATGTGTCAAGTCCTGCTTGGCTCCACGATTTTAACTAATGTGGAAAATAATGATCTGCCCTTTGCTCCCCCTGTGCTAGTGTATCCTTTAGGAGGACTACGATCATCGAGGTAGCACTACGATCGTTGAGGTTGCACTACAATCATTGAGATAGCACTACGATAGTTGAGGTTGCACTGCGATCGTTGAGTTCACTGCTGAATCTGCTCTACGAACATTGTCTGCACTGGTCCTTGTGATGAACTTTGACTTAGCATTCCTTCTGGGTTAAGGTAGCTCAGGAAGAGCCAACCTCTTAGAATGAACTAAGGATCAGGTTTGTCCCTGAGGCGCTTAACAGAGGGATTGCTTGGATTTGTTGGGAGTGTTGTCATTACAGGATGCTTCTTTGTCATGTCGAGGCAGCTCTTCGATCGTGGTCCTTCATGTCAAGGCAGCTCTACTATCATAGACTTTCTTTTAGTCATCTCTACGATTTTGAACATAGTCTTTATATCTGCATGGTTAGCATAAACTAGAACATAGATTTTATGGTTTGTAGATTTAACATGCCTAACTCACTTTTCAATTTATTAAATCTGGATTCATCTAGAGGCTTTGTAAAGACATCAGCAAGTTAATTTTCAGTAGGGATGTATTGTAAAGATATGGTTCCATTTTGGACATGATCCCTAATAAAATGATATCTTATTTCTATATGCTTGGTCCGAGAAAGCATGACAGGATTGTGTGTTATTGCTATGGCACTTGTGTTATCACAATGTATAGGTATAGATTTGAAATCAAACCCATAGTCTGCTAGCTGATTTTTCATCCATAAGATTTGAGCACAACAGTTTCCAGCAATAATGTATTCATCTTCTGCTGTTGAGGTAGATACTGAGTTTTGCTTCTTGCTAAACCAGGACACAAGTCTGTTTTCTAGCAACTGACAGGTGCCACTGGTACTTTTTCTATCTATTTTGCAACCTGCAAAATCAACATCTGTATATCCTGTCAATTCAAAGGAGGACTCCTTGGGATACCAAAGTCCTAAGTGAGGTGTGCCTTTGAGATACCTGAAAATCCTTTTTACAGCAGTTAAGTGTGATTCCTTAGGATTAGCTTGAAATCTAGCACATATGCATGTTGTAAACATTATGTCTGGTCTACTGGCAGTTAGGTATAGGACAGAGCCTATCATACCTCTGTATTGAGTTATATCAATACTTTTACCTTTTTCATCTTTGTCAAGCTTGGTTGCTGGAGCAATTGGTGTTTTCATGGGAGAGGCTGATTCCATGCCATACTTTCTAAGTAAGTCTTTAATGTACTTGGCTTGGTTTATGAAGATTCCTTCATCAGTCTGCTTTACTTGCAATCCAAGGAAGAAATTCAGCTCACCCATCATGCTCATTTCGAACTTGTTTTGCATAAGCTTGGCAAATTTCTTACACAATTTTTCATTAGTAGAGCCAAAGATAATGTCATCAACATATATTTGAACTAATAAGACTTTGTCTTTATGCTTTCTAAGAAATAATGTGATATCTACTCTACCTCTAGTGAAACCATTTTCAATAAGAAAGTTAGTGTTTCATACTATGCTCTAGGTGCTTGTTTAAGACCATATAAGGCTTTGTCTAATCTATAGACATAATTAGAGAGAGTTGGATTCATGAAACCGGGAGGTTTCTCCACATATACTTCTTCTTAAAGTTCACCATTTAGGAATGCACTTTTGACATCCATTTGAAAGACTTTGAATTTCATGTGGGCATCAAAGGTAAGGAATATTCTGATGGCTTCTAATCTGGCAACAGGTGCAAAGGTCTCGTCGTAGTCAATGTCTTCTTCTTGAGAGTAACCTTTGGCCACCAGTCTTGCCTTATTCCTTGTTATTACTCCATCTTCATCCATCTTGTTTCTGAAGACCCACTTGGTGCCAATGACTGGATGACTTCTTGGTCTTGGAACTAATCTCCATACTTTGCTTCTTTCAAACTGATTTAGTTCTTCATGCATGGCTTCTATCCAACTGGAGTCTTCCATTGCATCTTTTATCTTCTTGGGTTTTATTTGTGACAGAAAGCTTAGATAGTAACACTCATTCTGAGTGGCAGCTCTTGTTTTGACCCTTGCATTTGGATCTCCAATGATTAGGTCTTGAGTGTGATCTTTTGCCCATCTGTTTCCTATTAGAACATCTGTCCTGATGCCTTCTTATTTGAGATCTTCAAGATCAATTTCTGCTTCTTGATGTGGGGGTTCATTGTCTTACGTAGTTATCTCTACGATCTCCTCTCCTTGCTCGAAGATTTCATTTTTTAGGACTACGATCGTGGTGTTGAGCCCGACGACCTCGTTCGTAGTGTCTAAATTGTCGTTCGTAGTGTCTTGAGACACTATTTTGTCCAAGTATGTTTCATCGAAGATGATGTGAATTGAGACTTCAACACTCAACGTCTTCTTGTTGAACACTCTATAAGCCTTACTGTCTGTGGCATATCCGAGAAAGATTCCTTCGTCTGACTTGGGTTGGAATTTTGTCAGATACTGTTTTCCATTATTGAGAATATAGCATGCATAACCAAATACCTGAAAATAGCTGACACTTGACTTTCTTCCTTTCCATAGTTCGTAGGGAGTCTTCTTTAACGTAGAGTGCACAAGAGATCTATTCTGAGTGTAGCATGCAGTGTTGACAGCTTCTGCCCAGAAGTATTTAGGCAGACGATCTGCTACTAGTAGAGTTCTTCTAACCTCTATCAACATTCTATTCTTTCTCTCCGCTACTCCGTTTTGCTGAGGAGTTCGTGGAGCTGAGAAGTTGTTATTGATGCCATTTTCTGTGCAGAACTGGTCCATCTCAGAGAAGTCGAATTCTCTGCCATGATCACTCCTTATAGCCTTGATTTTCTCCCCTTTCTCGTTCATCACCAGTCTGAACATCTTGATTAGTTGGGAGCTTGTTTCATCTTTTGAGTTTAGAAAGAACACTCATGTGAATCTGGTGTATTCATCCACTACGACCAATGAGTATCTCTTCCCTCCAAGGCTTGTTGTTGGAATTGGTCCAAATAAATCCATGTGAAGTAACTGCAGAGGCTTGTCAATTGAGCTGACAGTTTTGCTCTTGAATGAGCTTTTAGTCCGTTTTCCAAGCTGACAGGCAGTGCATGACCTTTCTTTGACGAAGCTGAACTTGGGTAAGCCTGCTACTAGATCCTTGGAGGCCAGTTTTGACATGCTTTTGAAGTTGAGATGAGACAGTCTTCTATGCCATAACCAGCTCATTTCTTCAAATGCTTTAGCCAGAAAGCATATTGTCTCGTCCGAGCTCAGTTGACCAAGATTAATAGTGTAGACATTTCCTTCTCTTGTTCCGGTCAACTTTATAGAGGATGTCTTCAGATCTCTGACTTGACATTGATTGTTGAGGAAGGTGACTTGATGACCCTTGTCGTAGAGTTGGCTTATGCTCAAAAGATTGTGTTGTAATCCTTCCACATAGGCTACTTTACTGAAGGATACTGCACCATTCCCAGCTGAGTCATATCCTCTTATCTTGCCAGAGCCATTGTCTTCGAAGATGACTGACAGACCCTCCTTCTCTATGAAGTTAGACATGAGGGCTTTGTTCTCAGTCATGTGCCTTGAGCATCCACTGTCTAGATACCAGGTTGTGATCGTGGAGCTCTGTTCCCGTGGTAAGATTAAACTCTCATTTTGGTACCCATACTTGCATGGGTCCTACTTTGTTAGTACCCTTGGGAACCCAAATTTGCTTGATTTTGGGTCTTATATGCATAGGATTATGGTAGCATATTACAGCCTTATGACCAATCTTATTACATACAAAGCATCTAATATGATGCATGCTTGTGTGTGTATGTGGATTCTTCCTCCATTTGGACTTTTCTGGGTTCTTAGCAATCCTTCCTTTATACTGGTTCTTCTTTTTTCATGTGTCCTTGTGATTCATGATTTGTGAGGAGTGAAGCTTAACTCTACTGTTCCTTCCCAGTTGGTTCGTGGAGTTGATTTTACTCGACTCTACGACCCTTCGAGGTTCGAGAGTAGTGACTAAGTTACTCTTCTCTTTTCTGAAACCTAGGCCAGCATGGGATCCTTTATTCCTTGGAACATGGATTGGATCAGAAGAGTAGGGTTGGACTGGTTCTTCCTTCTGTGAGGATTTCACAAATATAATGCTTCTACTAAAACTTGAAACATTACTAGAGCTAGTTTCCTTTATCTTTTCCACATATGATTCTGAGGTGGATTTCCCAAAACCTAAACCTGTTCTGTCAGATGCACTTCTCTGAATGGAGATCAGGGAGTCCATGGAAGAAGATGATTTATTCCATGTAGAGATTGTCCTTTCTAGTTTCTCAATTTTAGAGGTTAGATTTGACTCTCTTTGTGCATTAAGTTCATTGGTCTGTTTTAAGAGTTTATTCCCAGCTTCAAATTTGGAGAGAGAGTTAGTACTTAGAAGAGTTGTTTCCAGTTTTTCTTGTACTTTCTCATTCTCTTGTCGAAGAAGAGAATAATCTTTAGACAGAACTCTGAACCATTTTATGTATTGATGTAGATCAGATGTTATGCCATGTATAGCAGTTCTTAAATCATCAATATCTGCATCAGGAGAGTTAAAGTCAAATACCTCATCTATACTTACTTCATGAATGTCAGAGCTCTTCTTATCCTTTGCATGTTTGGCCATCAGACAAAGATTTGCCATTTGAGGATCTTCATTATCTCCAGATTCGGGAGTTGAGTCGTTGTCTGAGTCACTCCACGATCCTCCGGCCACAAGACCTTTGTCTTTTTTATGGGGCCTCTTGTTGCCTTTGAGTTCTTTCTTTGAATTTGATTTCCTCTTTAGTTCTTCTCTAAGAAGTTTGTTGCAGTTTGCAATGAAATGGCTAGGCTTCTTGCAGTTGTAGCATAAGTCATTTATCTGTTCCTAACTGTTGTAGTTGTTGACTTTCTTAGGTTTGTTGCTTCTGCCTTGACGCATGAACCTTTTGAGTCTTCTTACCAGCATCGCAAAGTCCTTATCATCATCTTCATCATAGTCAGAGTCATTTTCAGTGTTAGCTTTGGAGATGTTATATGTTGCTTTGAGAGCAACCCCTTTGTCCTTCTTTCTTCCTTCAGATAGAGTTTCTACTCGTTGAGTCAGCTCCAGTTCATACGTGAGAAGGTTGCCATATAACTATTGAACAATCATTTCATGGAGATTCTTTGATTCTCTGATGGAAGTGGTTTTGGCATCCCACTTGCTAGGTAAGGCTCTCATGAACTTTATGATTAGATCTTTATTTGGATAGATCTTTCCAAAGGCTCGAAGAAAGTTGAGCAGAACATTGAATCTTTCGCAGGTGGAAGTGACATTTTCTCCTGGAACGTGGGCAAACATTTCATATTGCTGAGTTAGAAGAGATTGCTTGTCTTCTCTGACTTCTTCTGTTCCTTCATGTATGATGAGCAATGCTTCCCATACTTCCTTTGCTGTTTTGCTGTTGACCACATTTTTAAACAGGTCATCTTCTAAAGATTGGAACAAAATGTTCTTGGCCTTTTTGTCGAGTTGGACAACTTTCTTTTTGTTGTCAGTCCATTCTGCTTTGACCTTGATCTGAATTCTGTTTGGGTCGTCTGAATTTGGTGCAAGCTTTGTAGGAATGTAGGGCCCATTCTGAACAGTTTCAAATAGATCTTCATCTATTGAATCCATGTAGGCTTGCATACGAACTTTCCAGTTGACGAATTTATCTTTGTTGCACATTGGTAGCTTGCTGCCTCCTCCAGTCTTTGATTCGCTTATCAGATGTGTCATTGGATCTACTTAAGCTTTGTATGATGTTTGATAGAACCTGCTCTGATACCAATTGTTAGTTTCTAGAAGCATAATAGTTATCTAGAAGGGGGGGTTGAATAAATATTTTAAAAATTCTTTTACAAAATACTTGTTAGTTTTGATAATGATTTAATCACAGCGGAATTGAGATTTGTTTGTTTTCCCTTTAAGATATAACGAGTTAATAGGAGTTAAGCAGTTATGGCAGTTATAACAGTTATGGCAAGAATATAAGAGACATAGAGATTTTAAGTGGTTCAGAGCACTCAAAGCTCCTAGTCCACTTTTCTACTCCTTTAGTATGAAATCCACTAAGGATATCTTTACAATATTTGAATCTCACAGATTCCTTCAAGATCAGCAGTCTTGGAACTTCTTAGTTCACTTTTGAACTCTTCAAGTCCAACAGACTTGATACTTCTCAGTTCACTTAGAACTCTTCAAGTCCTTCTGACTTTGAACTTCTTACTTCACTTGATAGTGGTTGAGTTCTTGAATGGTGCTACTCAGTTGTCGTTAAGCTTGTGTTCGAAAGAGCTGAGTAGCTGAGCAAGCTTTCTTTTTCAGATTGTAGAGTTGAGCGTTGAGTGTTCTTAAACATTTTTGTTCAGTGCTTGCTTCTTCTTCTCATCTACTTATGTTTTGCATATATGATGCCTTTGAAATGTATCCGTTTGAAGACATCCGTTGAAGCATTAAATGCATTTGACATTTCTGAGCTCTAATGGAGACTTTCTGCACAACTTCTGATTAACAGTTTGGCCTACTGACAAAGCAGACTGCTATCTCACCTAACACCTGAAAAGGTGTTTTCTACTGACCCATAGTACTTTCCTTATCTTCTTCATTACGTCTCTTTGTCATATACTAAGGATGACTATTGTGTTATTGGGAATCCCGAGGACTTCAACGTTTATAATCCATTCCACATTTGTTGTGATTTATTCTTAAACAAATGGGCAAGGCTCGATGCTTCTGATTACAGACAGATGATGCTCTACGATCATGATCGTGGTGTCTTGCCACATTGGTGCTTGATCCGATACTGATAGAAGAGAACACTACGATTTCTCTTCAGCACTGGCACACTACGATCTTTAACTTGCTTGACTTGCAAACTCTACGATTCCAAGAGCACTCTACGATTCTCGAGTTTGACTCGTCCAGCATTTGGACCACTCTACGATTTTAGGAGAGGCCCTCCAAAGTAGACAGACTACGATTCTCGATGCTCTATGATTCTGGCTTGGCTTCTGCAATCTTTTGATCAGCTCGATAGACTACGTTTCTGTTGAAGCCTATCTATTACATTTCAAGATATAGGTCAACCTAACAACTTTGATCTTTTCATCTATACATTCATTTACAGAATGATAAACATTAAAAGCTCAGATTAACCTAACAAGTTTGATCTAACATGTTGTTGATCTAGAAGGGGTTGGGGGGGGGGTTGAATAGATCCTTTTTAATTGTAAATACTTTTCTCGTTTATTTTGTATTGCTAATAATTTAGCATATGACAAACATAAGAATCTTTTCAAGTACAGCGGAATAAGTAAAAGATCCTCTTCATTGATATATTCATAATCATACATACATTATTCTTAGAGTTAGTTCAGTGGTAAGCAATTAATACATACATATCAGTTATAGTAGTTAAGTACATAATGTAAATGACATAAAGTAAAAGACACAAGGGATTTTAAGTGGTTTAGAGACTTAAGCTCCTAATCCACTCTTCTGCCTTCAACTAGCAGGATTTCCACTAAGGAAGGGCAGCACCCTGAATCACTAAGATTCCTTCAAGGCCAACAACTTTGTGTAAGACCCCAAATTTTATGAAATAAAAGTATTCAATTTTTTTTATAATTACTATCCAGTAAATGGTTAAATTGATAAAAAGTTAAGTATTCATTTTTTCTTATAATTATTATTCAGTAATTGGTTAAATTGATAAAAAGTTAAGTTAAGGGTAATATATGAATTTTTTTCAAAATAAACAAGTGATTATAAAATATTCATTGTTGTCGAAAAATATTCGTTTGGTCGTGGTATATTCTTACTGTCGGGGAATATTCGTACGACGGCGCAGCCTTGTGTGGGCCCCATAACGGAAAACGATTGGATGGAGAAAACGACAAGTATGAGTTTTTTTTATAAATAACGGCGTAGTTGTTACCGTTAATACTGTTGAAATACCCGATGATTAAAGCATAGTAATACGCGTTGTTGCACAGTAGCACACGGTATTGCACTAATTATTGATTCTTACGTAAGAAGGCACCACTCAATAATTGTTACAGTAATTACTGTTCAATATTTTATTTTATTGATTTAATAATTGCTACGTTGATATTTTATACTATTGTTGTTTCAATAATTGTCACTGCACAATATTTATTATTATCAGATCAATAATTCATATTATTTTAATAATATTATTAGATAGCATTATTGGCAATGTCTAGAAAGTTCTGTCTAAGGAGAGGTTTGGTCACCTAATTGCGCGCCAGTAAGGAGAAATCCTTATTGGAAAGCCCCCTCTTTCCTGGGAACGGCCTGGTTGTCAGTATTGTGATTCTGTAATATTATTTGTGAATAATTAATTATTGATTTATATGATAAGGAAAATATTCATTTTATGTGGATATAGATGGAGAAAATTTTTAATGTGACAATTGTTGAAAATTGATATTTTATCTTTTCTGATAAAATAATTCATTTAAATATATTATTATATTATAATAATATAATAATGGTGATATTTTTATAATGAATGTGGGATGTATGAATATATGATGAGGAAGAGTATTTTTGTTTTCTTGACTGAAATTTGCTTATAGCCTATAAAATCGTCTCTATATGGATTTCGGTCAATTTCTGCTTGGAATTTGGAAAAATTTAAACTTATAAAGTTGTAGAGAATTGAATTTTCTATGGAACGGACATAAGATTTGAATTTTTCTGATAAAAGGACTATTTATTATGAATTATTAAAATTTCGGAATAATTAATTTTTAAAATTTAAAATATTTTTTTTAAGAAAAACATTTTTTGTAAGTTGGTGGGCCCCACTTATGTGGTAAATGTGCTGAAAACAGAATTTCCAAGTTTGTGTATTATTTTTTTTATAAATATAATATTTTATTAAATTTTCTGCTTTGGTGTTCTAAGCATTTTTCTATAAATAGGGTGCTTAGGTTAGAATTGAATATCACGCCAGAAACTGAAATTTTCTCTTTCTATATTATTAACCGTATTTTTGTTAGTATTTAGATATCTTGAGTGTTGCTATACGGTGCAAGTTCCCTTCAGCGTTATTCCAGTCAGAAGTACTGCTCTTTTGAGGTAATGAATAATAAGGGTTATTATGTTTTTCAGTTTCGTAATTTTTTCGACTCTCAAAAATTCTGAAAAAATTTGAAATGATAGTTTGATGAGTTTTCTAGATTATGTCCAAAAATGACGATTTTTGGATGTATAGATTAGGAGTTATGAATTTTATGGGAAAAAATTATTTTAAAAGTAAACACTTATAATTCTTTGTGGTTAACTCCAAAATTTATGAAATTTTTATTGGGAGTACATGTATATAACAGCAATATACTCTGTAAATTTCAGAATTTTTGGATAAAAATACAGTTTATGATAAATGTCTAAATATTCGGTTATGCTAAATCCCATAAAAGAAAATTTTCTGGGACTGATTTGGTATTTTTCATGAAAATATACTAGTTAGGAATAAATGAATTAAATATGTTATGTGAAATAAGAAAATTAGAAAATAGAATTTTATGGCTTGAGAATCCTATATAAGGTATATGCAAATTTTTGATGAGGGTTTTGGTTATTGGTGATGAAATCTTATGAGTTTGGCATTTTAGGATGATTAAATGCATTAATTTGTAAAGTGTAAACAATTAAAATAAATTATTTATAAGTTTAAGAAATGATTAAAATATTGTTGTAATATTAATAATATTAGATTATGAGATTATTAAGTGATTTATAACATTTGGATTAAGGTGTTGTAAATATTGATATGGATTTTATTGTGAAATTTTATCTTTTCGTGTCAGGGTTACTATTCATGAGTTACTATTCACGAGTTACTATTCACGAGTTACTATTCACGAACTACTATTCACGAGCTACTATTCACGATAAAATTAGTTTCTTTTTCTGACCAAATTATCGTTGATTTATGAATCTTACTCTTGAAATTAAACTCATGTTTTGATTATATTATTTTTATTATTATATAACATTTTTATAATCCTGGTGAGGAAATTCTCTTTGACTTGAGAGTAAAGATGGGTAGATTATTGGTATGATCGTGACTATGGGTTCTCTTTGGTCAGTAGTGCAAAGATGAATTGTTGACTGGTATGATCATGACCATTGAATTTATAATTGAATATCATTAACTTAAGTGAAAAGGTGAATTGATCAACATGGTTATGATTATTGTTTATATAAATTCTGAAATGATTATATATTTCTTTAAGATATTAATATCTTTGGCCCGTAGTGCAAAGATAACCTGTTGTTGAATATCTTTGGCATGTAGTGCAAAGATGACCTGTTGTTAAATATCTTTGGCCCGTAGTGCAAAGATGCATTTATTAGTATGATTATGAACATGAACTGTGATTTGGTATAACCATGATCTTTGATGTTTCAGGTAAAGACATGTGATGAAAATTATCTTCGTTCTGGATGAGAAGAGGAATTTAGAACCACAATTATGATTATGAGTTGTTCACATGATTGTGAACAGGAACTGTTGATTGATGTTACAGGGATAAAACATTGTTGGTGGACTTTCAACATGGAGAAGATAATAGACTTTATGATCTATTTGACTCTTCTAATGGATTGTTGTTTCCGTTGCAACTATGATTGAAAAGTTTTATCATCTACCATATGTTCTAAATCTCTGATTTATTATTGATGAAGGCTATTGATAATTTAATTATATTTAGTCATGATATTCTTTACTGGGCTAGTTGTGCTCACCTTTCTGCTTCACAATTCTTTTCAGGTAATAAGAGTGTAGCTGGGTCGAGCGGGGGTAACAGGGGAATAGAATGGTGGTCTCTAGCTGTGGAGGTTCTCCCTAAACAGTATGAAAATAATTTTATTGAAAACTTTAAAATAGTGGGTTGTATTTTATACATCATTTAGTAGTTATATTTGGTGAATCCAATAGGGTGAGGCGAACCTAACGTTGGAAGGGTGTTTTGTCACTATCATACAAGATGTCTAATGACATGCGACTTCATGTTATCATAAGATAGGGTTGTGCACATCCACTCGCTGAGTATATCTACGAGCACTACCTATATAATATTGGAGTTTGGTTAAAATATAATTCCCAATTGGAGACAATGGAGATAATTATATGTCAAGAGAAGACTCACCATTGGAAAGAACATGATAGTAATCTTCTCGTTTTTCTTTGGGGTCTATTGGTTCAACCAAGGATAATTCTGTGGGTATATGATATCTATCATAACCTAGACACATGGCCTCTCATATACGAAGGTTTTCTTGAGCACTTCCCAAAGATTTTAATTTCTAAAACAGTTATTGACTGTACCTTTATGTAAGGTGCTATTGTGATGTGCTATCAAAGGTTGGGATGAGAGTCATAGTTGGTATATATTTATATCAAAACTCACAACATATGTGTTGTTGTATTTTGCACAACAATTGTAATAATAAAGTTGTAGTTATTTTCTGTACCATGTATTTGGCGACTCAGAATGTGTTGGGTGGAATGGACCTATTTTGGGGGCGTCACAGTTGGTATCAGAGCTTAGGGATATGGTCTCTGGCAGAGATCGGGGAATAGAACTAGGAGGGGAGAGATGAGTAAATCCTTCGTTATTGTGTCCTACCTAAGCTTATTTGTTGGTCGGTCATAATATAGGGATATTATGTAATACGTTAGTTTGTTTAATTAACCCTTATTTTATGGCAGTATTTAAGAATGGCGGCTGAGAATGTTAACAATGGAGTGAATGAGACCGTGGAGACACCTCTAATCACCAACCAGAATAATGTGATGTCAGGCGAAGAAGAAATTAGAGATATTTTGGTGGTGAGAGAAGAATTAATAGTTGCACCCGAGCTAGTCGCAGAGGTAGCAGCTGAGAGTGAGGATGAAGAGGAACCTGAGGAAAATTTATTAGAAGATTTTTTTGATCGAAATGTAGAACTGCAAGATCATATTCGTGAGTTAGAAGAACATGTTGAAGAACGACAGGCGGTCGTGGAGCAAAGGAATGCAACAATTCAAAATTTTATTACCTAATATGTTATGCTTGAACTAGAGCACTCTTTGGCAGAGTGTAAGATATTAAAGCTGGAATCTGAGAATTCAAATATCAAGGATCAGCTGAAAGAAGAAACAACTGAACGAGTGAGAATGAAGGATGCATGGGTAAAAGTCACACGACGTGTTGAAATTGTAGAAAGAGATGTCTGATCCAAAAAGGCTAAAATGGATGATGTGTATTTCTCTCTTTGGACAACAATTGGGAGAACCCAACATCGAGTTTTGAATTACCCTGTAAAGAGCGGTCAATCTCAATTCGATATGGATCGAAGATTAATAATTCAGATCATGAATCAGGAGTACGATGAAACAGTTGAGGGTAGAATATATCCTATAGAAAAGTCAATTCCAACGGTAGTGATAATACCAAATGCTGTCCCAGCCAAGTCAACGCCGGGTAGTTCAAGGGAGAGTGGTTGTTATGACTTCCCAACAAGTGAGGAACCCAAATAAAGTTATCACAGGAGATGAGCAATGGAGAAATCATGATGACCAGGGAGATAGAATCTGAAATGAAAGCAAGATATTCTCAACTCTTCGAAATACCAGGTACGTAAATTTCGGGGACGAAATTTTATAAGGAGGGGAGATTGTAAGACCCCGAATTTTATGAAATAAAAGTACTCAAATTTTCTTATAATTACTATTCAGTAAATGGTTAAATTGATAAAAAGGTAAGTATTCAATTTTTCTTATAATTACTATTCAATAAATGGTTAAATTGATAAAAAGTTAAGTTAAGGGTGATATATGAATTTTTTTCAAAATAAACAAGTGATTATAAAATATTCATTGTTGTCGGAGAATATTCGTTTAGTCGTGGTTTATTCTTACTGTCGGGGAATATTCGTACGACGGCGCAGCCTTGTGTGGGCCCCATAATAGAAAACGATTGGATGAAGAAAATGACAAGTATGAGTTTTTTTTATAAATAACGGCGTAGTTGTTACCGCTAATATTGTTGGAATACTCGGTGGTTAAAACACAATAATACGCGTTGTTACACAGTAGCACACGGTATTGCACAAATTATTGATTCTTACGTAAGAATGCACTACTCAATAATTGTTACAGTAATTACTGTTCAATATTTTATTTTATTGATTTAATAATTGCTATGTTAATATTTTATACTATTGTTGTTTCAATAATTGTCACTGCACATTATTTTCTATTATCAGATCAATAATTCATATTATTTTAATAATATTATTAGATAACATTATTGACAATGTCTAAAAAATTCTGTCTAAAGAGAGATTTGGTCACCTAATTGCGCGCTAGTAAGGAGAAATTCTTATTGGAAAGCCCCCTCTTTCCTGAGAACGACCTGGTTATCAGTATTGTGATTCTGTAATATTATTTACGAATAATTAATTATTGATTTATATGATAAGAAAAATATTCATTTTATGTGGATATAGATGAAATTTTTTTTAATGTGACAATTGTTGAAAATTGATATTTTATCTTTTCTGATAAAATAATTCATTGAAATATATTATTATATTATAATAATATAATAATGGTGATATTTTTCTAATGAATGTGGGATATATGAATATATGATGAGGAAGAGTATTTTTGTTACTAAAAATATTTAAAACATGTTTTTCATGTTTGTGGATCCTATTTCTTGACTGAAATTTGATTATAGCTTGTAAAATCGTCTGTATGTGGATTTCGGTCAATTTTTGCTTGGAATTTGGAAAAATTTAAACTTACAAAGTTGTAGAGAATTGAATTTCTTATGAAACGGACATAAAATTTGAATTTTTCTGATAAAAGGACTATTTATTATGAATTATTGAAGTTCCGGAATAATTAATTTTTGAAGTTTAAAATATTTTTTTAAGAAAAACGTTTTTTGTAAGGTGGTGGGTCCCACTTATGTGGTAAATGTGCTGAAAACAGAATTTTCAAGTTTGCGTATGATTTTTTTTATAAATATAATAATTTATTAAATTTTCTGCTGGTGTTTCTAAGCATTTTCCTATAAATAGGGTGCTTAGGTTAGAATTGAATATCACACCAGAAACTGAAGTTTTCTCTCTCTATATTATTGAACGTATTTTTGTGAGTATTAGATATTTTGAGTGTTGCTATACGGTGCAAGTTTCCTTCAGCATTATTCTAGTCAGAAGTACTGCTCTTTTGAGGTAAGGGATAGTAAGGGATTGTAAGGGTTATTATATTTTTTTAGTTTCGTAATTTTTCCGACTCTCAAAAATTTTGAAAAAATTTAAAATGATAGTTTGATGAGTTTTCTAGATTGTGTCCAAAAATGACAATTTTTGGATGTATAAATTAGGAGTTATGAATTTTATGAGAAAAAACTATTTTAAAAGTAAACCCTTATAACTCTTTATGGTTAACTCTAAAATTTGTAAAATTTTTATTGGGAGTACATGTATATAACAGCAGTATACTCTGTAAATTTCGAAATTTTTGGACAAAAGTACAGTTTATGATAAATGTCTAAATATTTGGTAGTTTTGGTCATATGAAAAATAGTAAATGAATTTTAAAAATTTCGAGAAAAATATATGTTCAATATGGGATTATATTATGCTAAATTCCTGAAAAGAAAATTTTCTGGGACTGATTTGGTATTTTTCATGAAAATATACTAGTTATGAGTAAATGAATTAAATATGTTATGTGAAGTAAGAAAATTGGAAAATAGAATTTTATGGCTTGAGAATCCTACATAAGATATATGCAGATTTTTTATGAGAGTTTTGGTTATTGGTGATGAAATCTTATTAGTTTGATATTTTAGGATGATTAAATGCATTAATTAGTAAAGTGTAAATAATTAAAATAAATTATTTATAAGTTTAAGAAATGATTAAAATATTATTGTAATATTAATAATATTAGATTATGAGATTATTAAGTAATTTATAATATTTGGATTAAGGTGTTGTAAATATTGATATGAATTTTATTGTAAAACTTTATCTTTTCGTGTCGGGGTTACTATTCACGAGTTACTATTCATGAGTTACTATTCACGAGCTACTATTCACGATAAAATTAGTCTCTTTTTCTGACCAAATTATCGTTAATTTATGAATCTAACTCTTGAAATTAAACTCATGCTTTGATTATATTATTTTTATTATTATATAACATTTTTATAATCCTAGTGAGAAAATTCTCTTTGACTTGAAAGTAAAGATGGGTAGATTATTGGTATGATCGTGACTATGAGTTCTCTTTGGCCAGTAGTGCAAAGATGAATTATTGACTGGTATGATCATGACCATTGAATTTATAATTGAATATCTTTAACTTAAGTAAAAAGGTGAATTGATCAACATGGTTATGATTATTGTTTATATAAATTCTGAAATGATTATATATTTCTGTGAGATATTAATATTTTTGGCTCGTAGTGCAAAGATGACATGTTATTGAATATCTTTGGCATGTAGTGCAAAGATGACCTGTTGTTAAATATCTTTGGCCCGTAGTGCAAAGATGCATTTATTAGTATGATTATGAACAGGAACTGTGATTTGGTATAACCATGATCTTTGATATTTTAGGTAAAGATAGGTGATGAAAATTATCTTCGTTCTGGATGAGAAGAGGAATTTAGAACCACAATTATGATTATGAGTTATTCATATGATTGTTAACAAGAACTGTTGATTGATGTTACAGGGATAAAACATTGTTGGTAGACTTTTAACATGGAGAAGATAATAGACTTTATGGCTTATTTGACTCTTCTAATAGATTATTGTTTCCACTGCAACTATGGTTGAAAAGTTTTTTCATCTATCATATGTTCTAAATCTCTGATTTATTATTGATGAAGGCTATTGATAATTTAATTATCTTTAGTCATGATATTCTTTACTAGGCTAATTGTGCTCACCCTTCTACTTCACAATTCCTTTCAGGTAATAAGAGTGTAGCTCGATCGAGCGGGGGTAACAGGAGAATAGAACGGTGGTCTCTAGCTGTGGAGGTTCTACCTAAACAGTATGGAAATAATTTTATTGAAAACTTTAAAATAGTGAGTTGTATTTTATACATCATTTAGTAGTTATATTTGGTGAATCCAATAGGGTGAGGCGAACCCAACGTCGGAAGGGTGTTTTGTCACTATCATACAAGATGTCTAATGACATGCGATTTCGTGTTACCATAAGACAGGGTTGTACACATCCACTCGCTGAGTATATCTACGAGCACTACCTATATAATCTTAGAGTTTGGTTAAAATATAATTCCCAATTGGAGACAATGGAGATAATTATATGTCAAGAGAAGACTCACCATTGGAAAGAACATAATAGTAATCTTCTTATTTTTTTTTGGGATCTATTGGGTCAACCAAGGATAATTCTGTAGGTATATGATATCTATCATAACCTAGACGCACGACCTCCCATGTACGAAGGTTTCATTGAGCACTTCCCAAAGATTTTAATTTCTAAAATAATTATTGACTGTACCTTTATGGAAGGTGCTATTGTGATGTGCTATCAAAGGTTGGGATGAGAGTCACAATTGGTATATATTTGTATCAAAACTCACAACATATGTGTTGTTGTATTTTGCACGACAATTGTAATAATAAAGTTGTAGTTATTTTTTGTACCATGTATTTGGCGACTCAAAATGGGTTGGGTGGAATGGGCCTATTTTGGGGGCGTCACACCTTGGGTCTTCAGTTCACTAAGAACTCTTCAAGGCCAGCAGCCTTGGAACTTCTCTAGTTCCCTAGGAACTCTTCAAGCCCAGCAGGCTTAGAACTTCATTTAGTCCCTCCGGACAAGGACCCCTCAGGCCCTGGCTTCTTGTTGTTGTTGTTGGTGCTGAGCTGCTAAGATGTCATTAAGCTTGAACATCTTGATTACTTAGCAGCTTGGTGTGGTCCTCTTTGCATTCTGCTTCGAGTCTGGACCACATCTTCTTTCGTGCAGTTGATATTCGTTCTGTTCAGCTCATCTTCATATGATGTCAGCTGTGCACCATCACCATTCCCTGAACCCTTCTTGAATGGTTGGCAGACATGGTTCTGCACTTGTTCTGGTTCGGCTTTAGAGTCATGGTGAATCGTAGAGTGGCTCTTTGGATCTTCCTTATGTTCTGCCACTCTACTGAATGCTATCTCCTTGTCCTTGTCGGCTCTCAGCATAGATGCCAATTGTCGTGACATTCTCATCTTTGTTGAGTAAAACTTTAGGCTGTTCAGATCCTTCTTCAAAGCTGCTTCACTTCCACCTTTGTAGTCTCACTGTCACTGAGGCTTGTTCTTGTTTAGCTCTGGTGAAACTCGTAGAGTCAACATTATAGCATTCACTAACTCAATGATTCTACAACATGGCAATCATCAGCAGCCCTTGATCGTTGAAGCTCTAGCTTATTTATACTTCTTCCCAATCTTCCCGTTGGAAAGTAGCCGTTGAAAGCTCTTTGAATTGCTTCGCAGATCTCGAGTTATTTGGTGTAGACTGCAGATGTGACATGACATCCCATTTTCTGACTTTCTGACACTGCAGTCTACTATTTCACCTACCCTGTCAGATATGTTATTTTGATGTCTTGGGTAGGTCGACGACTTTATTTCCTCCTTCTGATTTCTTGATCAGAGGTTGTCCTTTTGCAACGATGCTCTCAATAAGCTTTTGTCCGAATATCAATCTTCAGATTGAACCGTTGCCAATGCTTCAATCTTTGGATGACCGAACTCTACGATTCTGATGCACATCTTCTTGGACCTGATCGTAGTGTCTTGTTGAATGTTGCTCATTGACTGGTAGAGTCAACACTACGATCCTGAAGAGTGTTTATTGGATCTTCAATGTAGAACACCTCTTCCTTCTTTTGTGCAGTGTTTCAACACTTCTGTTTGCCTCAACTACTCTCAGATACTGATGGCTTGACTCCTTGCTCTGGCCCCTTCTGAATAGCAAGACACTTTAGATTTGTTGCGTGTCCAGCTTGCTTTCTCCTTGTGATCTCCCATTCACTTATCATCAATGGACTGACCCAATGCTTAATCACTTTAGCCTTGTTCTTCAGAGACTAACCAGTATCTCTGTGTACACTCCATCAGTTCCTTCTTTGTTCGGCAAACACTACGATCCTGGTTGCTTCCAAGATCGTTGTCTTCTATTCACTTGACAGCTACTGCACTTGCTGACTTTCCTTAGTCAGTTACTGAAGTCTTCTTCTGATCAACTTGTGGAAGACTTCATCTCGAATGGCTTCACAACTCAATCTGGATGTTGATTGGGTTGGTGCTTAGATCTTCTGTTAGCTTACATGCCATTCGTTGAGTGCTCTCTGGTTTCCTTGAGGTGGGAAGTATCTTTGCAGCTTAGACCAAAGGCTTCATTTCTTTGGATATTCTGGGAGTGCTCATTTGTTGAGAATCGTATATGCTCTACGATTCTGCCTTGGCGTTGTGAGCACATCTGTAGAAGTCTTAGTTCTGCACTCTACGATTCAGCTTCGGCTATGCAGACACTACTACTCCGAGATCAAATCTTGACACTCTACGATTTCTGTCCTTGTGCTCGTTGTCTTCATCTGATCTTGCTCAACTACGATCTCTGCCTCAGATATGATCAGTAGACTCTATGACTTCGATTGTAGTCTACGATCCTGATTATTTCCGCATCAGTAGACTCTACGACTCCTGGTGTAGTCTACGATTCTTGACTTGGCTTCGGTAGATGCTCGGTCGGCTCGTAGGCAGACTGTCTCTACGATTCTGAACATGACTTCCTTAGCAGACTACGGCTCCGAGGAAGTTCTTCTCGACACACTATGATCCTTCCTCGTCTCTCCTGGCAGTCTACGAACTCCGAGATCTACTATCTTGCAGACTACGATTCTGCCTCGATAACTCCCGAGTTTTCTTTGACTCTCCTGGCAGACTACGATTTCTAGTGTAGTGCTCGATGATCAGACAAACCTATCTATTACATTAAAAGATCAACCTAACATGCTTGATCTTTCTATATTTATAGTCCTTATACATCATTTCTTTTTAAGGACTTTACAAAGCTGTTTTGCTTATGTAGGATCAACCTAACATATTTGATTAGTTCATTCTAAGTCCTTGTACATATGTTTCTATTATCTATCAAAGGACTTTACAGCTTTTCTTAATGCAAACATACTTGCATATTCATTTATAGATCTCATAATCAAATCATATATAAATAAGAATATTATTCACATGTTTATTCCTGACACATGTATTCCTTGAAGGACTTTACATATAATTATAAATATTTACTTTCAACATCAAATTTAAATATACAATCTCCCAACACAATGGACTAAGTAATTCATTAATTTAATTGATGAGGAAATGATTAAATAATGTGATGGACTAATTATTGTTATTATTTTAATTATTTATTTGTTATGTGCAAATTGTAGGAATAGGCCAATGACCTATACATGGCTAAGGCAAAAATGGGACTATGATTTTGAGACAAACATTTTAATTGCACATCACTAGTAAATGGACCTCAACATTATTAGTGTGGTTTTCTTTTTGGGCTCACAAGGTTAATTTGTTAACTTAATGTTATTACCTTATGTTAAGTTATGGGCACATATACAAATACTATAATCATATAATTCATGTACATTGGGTTAGTCCAAATAATATTTGATTTGGGCTACAATATAAATTAGTTAGGTACTAACAACCCATTATTTTCCATAAGACTTATTCTCTTAATTACATATAAATACCATAATGATGATTAATATCAAACATTTATTTTCATAAAATTAATTCTCATATTATAATATTTTTCTTAATATCACATTTGATCTTTCAGGTATGATGCAATTTTGTCTGATGTTGTGTTGAAGTGGCGCGACTGCACCACTTCCTCAGTACAAACCAGCACGGCCGTGCCAGTTGCTAGTCCTTGAAAATGAAATTTTGTTGCTTCTGATGCTCTGAGCATATGTGTATAACTTAGTTAGGTATAGAAATAGGTCTGATATGATGTTCAAGTTGCCTTGCATGAAATAAAGGTATTTGACTTGGTTAATTATGAGTTTAAAAACAAACTTGAAGTTTTGAAAACAAACCTTGATGAACCTTGTGTCCTTTGGGTTCTAATTTTTTTAGCATGTGTATATGGCTTGGTTATGTGTACAAATTGATATGAAATGTGGTTTAAAGTGGCTTTGAATATAATAGGTTGCTTAGCTTGGTTTAGTATGTGTTTTAAAAGAAAACTTAAAATTTTGAAAACAAATATTTATGAACATTAAGTGGGTTGCATTCTAACCTTATGCTTTGACATGCTAGAACTCTTTATGCTTCTAAACATGACTAATATGCTCACCCATCTAGTTAGGCATGATATGAACTATTCAAGCATGATTTATAATAACTATCAAGAATGAAGTTATGTTAACTTGGAATACATGAGTTGAATAACTTGAAGTATGTGTGTTAAAGTTTATTAGTCTAACATGTGATTTAATGGTTATTCTAGATAGTCCTTTGTTACATGAACCCAATTAGCCTTGTTAGATGAAAATTTCAAAGTGAAACCATAACGTGGGAAAATAAACTTAAAGTAAACATAAGAGACATCAAACCTAGTCCAAGACCTCTTCACATGGGTATATTGTACGTATCATTATCCATGTACGCTAGATACTAAGCTGGAATCAAGAAATCTTAACTCAATATGGTCTTGACAGGGAGCAGCGCGACCACTGATGAGTGGGATTTATACCTGCAAATCAGACCCATTAATACTTAAGAAGTTGCTTGTTCATCTTATTTTATATTGCTTTTATAGTATATTGTTGTTATTTTGCACTAAAGTGCTTTTGTAGGAGGTTTATTAGGTAATTTTCCAGCTTTTAGGGGCTTAATTGTCATTTTCTCACTGTCGATGCCGCAACGCCTGTTCCTAGTCATTTCCTGGCGTTGCAGTGCCAGGCTATTACCAGCTCAGCCCAAGTCATGCGCTGCAGCGCCCTAGTTCTTCAATAAACTGGCGCTGCAACACCTCATTAAAGTGTCGTCCTTCAGGCCG
Source organism: Panax notoginseng (assembly GCA_016801055.1). Classification (NCBI taxonomy): domain Eukaryota; kingdom Viridiplantae; phylum Streptophyta; class Magnoliopsida; order Apiales; family Araliaceae; genus Panax; species Panax notoginseng. Next base: position 58,840,915 of record CM029017.1, on the reverse strand, counting down.
GCGTTGCATCGCCTGAACAAGGCCAAAGCTTGGCGCTGCAATGCCACCTCCGGTTCCCAGGCAGAGAGCAGGGATCAAGTGACCTAGTTGTTATAATTCAATAGTCTTCTTCATATATTAAGATCAGACAGAGTAGAGGATATGGGAGAGATAGTTTAGAAGAGAAAGAAGCTTGTTCATCAAAGAGAAAAGATCATTATTGCTTCCTTCATAGCTTGGATTCTACATTGTAAAGAGAAGAGTTAGAGCTTGAATACTTCTAAACATGGGTTTTCTTTATCTAAGTCTTTCATTTATTTGTGTAATCTGAATATGTTGAATATATTGATATTGTTGTTCGGTTCTATAGTAATGAACTAACTCCATTTCTAGTATTGCAATCTAATCTAATGATTAATGTAATTAACTTTCTCTCCTATTTATTATAATATATCATGTTTGAATTGGTTATTGTATTTCATGCTTTATTTATTGATTGCTTGACCAAGTAATTGATATGAGTATTACTTTGATATTGGAAAATGGACTTTAATACTTAACCCTAAATATGATAACACTAGTTATGATCATTTCTATTAATGGAATAAGAGCATATCTTCCATAATATAATAAGAATATATCTATTTGCCTTTTATAGGTCTCCAAGTTTTTAGTATTTTGATGATAACAATTATTGGTAATATAATCTTCTCCGTAAGTTTATAATTTAATCATTTAATATTATTTGTTTTAAAATGATTTTCTATATTTGAATTAATTTTTTTAACCTTGATATATCAAGTGTTAAATAAATTGATTCATATAAAAATTTCCAAGGCAAGGAGATCCTATTTTCTTTCAAACTCACAAAACCAAAATTGGGCAAAAAGATTATTGCATATATATATATATATATATATATATATATATATATATATATATATAAATTGTGTGTGTGTGTGCAAAGGATGAGTGACCATCCTTTTTGGGACAAATGAATTGGCCACACAGAAATTGAATGTGCCTTAACCAAATTCCCATGCCTTGACCGAATTTACTTCTCTTTAGAAGATGAAATTTTTGATGGGCTGAAACATTTTTGGCAATCCGTGTGTTATGGTTTTATCCGAACCATTAAAATTGAATTGAAGCAATCTCATCCATTGATTTCAAAAACAGATTTCAAAATTACCATTTTCCCCCGACCTCAAAATCCTATAAATAGGAAGTTTTTCATTCATTTGGTTTTTGCCAATTCAAGTGAAAATAAAAACTTACTCTCTTTCTCTACATACTCTCTCTTAAGTTTAATATCTCTTTTTTCCAAGTTTTGATTATTTGAGAAGAGGAAATTGGTCCAAGTAATTGAGATAAGTCATTTGATTTAACTTAGTTGAATTATTTTTTACCTGTTTTAAATTTATAGATATATGAATATTAATTGTTATACACAATTTTATATATCTATATTTCATCTATTTATCAAATAAAATGTTATACTTAGACGCCGAAAGGCTGCAGAGATATTCTTCTAAGGTGATGAAATCGAACCGTACGATTCCTTATAGTATTATGTCATTTTTTATTGATATTATTTATATAAATATTGTAAAATAGATACACACTTGATAGTTTAAAACGACACTGAAATATTCCTCCAGAAAGAGTGAATCATCCGAACTGGATTTGAAAATCTAAGTGATCTATCAAAAATATTTATATAAATATCAATAATGAAATTATAAATTTTGTCATACTTAGACGCCGAAAGGCTACGGAGATATTCCTCTTAAGTGAGGGAATCAAACTGTACGATTCCTTATAGTACTAAGTGACTTTATTTATAAATCACATAATAAATAAAATATTATTATATATTATCTGAGTTAAAAAAGTATATTTGTTATAGTGCTTAACTAATTAAATTGTTATACTTGATAATTATTATTTAAATTGATTTATTCTTTTAATCACAAGTATTTGAACACAAATTCATTCATATAATACTTGTTAGAGAATATCTGAAAAACAAGTCTATTTTGATCCATAGAAAAACACTCTTTATTATATATAATAAATAATTCTTTATAAAATTATATTAAAATTATTTATTTGTTATACAGAAGTATTTTGAGTTAAAGCTAAAATTTATTTATTTACTTATTGAAGAAGCACTTTTCACACAAAATATAAAAGTAATTTAAACTTTTATAGCAATGCATAAATTTACATATTTGCTTACATAGAAGCATTATTTGATCTAAGCACAAATTATTATCTATTTACAAAGAAGCATATTTTCTCAAGTATAAAAGTCTTTGAACTTTTATAAATATATTTTCTCTTTAATTGATATCTGCTTATTTGAGAAGCATCAATCTGTACTAAAGTTTATCTGCTTATTTTAGAAGCAAATTACAGTAATTTTTTTTTTGTAAAAAAAGGGTAGAGTTAGTTTATTTTATGTACCTGTGAGAAAGACGAGTTATTCTTCGACTAAGATCAGAGTCTTAGAGAGGTTAGCTCGGAGTTGGGTCTTTAGTGAACTTGTGAGGTGATGAAGAGGCTGTAATTTCAAGACCAGTTCATAGAATAGAACTAAACTAAAAAGAAGAAACAACTAAGCTTGAGGAGGGAGCTGGGAGCTTGTTGTCCAAGATAAATTAGTTGGGAATAGTTGGAAGTTTGTCTATAAAACTTTGTAAAGTCTTCTCTACCTGTTGAAGGAATAATGATTACTGATAGTAATAGGATCTCAAGTTCTAAATAGGAACTTGAGACTGGACGTAGCAACATACTAGGGGTGTATGTTGTGACTCCCCCAAATTCAGACCACACTTGTCTCAAATTTGGTTGTCACGTACTAACTCTAATAACATACTAAAATCATCACATATCCTACATCCTTATAGCACAAATCATATTGTATAACACCACAAAGTCCAACAACACCTTTTCAAATCATTGCTTGCAAATACCTTTTCGAACTTCATTCTTGAAATTTATAATCATTCGTTAAGTATTTAACCCTAGCATTTAGCATGTTTCTTAACACATTGGATAGCACACTGGTCACACAATGTAAGTTAACTTATCCCTACAAGCATGCTTTGAACATCAAATTAGAAACAAAATCTAGACTTGACTGCAGGATGGCGCAGCTGCACCCTGGCTAGGCTTAGGGACGGCGCAGCTACGCTGTTCCCTGGCCAGACCAGGGTTTAGCCTTGCATTTCTTGCTTCTGTCCCTTCCTTTAGTATACTCAAATAATCACACTTAACATACAAACATGCTAAAGTGCTTTATATAAGTGTATTATCATATTGAGTTTACTTTTACAAGTTTTAGTTTATGATTTTCATGGAATTAAAGGATAAAGAGGTCATGTAATCACCATACTTTATAACCTTGGCCATATGTCTACATAGAGAGGTCACACAATCTGTTAATACACATGCGCACAGTGTTCATATCATTTATTCATAACTAGCATTGTTTAGCACTTTGAAACATGCTTTAAATCATGTTTGATTTAGTTATCCTTATGTCCAACACATACGAATCATGTTTAGAGACATAATAAACATAAACATGACATCTTAAATCTTTAGAATCTAAATACTCATATAATACAACTTAATTTTGAAAATATGTCCAATGTTTCCTGTAAGACCCCGAATTTTATGAAATAAAAGTATTCAATTTTTCTTATAATTACTATTCAGTAAATGGTTAAATTGATAAAAGTTTAAAGTTATGGGTGAAATGTGAATATTTTTTTCAAAATAAGCAAGTGGTTATAAAATAATCATTGTTGTCGGGGAATATTCGTTTGGTCGTAGAATATTCTTTCTGTCGGGAAATATTCGTATGACGGTGCAGCTATTTGTGGGCCCCATAACGAATAACTGTCGGATGACGATAACGGCAAAAATTTAAGTTTTCACAAATAACGGCGTAGTTGTTACCGTTAACACTGTTGAAATACCCGGTGGTTAAAATACAGTAATACGCGTTATTGCACAGTAGCACACGGTATTGTATAGTATTTTTGAAATTATTGATTCTTACGTAAGAAGGCACTACTCAATAATTGTTACAGTAATTACTGTTCAATATTTTATTTTATTGATTCAATAATTGTTGCGTTGATATTTTATATTATTGTTGTTTCAATAATTGTTGCTGCACATTATTTTCCTTTATCAGATCAATAATTCATATTATTTGAATAATATTATTAGATAACATTATTGTCAATGTCTAGAAAGTTCTGTCTAAGGAGAGGTTTGGTCATCTAATTGCGCGCCAGTAAGGAGAAATTCTTATTGGAAAGCCCCCTCTTTCCTGGGAACGGCCTGGTTGTCATAAATGTGATTCTGTAATATTATTTGTGAATAATTAATTATTGATTCATATGATAAGGAAATATTTATATTATGTGGATATAAACGAGGGATATATTTTTGTGGTTAAAAATGAAGGAGTTAATATTGAGATTTTTGTCGGAATGGAGGTATTAAAAATCAGGGTTTTTGAGATATTTTACGGGGGTTATAATTTTTAATCCGACCGTTGGATCGTGGTAATTTTTGGATATGTTATACATATATAAGTTGAGTATATGTCCACAAATTTTGAACCGTTAAAAATGAACGTATGATTTGTTATGAATTTTAAGAGGTGGCTGATTCGGAAATCAGGTTATAAATCATTTTTGGTGAAAAATTCTAGAATTGGTGGGCCCCACTTGTGGTTGGTGAAGAAATGTGCTGAATTATATTTCAAATGTGGTGGGTGGGAATAGTAGCAGGTAAAGCCATCAGGTTGCAGGTCAAACCTACCAAAATTTTCCTATAAATAGAGGGCTAAGTTAGAATTAAAAATCACACCAGAAACATAAGTTTTCTCTCTTTCTCTCTCTAGATTATTGAGTGTATTTTGTGAGTATTTAGATACTCTGTGAGTTTCTATTCATCAGTGCAAGTTTCCTTCAGCATCATATTCGATATCCAGTCAGAAGTACTGCTCTTTTGAGGTAAGGGATAGTAAGGGATATTAAGGGATTTTAAGGGTTGTTATGATTTTCAGTTTCGTAATTTTTCTGATCTTCAAAAATTCTGGAAAAATTTGAAATGATATTTTGATGAGTTTTCTTGATTGTGTCCAAAAATGGTGATTTTTGGATGTATAGATTAAGAGTTATGAATTTTATAAGAAAAGACTATTTTAAAAGTAACCGCTTATAACTTCTTGTGGTTAACTCCAAAATTGATAAAATTTTTATTGGGAGTACATGTATATGATAGAAGTATACTCTGTAAATTTCAGAATTTTTAGATAATAGTATAATTTTTGATAAATGTCTAAATATTCGGCTATTTTGGCCATATGAAAAATAGTAAATGACTTTTAAAAATTCTGAGAAAAATATATGTTCACTATGGGACTATATTATGCTAAATCCCAGAAAAGAAATATTTTTGAAACTGATTTGGTATTTTTCATGAAAATGGTCTAGTTATGAGTAAATGAATTAAATATGTTTTGTGAAGAAAGAAAATTGGAAAATAGGATTTTATGGCTTGAGAATCCTATATGAGGTATATGCAGATTTTTGATGAGGGTTTTGGTTATTGATGATGAAATTGTAAGAGTTGGCATTTTATGATGATTAAATGCATTAATTAGTAAAGTGTAAACAATTAAAATAAATTGTTTATAAATTTAAGTAATGTTATTCTTTCAATATCATTATACTGAAATATTGGTATGGATTTTATTGTGGAATTTCTATCTTTTGTGTCGGGGTTACTATTCATGAGTTACTATTCACGATTTACTATTCATGAGTTACGAATATTACTCTTGAGATTAAAACTATATGTTGATCATATTATTTTTATCATCATATATAACATTTTTATAACCCTGATGTTGAAATTCTCTTTCACTGGAGTGTAAAGATGGGTAGATTATTGGTATGATCATGACTAGGGTTCTCTTTGGCCTGTAGTGCAAAGTTGAATTGTGACTGGTATGATCATGACCATTGAATTTATAATTGAATATCTTAAGCTTAAGTGCAAAGGTGAATTGATCAACATGGTTATAATTATTGTTTATATAAATTCTGAAATGATTATATATTTCTTTGAGATATGAATATATTTGGCCTGTAGTGCAAATATGAATTGTTGATGAATATCTTTGGCATGTAGTGCAAAGATGGCCTGTTGATGAATATCTTTGACCTGTAGTGCAAAGATGAACTGTTGTTGAATATCTTTGGCCCGTAGTGCAAAGATGGTTTGTTGATGAATATCTTTGGCCCGTAGTGCAAAGATGGATTTGTTAGTATGATTATAAACAGGAACTGTGATTTGGTATAACCATGATCTTTGATGTTTCAGGTAAAGACAGGTGATGAAAATATTCTTCGTCCTGGGTGCGAAGAAAAATTTATAGTCACAATTATGATTATGAGTTATTCATATGATTGTGGAAAGGAACTGTTGAGTGATGTTACATGGATAAAATATTGTTGGTGGATTTTTAACATGGAGAAGATAATAGACTTTATAGTCTATTTGACTCTTCTAATGGATTGCTCGTTCCGCTGCAACTATGGTTGAAATTTTTATCATTTACCATATGTTCTAAATCTCTGATTTATTGTTGATGAAGGCTATTGATAATTGAATTATCTTTAGTCATGACATTCTTTACTGAGCTAGTTGTGCTCACCCTTTTGCTTCACAATTCCTTTCAGGTAATAAGAGTGTAGCTGGGTCGAGCGGGGGTAACAAGGAAATAGAACGGTGGTCATCATTTAGTAGTTATATTTGGTGAAGAAAATAGGGTGAGGCGAACCCAACGTTGGAAGGGTGTTTTGTCACTATCATACAAGATGTCTAATGACATACAACCTCGTGTCATCATAGGACAGGGTTGTGCTCATCCACTTGCTGAGTATATCTATGGGCACTACCTATATAATCTTGGTGTTTGTTTGAAGTATAATTCTCAATTAGAGACAGTGGAGATAATGATAAGTCAAGAGAAGACTCACCATTGGGAAGAATATGATAGTAATCTTCTCGTTTTTCTTTGGGGTCTATTGGGTCAACCAAGGATAATTCTGTGGCTATATGATATCTATCATAACTTAGATGTGTGGCCTCCCATGTACGAAGGTTTTCTTGAGCACTTCCCAAAGATTCTAATTTCTAAAACAGTTTTTGACTATACCTTTATGTAAGGTGTTATTGTGAGGTGATGTCCACGGTTGGAACATGAGTCACATTTGGTATATATATTTGTATCCAAACTCACAGCATATGTGTTGTTGTATTTTGCACGACAATTGTTGTAATAAAGTTGTAGTTGTTTTCTGTACCATGTATTTGGCGACTCAGAATGGGTTGGGTGGAATGGACCTATTTTGGGGTTGTCACATTTCCTTTGAAATTACTTTAACATGAATGATGCAATATTATCATGTGTAACTAAGTCATGTTAACATCTTTTCAAGATCAGAACCTACATCATGTAGCATTCATATATATTAACTTTAACATATCAAACTTTTCTTTTTAAAATATTTTCTAACACAAAGCTTAACAATTTGGTCATGAATACAATAACTATGAATCATATATCATGCTTATTTAGGTTCTAAATCATTCATGTCCGTGTGCTACTAAGTTCAGAATTTGTAGAGCATGTATTACATCAAAGTTTATTTTCAAAACTTTAAGTTTTCATTACAAATCTATCTCTAAATCATGTTGATCACTTCATACTATATAAGAAAGCTTCATATCTCATGCTATACCACTTTTTAGGTATATATTTAAGTCATAATATCAAGTTAGCAACACATAGCATAACAAAAATCATAAACTGATTCTGGGGTCCGGCGCAGCTGCGCTGCACCCTAGTATAAACTGGGCGCAGCTGCGCCATGCCTGGAATAGAAATAGTGAGGTACTCTATTTCACAGAGCATGAACTAACCTTAAATTTTATTGGTTTAAACATGCTCAATTCATCATTAAAGGTTCCATACATATAAATATACTTCATAAACACATGATAGCATGTTAATTCATATCAATGGACAAAGAATTCTAAGAAATTTCAAGAACTTGGCAAAACCCAATTAAGTACAAAAGTTAAGATTTTTATACCTCTTAGAGCTTAGTAACTTAGTTTCTTCCTTCTGAGATATCTAGCCTTTTCTTTGAACAACAACTCACTCAATCTTAATTATCAGAGTTTCAATAGACCAAAACAAGCAACGTAAAAACTGAAAATGGACTACTATTTATAGAGGAAACTTGGATTGGGTATTCATTTTATACTGAGGTTGGAACCCATAGTGCATTGGAAGGAAACATTGGTTAATTAAGAGTAGTTAAACTACCCAACACCAGCCATCTTCTAGCCAATGAGTACAGGCTTGGAAGTTACGTAATTTAGCCATAGTGTACTGTTCATGTACTAGGAGGGTCACTCATTTTGGGACACGATCAAATCTCAGCAACTAGAGCTTAGTTTAGTTACTTTAATTCCCAAAATATAATCTTAATGTACAATAGTTACTGTAAGACCCCAACTTATTAATGAATAAAATCAAATTTCCTCTAATTATTATTTTGAAATAATAAGGTGTTAATTTAATATAATGTTTTGGTTATGGGTGAAATGTGAAAATTTTGCAAAATAAGTAAGTGGTTATAAAATATTCATTGTTGTCGGGAAATATTCGTTTGGTCGTGGAATATTATTGTTGTCGAGAAATATTCGTACGGCGGCGCAACCATTTGTGGGCCCCATAACAGAATAACTGACGGATGAAGAAAATGACAAAATTGAGTTTCTATAAATAATGACGTAGTTGTTACCGTTAACACTGTTGGAATACCCGGTGGTTAAAATACAGTAATACGCGTGGTAGCACACGGTTTTGCACAGTATTTTTGAATTATTGATCCTTACGTAAGAAGGCACTACTCAATAATTGTTATAGTAGTTACTGTTCACTATTTTATTTTATTGATTCAATAATTGCTGCGTTGATATTTTATATTATTGTTGTTTCAATAATTGTTACTGCACAATATTTCCCATTATCAGATCAATAATTCATATTATTTGAATAATATTATTAGATAACATTATTGGCAATGTCTAGAAAGTTCTGTCTAAGGAGAGGTTTGGTCACCTAATTGCGCGCCAGTAAAGAGAAATCCTTATTGGAAAGCCCCCTCTTTCCTGGGAACGACCTGGTTGTCATAATTGTGATTCTGTAATATTATTTGTGAATAATTAATTATTGATTTATATGATAAGGAAATATTTATTTGATTTGGATATAAATGATGGATTTATTTATGTTGTTATTATTGAAGGAATTAATGTTGAGGTGTTTTGTTAGTATTTCTGTCGGAATGGAGGTATTAAAAATCAAATCAGTATTTTTTAGATATATTGCGTGAGTTATAATTTTTAATCCGATCGTTGGATCGTTGTGATTTTTGGATATGTTATACATATATAAGTTGAGTATATGTCCACAAATTTTGAACCATTAAAAATGAACGTATGATTTGTTATGAATTTTAAGAGGTGACTGATTCGGAAATTAGGTTTATAAATGATTTTGGTAGAAAATTCTAGAATTGAGTGGGCTCCACTTGTGGTTGGTGAAGAAATGTGCTGAATTTTATTTCAAATGTGGTAGGTGGCAATAGTAGCAGGTAAAGCCATCAGGTTGCAGGTCAAGTCTACTTCGGCGTGCTAACATTTTCCTATAAATAGAGGGCTAAGATATAATTGAAAATCACACTAGAATTCATAAGTTTTCTCTCTTTCTCTCTCTATATTCTCGAGTGTATTTTGTGAGTATTTTGATACTTTGAGAGTTGCTATTCAGTGTAAGTTTCTGTCAGCACTATATCCGAAATTCAGTTAGAAGTACGGTTATTCTGAGGTAAGGGGTATTATTTATTTCACATTCTGAAGAGATATTATTTTTCGTATTCGTATGAATATTATTTCTGCTCAATATTCATAAGAAATTTTATTTCGTTCAATATTCGTGAGAAATATTATATTCGTTTAATATTCGTAATGAATATTATTTTCGTTTAATATTCGTAAGGGATGTTATTTTCTTCGTAAATTATATTATTTCTTTCAATATCATGTCGAAATATTGGTTTGAACTTTTTATCAAATTTAAAACTTTTTGTGTTGGGGTTACTATTCACGTATACGGTACTATTCACGTATACGACACTATTCACCGAAAAATGATATTTTCTTCTTTTTATCCAAGATGGCTATTATGGTTACTATCTTTGATTGTATCCATGTTTTGATCATAATTTTTTAATTCTGCTTCGAAATTGGTTATTTCGGAGTATTATTGAACTTGGATAAACTGTACTACGAATCCCTAATATTTATTCTTTTATCTCACTGGATTCATTTTTTTAAAGATATTTTTCATCATCCTCAGTCCTAAATGATGATATTACTAAATATCTTTGGCATTTAGTGCAAAGATGAATGATTACCTGATGAATATCTTTGGCCCGTAGTGCAAAGATGAACAGGTGTTGAGATAAACATGACCAACTGAGTATTATTCTTGAATTTTACTCCACAAAGTAGTATCATGTTGACAATTTGGACATTATTGATTTCTGAATAAATTAAATTATAAATCTTTAAAATTTATCCTTGAACTTGTTTAATTGAATTATTATATCATTGTCATCATCCTCATGTTTATATTCTGTTGAAAGTCATCTGTGGCCTGTAGTGCATAGATGGACTTGGTATGATTATGACCAGGGATTATTCGGTATAATCATGATCGTAATGTTACAAATGATGTGGTAAAAGTCCTCATTGGCCCGTAGTGCATTGATGGATAATTTTTGGTATGATTATGGCCATGGATTCTCTTCGGCCAAGGGTGCAAAGATGAATTATTTTATGGCATGATCAGGACCGTTGATGAAAACACGATTATCTTTGGCCCGCAGTGTATGGATAATTCATGGTCGTGATACTAAAGATTATCTTTGGCCCGTAGTGCAGGGATGATTCGATGATGTGGATTATTTATTAAGCTGAATCTCAACAATAAAATTGATGATAAATCTTTTAAATCATAGAAGATAGTAGGTTTTATGCTCTACTTGACTCTTCTAATGGATTACTTTTTCTGCTGCAGTTGTTGATCTAAAACTTGTTGCCTATTATATTTTATCAGATTTTTCCCTGTTGAAGACTAATGATAATTTGTTGTACATTATCTTAGTTATAATATTTCTTACTGGGCTAGTTGAGCTCACCCTTTCTTTCATTGTTCTCTTCAGGAAATAAGAATATAGCTGGGACTAGTTAGGGAATGGATTGACGGTGCAGATGGTTGCATTAGCAGTCCTCACTATTCTGTGAAATAGTGTGATAATTATAATGAGGACTCCTTTTGAGTTTGTATACTCTCTAGTTGACAATATTTGTATTAAAACTCACAGTATATGTGTTGTCGTATTCTGCACGACAATTGTATTACTGAAGTTGTATTTGTTTCTGTACCATATATTTGGCGACTCGGAATGGGTGATGTATACCTATTTTAGGGGCGTCACAGTTGGTATCAGAGCTTAGGGATATGATCCCTGGTTGAGATGTGAGACAAGAACTAGGAGGGGAGAGACGGGGATTTCCTTCGCTAGTATGACCTGACTAAGTTTATTTGATATTTGTTTGGTCGGTCAGAATATAGGGATAATATGTTGCATGTCAATTAACCCCTGTTTTGTGACAATATTTGAAAATGACATCCGAGAATGTTGAGAATAGAAATGGAGCATAGGAGACCGTTGAGTCACCACAGATCAATACTCAAGATAATGTGCATCAGGAATGCAACAATCCTCAGGTGAACAACGGCACCGACCAAATGACGAACGACGGTACGTTTAGGAGCTTTTTAGAATTCATGCAACACCAAACGAGAGAGACTCCTGTTCATAATGCAGGTGGAAACATTAGCAACCCACGGTTGGTCACCGCTAAGCAGTTCAAGGAGCTAGGACCACCAGAGTTTTTGGGAAAGCCAGAACCACTTAAGGTAGAGACATGGATAAAGCAGATCACCAAGATATTTGATGTCTTAGAATGCTCAGAGGAGCAAAAGGTTCCATTCGCCACCTTTATGTTGCGTGAAGAAGCAGATCATTGGTGGAAATCTATAAAACGTACCCAGCCTGACGCACTCAAGATGTCTTGGGAGAAGTTCCAAGAATTGTTCAATGACAAGTACTTTCCCAAAAGTATTCGTCACATGAAGGAAGTGGAATTCATCAAGCTGGAGCAAAATAATATGCCCCGTGTCGCAGTACGAAGCTAAGTTTGCCGAGTTATCCCGGTTTGCGTCCCACTTAGTTGATAACGAGGAGAGAATGACGCGAATGTTTCTAAGAGGCTTGAAACCCGAGATACGTCGATACCTAATTTCTCACAAACTGTGTTTGTATTCAGATGTTATAAATAAGGCTCAGTTATTGGAGCGCGATAACGAATCAACCCAACCAAGAAAAAGTAGCCGGCAAAATGATAATACCAATGGTAGCAGTCATCGAAGCTGTGACAACAATTGTGGAGGAAATTATCATGCCAAGAATGTTTACCACTTCGGCGGTAATCATGGCCAAGATAATAGAAGTGGAAATTTTAAGAAGAGGAGGTTCAATAATGATGGAAAGACAGCAACACCAGCACCCGTTTCAAAAGAAGAAGAACGACCACCGGTCGTGTGTTTCAAATGCGGACAAGAGGGACACATCTGTCCAAACTGTACACAACAACCCAAAGTGTGTTTCAATTGCGGAAGAGAAGGTCATCTAGCTCAATTTTGTCCTGTAGTGAAGTCAAGTCCAGCGGGGATAGTGATGCCAAAGGATGTCCCAGACAAGTTAAAGTCGGTAGTTTAAGTAAGAGCGTTTGTCGAGGAACCCGAATGAAGTTATCACGGGTAAGTTAATCATAAACTCTTGCGAAGTTTATACCTTATTCAATACCAGTTCTACATATTCTTTTATTTCTCCTACTTGCGCTCAACGTTTAAATTTGACCCCAGTATAAAACCCATTTCTAAAACCCTTAAAATATTTCTTCACCTAAAACGAACGTATTATGCGCTGAAGACGTTGGCTCGAGCTGTTGAAGATTACGATTATACCATTTAATACCATCGTGGGAAAAGCGAACGTGGTAGCTGATGCGTTGAGCAGAAGATCGTATGCATTTACGAGTGCGAATATACGAACCTACGTGAAGATAGCAAATATACAATTAGAACCGACTTTAAATCGATAAAGTTAAAGACGCTCAAGCTACAGACTCAGAGCTGATGAATGTGAAGAAGAAGGTTCAAGAGGGCGTTATTCTAGGAGCAAAAGTCGATGAAGAGAGGAAATCTCAACCCTCAATTTTATTGGTCTATTTGAAATCCTCGATCGAGTAGGAACTGTGACCTATAGACTCATTTTAAACGCCAAGTATGTCGCGTGTTCATAACGTTTATTTCGTATCGATGTTACGTAAATATATGGATGATCCGAACCACATTATTGATTAAGAACCGGACGAGATAGCCGAAGATTTAACGTATAAGGAGATACCTCAAGAGTTAGAATCTGAAATGAAGTCAAGGTATCCCCATCTGTTCGGTATATCAGGTACGTACGTAAATTTCGGGGACGAAATTTCATAAGGAGAGGAGGTTGTAAGACCCCAACTTATTAATGAATAAAATCAAATTTTCTCTAATTATTATTTTGAAATAATAAGGTGTTAATTTGATAAAATATTTTGGTTATGGGTGAAATGTGAAAATTTTGCAAAATAAGTAAGTGGTTATAAAATATTCATTGTTGTCGGGGAATATTCGTTTGGTCGTGGAATATTCTTGTTGTAGGGGAATATTCGTACGATGGCGCAGCCATTTGTGGGCCCCATAACAGAATAACTGACAGATGAAGAAAATGACAAAATTGAGTTTTTATAAATAACGGCGTAGTTGTTACCGTTAACACTGTTGGAATACCCGTTGGTTAAAATACAGTAATACGCGTGGTAGCACACGGTTTTGCACAGTATTATTGAATTATTGATCCTTACGTAAGAAGGCACTACTCAATAATTGTTATAGTAGTTACTGTTCAATATATTATTTTATTGATGCAATAATTGCTGCGTTGATATTTTATATTATTGTTGTTTCAATAATTGTTACTGCACAGTATTTCCCACTATCAGATCAATAATTCATATTATTTGAATAATATTATTAGATAGCATTATTGGCAATGTCTAGAAAGTTCTGTCTAAGGAGAGGTTTGGTCACCTAATTGTGCACCAGTAAGGAGAAATCCTTATTGGAAAGCCTCTTCTTTCCTGAGAGCGACCTGGTTGTCATAATTGTGATTCTGTAATATTTTTGTGAATAATTAATTATTGATTTATATGATAAGGAAATATTATTTGATGTGGATATAAATTACGGATTTATTTATGTGGTTATTATTGAAGGAATTAATGTTGAGGTGTTTTATCAGTATTTCTGTCGGAATGGAGGTATTAAAAATCAAATCAGTATTTTTCAGATATATTGCGTGAGTTATAATTTTTAATCCGACCGTTGGATCATTGTGATTTTTGGATATGTTATACATATATAAGTTGAGTATATGTCCACAAATTTTGAACCGTTAAAAATGAACGTATGATTTGTTATGAATTTTAAGAGGTGACTGATTCGGAAATTAGGTTTATAAATGATTTTGGTAGAAAATTCTAGAATTGAGTGGGCCCCACTTGTGGTTGGTGAAGAAATGTGCTGAATTTTATTTAAAATGTGGTGGGTGGCAATAGTAGCAGGTAAAGCCATCAGGTTGCAGGTCAAGTCTGCTTCGGCGTGCTAATATTTTTCTATAAATAGAGGGCTAAGTTAGAATTGAAAATCACACCAGAATTCATAAGTTTTCTCTCTTTCTCTCTCTATATTCTCGAGCGTATTTTGTGAGTATTTTGATACTTTGAGAGTTGCTATTCAGTGTAAGTTTCTGTCAGCACTATATCCGAAATTCAGTTAGAAGTACGGTTATTCTGAGGTAAGGGGTATTATTTATTTCACATTCTGAAGAGATATTATTTTTCGTATTCGTATTAATATTTTTTCTGGTAAATATTCATAAGAAATTTTATTTCGTTCAATATTCGTGAGAAATATTATATTCGTTTAATATTCGTAATGAATATTATTTTCGTTTAATATTCGTAAGGGATGTTATTTTCTTCGTAAATTATATTATTTCTTTCAATATCACGTCGAAATATTGGTTTGAACTTTTTATCAAATTTGAAACTTTTTGTGTTGGGGTTACTATTCACGTATACGGTACTATTCACGTATACGACACTATTCACCGAAAAATGATATTTTCTTCTTTTTATCCAAGATGGCTATTATGGTTACTATCTTTGATTGTATCCATGTTTTGATCATTATTTTTGAATTCTGCTTCGAAATTGGTTATTTCGGAGTATTATTGAACTTGGATAAACTGTAATACGAATCCCTAATATTTATTCTTTTATCTCATTGGATTCGTTTTCTTTAAGATATTTTTCATCATCCTCAGTCCTAAATGATGATATTACTGAATATTTTTGGCCTGTAGTGCAAAGATGAATGATTACCTGATGAATATCTGTAACGACCCCAAAATAGGTCCATTCCATCCAACCTATTCTGAGTCGCCAAATACATGGTACAGAAAACAACTGTAACTTTATTACAACAATTGTCGTGCAAAATACAACAACACATATGTTGTGAGTTTGGATACAAATATATACCAAATGTGACTCATGTTCCAACCGTGGACATCACCTCACAATGACACCTTACATAAAGGTATAGTCAAAAACTGTTTTAGAAATTAGAATCTTTGGGAAGTGCTCAAGGAAACCTTCGTACATGGGAGGCCATGAGTCTAGGTTATGATAGATATCATATGGCCACAGAATTATTCTTGGTTGACCCAATAGACCCCAAAGAAAAACGAGAAGATTACTATCATATTCTTCCCAATGGTGAGTCTTCTCTTGACATATCATTATCTCTACTGTCTCTAATTGAGAATTATACTTCAAACAAACACCAAGATTATATAGGTAGTGCTCGTATATATACTCAGCAAGTGGATGAGCACATCCCTGTCTTATGATGACACGAGGTTGTATGTCGTTAGACATCTTGTATGATAGTGGCAAACCACCCTTCCAACGTTGGGTACACCTTACCCTATTGGATTCACCAAATAAAACTACTAAATGAACTTTTTTATACTGCTTCGGGAGAACATCCACAGCTAGAGACCAGCGTTCTATTTCCCCGTTAGCCTCGCTCGACCCAGCTATACTCTTATTACCTGAAAGGAATTGTGAAGCAAAAGGGTGAGCACAACTAGCTCAGTAAAGAATATCATGATTAAAGATAATTAAATTATCAATAGCCTTCATCAATAATAAATCAGAGATTTAGAACATATGGTAAATGATAAAAATTTCAACCATAGTTGTAGCGAAACGAGCAATCCATTAGAAGAGTCAAATAGACTATAAAGTCTATTATCTTCTCCATGTTAAAAATTCATCAACAATATTTTATCCCTGTAACATCAATCAACAATTCTGGTCCACAATCATATGAATAACTCATAATCATAACTGTAGTTCTAAATTCCTCTTCTCATTCAGGACGAAGATAATTTTCATCACCTATCTTTACCTGAAACATCAAAGATCATGGTTACACCAAATCACATTTCCTGTTTATAATCATACTAATAACTTTCTCTTTGCACTACGGCCAAAGATATTCATTTGTATCACCAGTTGGTCATGTTTATCTCAACATCTGTTCATCTTTGCACTACTGGCCAAAGATATTCAACAACATGTCATCTTTGCACTACGGGCCAAAGATATTCATCAACAATTCATCTTTGCACTACAGGCCAAAGATATTCATCAATATTTCATCTTTGCACTACAGGCCAAAGATATTAATATCTCAAAGAAATATATAATCATTTCAGAATTTATATAAACAATAATTATAACCATGTTGATCAATTCACCTTTGCACTTAAGCTAAAGATATTCACTTATAAATTCAATGGTCATGATCATACCAATCAATGATTCAACTTTGCACTACTGGCCAAAGATAACCCATAGTCATGATCATACCAAAAATCTACCCATCTTTACACTCAAGTCAAAGAGAAATATCATCATTAGGGTTATAAAAATGTTATATATAATAATAAAAATAATATGATCAACATCTAGTTTTAATCTCAAGAGTAATATTCGTAAATCAACTATAATTTGGTTAGAAAAAGAAACCAATTTTTATCGTGAATAGTAACTCATGAATAGTAACTCGTGAATAGTAACTCATAAATAGTAAACCCGACACAAAAAGGTAAAAATTCCACAATAAAATTCATAACAGTATTTCGGTAGAATGATATTGAAAGAATAATATTTCTTAAGCTTATAAACAATTTATTTAAATTGTTTACACTTTACTAAATAATGCATTTAATCATTCTAAAATACCAAACTCAATAATCAAAACCCTCATCAAAAATCTGCATATACCTCATATAGGATTCTCAAAGTCATAGAATCCTATTTTCTAATTTTCTTACTTCACAAAATATATTTAATTCATTTACTCATAACTAGACTATTTTCATGAAAAATACCAAATCAGTTCCAAAAATATTTTTTTCTGAGATTTAGCATAATATAGTCCCATAGTGAACATATATTTTTCTTAGAATTTTTAAAAGTTATTTACTATTTTTCATATGGCCAAAACAGTCGAATATTTATAAATTTATCAAAAATTATACTTTTGTCCAAAAATTCTGAAATTTACTGAGTATACTTCTATCATATACATGTACTCCCAATAAAAATTTCATCAATTTTGGAGTTAACCACAAGGAATTATAAGCGGTTACTTTTAAAATAGTCTTTTCTCATAAAATTCATAACTCTCAATATATACATCCAAAAATCACCATTTTTGGACACAATCAAGAAAACTCATCAAAATATCATTTCAAATTTTTCCAAAATTTTTGAAGGTCAGAAAAATTACAAAACTGAAAAACATAACAACCCTTAAAATTCCTAACTATTGAAATACCCGAGATTTTTATAAATTAGAAATAAAAGTGTTTGAATATTTATTTTGAACACATATATATTTTGGTGGGTCATGAAAGGTAAAAATGAAAATTTAATTGAATCATGTTTGAAAGGATTAAGAAATTTATTGATAATATTGATAAGCTTGGTTACGATTGATTAAGCTTAAGTGTAAAGTCTTTTGTGGTGTAATTAAATTCTTAATGAGATTAATTGATGGATAACTTAATGAAGTGTTGGATCTAGGATAAATCCAAGCCCAACATTATTATTGTAACATACTTGCATAGTTGGGAGTTTAGCCCAAGAATTTGAATTGGTAGACTAATGTTTAACCCAATGTGTATAAGTGTTTGTACCTAGCCCAATTCAAATATTAATTTGGACAAACCCAATGTATATGGATTATATAAATACATATATAAGATAAGTATACTTATTATATAATATATATATATATATATATATATATATATATATATATATATGTAGAGATGTATGTGTAAAGGTAGCAATAAGCTAGCACATGGTACAAATGATGGAATGAAAGTGCAACATATGGAATGCTACCCCTCATGGCCGAAATTTTGGCCCTATTAAGCCTAAGTGATGATTTTTGTTGCACAAAAAAATTCTTACAAGCAATCCCATGTGGGCTCATGATGAAGAAGGACATAGTTGGTGAAGGAGTTTGTGACGCCCCCAGAATAGGTATACAACACCCATTCTGAGTCGCCAAATACATGGTACAGAAAGCAAACTACAACTTCAATAATACAATTGTCGTGCAAAATACGACAACACATACTGTGAGTTTAAATACAAATATTGTCTTCTAGACAATATCCACACTCAAATAAATCCTCATTACAATTATTCAAACACTATTTTACAGAAATAGTGAGGACTGCTAATACATCTTTCTAGAACCATCACTCCATACCCCGACTAGATCCTGCTATGTTCTCACCTCCTGAGAAGAAAAATGGAACAAAAAGGAAAAGGGTGAGCTCAACTAGCCCAGTAAAGAATATTATGACTAAGATAATATACAACAAATTATCGTTAGTCTTCAACAGGGAAAAATCTGATAAAATATAATCGACAACAAGTTTTAGATCAACAACTGCAGCGGAAACAGCAAACCATTAGAAGAGTCAAGTAGAGAAAGAATTCTACTATCTTCTAAGATTTAAAAGTCCATCATCAATATTTTATCCCTGTAACATCAATTAATAATCATCTTTAACCAAATATTCATCTTTGCACTACAGGCCAAAGATATTCATTTGTATCATCAGTCGGTCATGTTCATCTCAACACCTGTTCATCTTTGCACTACAGGCCAAAGATATTCATCAAGTAATTATACATCTTTGCACTACAGGCCAAAGATATTCAGTAATATCATCATTTAGGACTGAGGATGATGAAAAATATCTTAAAGAGAACGAATCCAATGAGACAGAAGGACAAATAGTAGGGATTCGTATAACAGTTTATCCAAGATCAATAATACTTCATAATAATCAATTGTGAAGCAGAATTCAAAAATAAAGATCAAAACATGGATACAATCAAAGATAGTAACCATAATAGACATCTTGGACAAAAAGGGAAAATTTTATTTTTCGGTGAATAGTGCCGTATTCGTGAATAGTGCCGTATACGTGAATAGTGCCGTATACGTGAATAGTAACCCCCGACACAAAAAGTTCCAAATTTGATAAAAACTCATATCAATATTTCAGCATAATGATATTGAAGAAAATAATATCATTTAAGAAGAAAATAATATCCCTTACCTCAAAATATCAGTACTTCTGGTCGGAATACCGGTATAAGGCTGAAAGAAACTTGCTCTGATGAATAGAAACTCTCAAAGTATCTAAATACTCACAAAATACACTCAATAATCTAGAGAGAGAAAGAGAGAAAACTTGTTTCTGGTGTGATTTTCAATTCTAACTTAGCCCTCTATTTATAGGAAAATTTTGGTAGGTTTGACCTGCAACCTGATGGCTTTACCTGCTACTATTCCCACCCACCACATTTGAAATATAATTCAGCACATTTCTTCACCAACCACAAGTGGGGCCCACCAATTCTAGAATTTTCCACCAAAATGATAAACTCCGAAAATTCAACAATTTCTGAACCAGTCATCTTGTAAAATTCGTAATAAATCATACGTTCATTTTTAACGGTTCAAAATTTGTGGACATATACTCAACTTATATATGTATAACATATCCAAAAATTACCACGATCCAACGGTCGGATTAAAAATTATAACCCCCGCAAACTATCTCAAAAACCCTGATTTTTAATACCTCCATTCCGACAAAAATACTGACAAAAACCTCAACATTAACTCCTTCATTTTTAACCACAAAAATATATCCCTCATTTATATCCACATAAAATAAATATTTCCTTATCATATGAATCAATAATTAATTATTCACAAATAATATTACAGAATCACATTTATGACAACCAGGCCGTTCCCAGGAAAGAGGGGGCTTTCCAATAAGGATTTCTCCTTACTGGCGCGCAATTAGATGACCAAACCTCTCCTTAGACAGAACTTTCTAGACATTGCCAATAATGTTATCTAATAATATTATTCAAATAATATGAATTATTGATCTGATAAATGAAAATACTGTGCAGCAACAATTATTGAAACAACAATAATATAAAATATCAACGCAGCAATTATTGAATCAATAAAATAAAATATTGAATAATAACTACTGTAACAATTATTGAGTAGTGCCTTCTTACGTAAGAATCAATAATTGGTGCAATACCGTGTGCTACTGTATTTTAACCACCGGGTATTCCAACAGTATTAACGGTAACAACTACGCCGTTATTTATAAACAACTTATACTTGTCGTTTTCTTCATCCAATCGCTTTCCGTTATGGGGCCCACACAAGGCTGCGTCGTCGTACGAATATTCCCCGACAGCAAGAATATTCCACGACCAACCGAATATTCACCGACCAAAAATAAATATTTTATAACCACTTGCTTATTTTGCAAAATTTGCACATTTCACCCATAACCAAAGTATTATATCAAATTAACCCCTTATTATTCACAATAATATTTAGAGAAAATTTGATTTTATTCATTAATAAGTTGGGGTCTTACAACCTCCCCTCCTTATGAAATTTCGTCCTCGAAATTGACGTACGTACCTGATGTTTCAAAAAGGTGAGGATACCTCGCTTTCATTTCTGATTCCAACTCCCAGGTCATTTCTTCAATAGCATGGTTTCTCCACAAAACCTTAACTTGTGGTATAACCTTCGTGCGTAGGACATGCTCTTTCCTATCCAAGATCTTAACAGGTACCTCCTCGTACGTTAAATCTTCAGCTATCTCGTCTGGTTCTAACTCAATAATGTGGTTCGGGTCTTTAACATATTTACGAAGCATAGATATGTGAAAAACATTATGAACACGAGACATGCTTGGAGGTAATGCGAGTCTATATGCCACATTTCCTATTCGCTCAAGAATCTCAAATGGACCAACAAATCTTGGATTGAGCTTTCCTCTCTTCCCAAATCTTGTAACTCCCTTCCATGGTGCAACACGTAACAATACATGATCCCCAATATTAAATTCCACGTCCTTCCGATGAAGATCCGCATAACTCTTTTGTCGATCCTGTGCCGTTTGTATACGTTGTCGAATCGTTTGGATCTTCTCTGTAGTAATGCGTACCAATTCTGGTCCCAACAATGTTGCTTCACCCACCTCGTCCCAGCATACTGGAGAACGACATTTTCTTCCATACAACGCCTCAAATGGAGCCATACCTATGCTCGCCTGATAACTGTTGTTGTAGGAGAATTCCACCAATGGTAGGTACTTATCCCAACTCCCTTTGAGATCTAAGACACAAAGTCTTAATAGATCTTCAAGAGTTTGAATAGTCCTCTCTGATTGTCCGTCCGTTTGAGGATGGTATGCTGAACTGAATCGTAAATCCGTGCCCATAGCTTTCTGCAAGCTAACCCAAAATCGTGAAGTGAATCTTGGGTCACGATCCGAAACTATGGATACTGGCATGCCATGCAATCTCACAATCTCGTTCACGTACATACTAGCAAGACGTTCAAGGGAATAAGTCTCACGTATCGGCAAGAAATGAGCGGACTTGGTTAATCTATCAACAATAACCCAAATCGCATCTATGCCTTGAGAAACCTTGGGAAGACCTGTAACAAAATCCATAGTAATGTGTTCCCACTTCCATTTCGGAATCTCAAGTGGTTGCAATGGACCCTTTGGTACTTGATGCTCCGCTTTTACACGTTGACAAGTTAAACATCTCGAGATAAACTCCGCGATCTCTCTTTTCATATTGCTCCACCAAAATGTATGTCGAAGATCGTGATACATTTTGGTACTCCCAGGATGGATTGCAAACGGTGTGTTGTGCCTCCATCATTATTCTATGCTTCAAGTCAAAATCGTTAGGAACACAAAGTCTGGAGTTGACTCGAAGTATTCCTTCTTCATCGATTCTTGCTTCTGGAATAGCACCTTCTTGCACTTTCTTCTTCATACGCATCAGCTCTATATCCGTAGCTTGAGCAGCTTTAACTTTATCGATTAAAGTCGGTTCTACTCGTATATTTGATATCATCATGTGGGTACTTGGAGCCTTCATCTCTATCTCCATCCTTTGCAAGTCATACAAAATGGGCCTTTGTGTTAAAAACATTGCACTCGTACCCGCATATGATCTTCTACTCAATGCGTCAGCTACTACGTTTGCTTTTCCAGGATGATATTGGATGGTATGATCGTAATCTTTCAACAGCTCAAGCCAACGTCGTTGCCGCATGTTGAGTTCCTTTTGGGTGAAGAAATATTTGAGGCTTTTATGATCTGTATAGATCTCCACTTTCTCCCCATACAGGTAGTGTCTCCAGATCTTCAACGCAAAAACGACTGCTGCCAACTCCAAATCATGAGTAGGATAATTCCTCTCATATTCTTTGAGTTGTCGTGAGGCATAGGCTATGACTTTCCCATGTTGCATGAGAACACATCCTAACCCTTTGCCTGAAGCATCGCTGTAGATAACAAATCCATCCGAACCAGATGGTATTGTCAAAACAGGTGCCGAAATGAGTCTCCTCTTGAGTTCTTGGAAACTCTTCTCGCATTCCTCACTCCATACGAATTTTGTATCTTTCCGAGTCAGCTGAGTTAACGGAGTAGCGATTCGAGAAAATCCTTCCACAAATCTCCGATAATAACCAGCTAAGCCCAGAAAGCTACGTACTTCGGTTACCGACTTCGGTTGCTCCCAACTTTGTATGGCTTCAATCTTCGCCGGGTCGACAGATACTCCATGTTTTGACACCACGTGCCCAAGGAATGCTACTTCCTCAAGCCAGAACTCGCATTTCTTCAGTTTGGCATATAGCTTGTTTTCACGAAGCCTTTGCAGTACCAGCTTCAAATGGCGCTCATGATCTTCACGGCTTTTGGAATAGATGAGGATGTCATCAATAAAGACAACAACGAACTGATCCAAATATTCTTTGAATACACGGTTCATCATATCCATGAAGGCAGCAGGAGCATTAGTCAATCCAAAAGACATTACTAAGAATTCATAATGCCCGTACCGAGTTCTGAAGGCAGTCTTTGGAATATCCTCAGTTTTAATCTTCAGCTGATGATATCCAGAACGAAGATCGATCTTTGAAAAGAATTGTGCTCCTTGCAACTGGTCAAACAGGTCATCAATGCGAGGTAGCGGATACCTATTCTTGATGGTGACATGGTTCAATTCTCGATAGTCAATACAAAGTCGCATACTCCCGTCTTTCTTCTTTACGAATAAAACAGGAGCACCCCAAGGAGACGTACTAGGACGAATAAAACCGATGTCCAACAACTCCTGTAGTTGGACTTTTAACTCCTGAAGTTCAATAGGAGCCATTCGATATGGGGTTTTAGAAATGGGCTTTGTACCGGGTTCAAGGTCAATAAAGAATTCAATTTCTCGTTCCGGGGGTAGACCGGGAAGTTCTTCAGGAAATACATCGGAAAATTCTCTAACAATAGAAATATTATTCAAATCTGACTTGTCTTTGTTCAAATCCATAACATGGGCTAAGAAAGCTTGACATCCGTTTTTCAATAAACGAATAGCTTTGTGGCTTGATATGACAGTGACTGATTTTAGTGGTTTAGTAGTTTGAATTCGTATGACAGGTTGGTTAGGAATATGAAAACTAACAACCTTACGAAAACAATCAATTTTAGCATGATGAGTGGTTAACCAATCAATTCCTAAAATCACATCAAAAGCAAGTATCTTTAAAGAGATAAGATCAACAGGTAATGTGATAGTGCCAACTTGGATCATGCAAGATTTATAAACTGTAGATGTAACGAAGGTTTCACCCAACGGAGTTTCAACAGATAAGTTAAAGTCCAATTTCTCCGGAGTCAAGTTTAAACGTTGAGCACAAGCAGGAGAGATAAAAGAATGGGTAGAACCGGTATCTAGTAAAGTATAAACTTCGCAAGAATTCAAGATTAGCTTACCCGTGATCACCTCGTTCGGGTTTCTCGCGTTTTGGCCAGTAACGACAAACGCCCTTCCAGGAACCGCTGATTTCGACTTATCCGGGATAACTTTTGGAGTCACCATCCCCGCTGAACTTGGTTTTGCTACAGAACACTCTCGAGCTATATGACCTTCCTTTCCACAGTTATAACATACCTTGGATTGTTGTGGGCAGTTTGGGCTGATATGTCCCTCTTTCCCACATTTGTAACATACGACCGGTGGTCGTTCTCCTCCCCTAGAAACAGTTGATGTTTGTGCTGACGTCTTCACGTTATCATTGTTGTACCTTCTCTTCTTGAAATCTCCTCCCGACTCGCTCCTTCTATTATCACGACCACGATTACCACCAGAGTGGTTACCGCTTTTGTCCGAATGTTTTCCTCCCTGCTGGTTTTCATTGCTTCGATGACTGCCGCCACCGGTATGACCCTGGTTGTGGTCCCTCGGTTGCACATACTCATTATCTCGCTCTAATAATTGAGCCCTGTTTACAACATCTGAATATAAAGAAAATTTATGAGAGATAAGATATTGCCGAATCTCGGGTTTTAGACCTCTCAGAAACATCCTTGTCATTCGTTCCTCATTTTCGACCAAATGAGGTGCAAACCTGGATAACTCTGCAAACTTCGCCTCGTACTGGGACACCGTCATGTTGTTTTGTTCCAGTCTAATAAACTCAACCTCCTTCATATGACGAATACTTTCAGGAAAGTACTTGTCATTGAACAGTTTTTGAAATGTTTCCCAGGACATGTTGAGTGCGTCAGGCTGGGTACGCTTCACAGACTCCCACCAGTAGTCTGCCTCACCGCGGAACATAAATGTGGCGAATGGAACCTTCTGTTCCTCCGTGCATCCCAAGACATCAAATATCTTGGTAATTTGCTTGACCCACGTTTCCGCCATGATCGGATCCGGCTTTCCCTTAAATTCTGGTGGTCCCAATTCTTTGAACTGCTTAGCTGTGACAAACCGCGCGTTATCATTTCCACCCGTATTCTGCACACGAGTCTCCCTCGTCTGATTTTGCATGAACTGCAAAAAGCTCCTAAACATTCCATCATTCATCGTTTGCTCGGTAACGTTGTTTACAGGAGGAATATTGCCTTCCTGTTGCACGTTCCCCTGGGTGGTGATCAAAGGTGTCTCCACGGTCTGATTTACTCCATTATTAACGTTCTCAGCTGCCATTCTTAAATACTGCCATAAAACAAGGGTTAATAGTCATGTCATATATTATCCCTATACTCTGACCGACCAAATAAACACCAAATAAACTTAGTCAGGTCATACTAGCGAAGGAATTCCCCGTCTCTCCCCTCCTAGTTCTTGTCTCACATCTCAGCCAGGGATCATATCCCTAAGCTCTGATACCAACTGTGACGCCCCCAGAATAGGTATACAACACCCATTCTGAGTCGCCAAATACATGGTACAGAAAGCAAACTACAACTTCAATAATACAATTGTCGTGCAAAATACGACAACACATACTGTGAGTTTAAATACAAATATTGTCTTCTAGACAATATCCACACTCAAATAAATCCTCATTACAATTATTCAAACACTATTTTACAGAAATAGTGAGGACTGCTAATACATCTTTCTAGAACCATCACTCCATACCCCGACTAGATCCTGCTATGTTCTCACCTCCTGAGAAGAAAAATGGAACAAAAAGGAAAAGGGTGAGCTCAACTAGCCCAGTAAAGAATATTATGACTAAGATAATATACAACAAATTATCGTTAGTCTTCAACAGGGAAAAATCTGATAAAATATAATCGACAACAAGTTTTAGATCAACAACTGCAGCGGAAACAGCAAACCATTAGAAGAGTCAAGTAGAGAAAGAATTCTACTATCTTCTAAGATTTAAAAGTCCATCATCAATATTTTATCCCTGTAACATCAATTAATAATCATCTTTAACCAAATATTCATCTTTGCACTACAGGCCAAAGATATTCATTTGTATCATCAGTCGGTCATGTTCATCTCAACACCTGTTCATCTTTGCACTACAGGCCAAAGATATTCATCAAGTAATTATACATCTTTGCACTACAGGCCAAAGATATTCAGTAATATCATCATTTAGGACTGAGGATGATGAAAAATATCTTAAAGAGAACGAATCCAATGAGACAGAAGGACAAATAGTAGGGATTCGTATAACAGTTTATCCAAGATCAATAATACTTCATAATAATCAATTGTGAAGCAGAATTCAAAAATAAAGATCAAAACATGGATACAATCAAAGATAGTAACCATAATAGACATCTTGGACAAAAAGGGAAAATTTTATTTTTCGGTGAATAGTGCCGTATTCGTGAATAGTGCCGTATACGTGAATAGTGCCGTATACGTGAATAGTAACCCCCGACACAAAAAGTTCCAAATTTGATAAAAACTCATATCAATATTTCAGCATAATGATATTGAAGAAAATAATATCATTTAAGAAGAAAATAATATCCCTTACCTCAAAATATCAGTACTTCTGGTCGGAATACCGGTATAAGGCTGAAAGAAACTTGCTCTGATGAATAGAAACTCTCAAAGTATCTAAATACTCACAAAATACACTCAATAATCTAGAGAGAGAAAGAGAGAAAACTTGTTTCTGGTGTGATTTTCAATTCTAACTTAGCCCTCTATTTATAGGAAAATTTTGGTAGGTTTGACCTGCAACCTGATGGCTTTACCTGCTACTATTCCCACCCACCACATTTGAAATATAATTCAGCACATTTCTTCACCAACCACAAGTGGGGCCCACCAATTCTAGAATTTTCCACCAAAATGATAAACTCCGAAAATTCAACAATTTCTGAACCAGTCATCTTGTAAAATTCGTAATAAATCATACGTTCATTTTTAACGGTTCAAAATTTGTGGACATATACTCAACTTATATATGTATAACATATCCAAAAATTACCACGATCCAACGGTCGGATTAAAAATTATAACCCCCGCAAACTATCTCAAAAACCCTGATTTTTAATACCTCCATTCCGACAAAAATACTGACAAAAACCTCAACATTAACTCCTTCATTTTTAACCACAAAAATATATCCCTCATTTATATCCACATAAAATAAATATTTCCTTATCATATGAATCAATAATTAATTATTCACAAATAATATTACAGAATCACATTTATGACAACCAGGCCGTTCCCAGGAAAGAGGGGGCTTTCCAATAAGGATTTCTCCTTACTGGCGCGCAATTAGATGACCAAACCTCTCCTTAGACAGAACTTTCTAGACATTGCCAATAATGTTATCTAATAATATTATTCAAATAATATGAATTATTGATCTGATAAATGAAAATACTGTGCAGCAACAATTATTGAAACAACAATAATATAAAATATCAACGCAACAATTATTGAATCAATAAAATAAAATATTGAATAATAACTACTGTAACAATTATTGAGTAGTGCCTTCTTACGTAAGAATCAATAATTGGTGCAATACCGTGTGCTACTGTATTTTAACCACCGGGTATTCCAACAGTATTAACGGTAACAACTACGCCGTTATTTATAAACAACTTATACTTGTCGTTTTCTTCATCCAATCGCTTTCCGTTATGGGGCCCACACAAGGCTGCGTCGTCGTACGAATATTCCCCGACAGCAAGAATATTCCACGACCAACCGAATATTCACCGACCAAAAATAAATATTTTATAACCACTTGCTTATTTTGCAAAATTTGCACATTTCACCCATAACCAAAGTATTATATCAAATTAACCCCTTATTATTCACAATAATATTTAGAGAAAATTTGATTTTATTCATTAATAAGTTGGGGTCTTACAGAGTTGGTAATTCTTTTTACCTAATCACCTTTTAACCATGGTTAATACCTAGTTGGGTGTACATATACAAGTATTATACCAAGTATTAGTACATGTATTGTATACATAGAACTTGCCTATAAATATAACCCATCCTAGTTCATTGCTTCATTTACTTGAAATTTCATAAGTGTTAGTAGTATAATAAGAGCTAGAGAGAAATTGAGGGAAGTAGAAGGATTCTAGAGGAACTCTTGCACTTTGGTGGTTCAAGAGGAGTTCAAGAAGGAGAAGCAAAGGTGGAGAACTACTTAAGGTTCCTAGCCAAGAGGAAGAAAGCCTACAAGAAGTAAGATTCATAATCTAGCTTTATTTTTGGCAAGCTAAGTTAGTATGTGTAGATATTAGTAAGAATGCATGCTTGATTGTGGGAAGTTTATGTGTTGTGTGATCATGATGGATATACAAGTATAATGATGAGTATTGAAAGGAGAATATGTGATTTATATGGCTTGGTATGTGATCTAAGTTAAAATGAATCATGTAAAAGCATGTGAGCATGAAACCTAGCTTAGTATGCTTGAACGTTTGATAATCGTGATTAACATATGTAAGAGATATGTGTAATTCTAAAATGTTATATTAAGCATATATGAAATACGATCATAACACAAGTTGAATCATCAAATTCGGTCATAAAACGAACTCGTAGCAAAATAATTGGTAAGACAAGCTAGCATGAGAACCTTTGCTTGGAAAAGTAAATAATTTGATTAAATAAATATTTTGAAAAATTGTTCAAGATATCGCATATTGAAGATATGTAAGTTTATGAGATAATGGAAGTGGTTTGAACTCATTTGGATATGAAATGAGCAAGTTATGAAAGATTGAATCAAAAAGGGTCAAAAACTGAAAATGTTGAAAAAATCGGATTTTTGCTTCTGCAGGGGAGCGCCTAGGCGCTCAACCCAGGCTTATTTCAAGCGCCTAGGCGCTAGGCCATTTTCAGTGTTGAGTCAGTTTGGTTCGGGTCGGGTCAAACGGGTCAAGACTTATTTTTTTTGGATATAATAAGATAAAATAAGATTAATAACAAGATAAAAATATAATATTAATACTAAGTAAGGTAAGAATACTTTATTTATGTAATGAGACATGGATAAATAAAACCAAGTGAACAATTGATTAAACAAGTAAAATGATAGAAGGTGTCTTCGGGTTCGGAGATGAAGTCTTCGACTTCGTAAGATGTCTTCGGGTTCGAACGTGGCGGGATGTCTTCGAATTTGGAAACAACATTGTGACATTGGGAAAGGCGGGATTAATTGATAAATATTATCAAATTGATATATGTTACCCACGCATGAACTAAACTAAAATTTTAAGTAGAGGGTTATACTAGCTGCGTCCGAATAAACTTAATTTAAAAGTTTCTTGGCACGTATGTGTGAACGACGTAATATAGAATGCGTAACTCAAGTAATGTTTCACGTATACAAACATGAAATGAGTATATGAGACTTAAATTTGCTAAAATGTTGTTAAGGTTTTTAAAAGTAAGAACAATCTGAATTATACATCTATGAGTTCTAAGGTGTATGGATAGATATATGTGTAATAATTGCATGTTGAGATTTATGTCAGGATGTGTGGCTAATGAGTACCTATACATACATAAATAGGATAATATAGTTCGTTGAGGTGATTTTATGCTATAAGTGGTAATCAACGCTTAAGGCAAGTTCCCTAACTTACTCTCTTTTATATTGAGCAAGTATCCGAACCCTACTCTTATTGTGCAAGTATAATTGCATGCTTTATTCGACGAATACCGTAAACTTATTTCTTTGAATACAAGTTATATTACTTTCTCGTGCAAATGAGTTAATATGCTTAAACCCTTGTGAGAACTATTATTCATGATAAACTTAGTATTGATCTTGAATATTGTGAAAAAGTCGATGCCATTTGATTCGGCTAGACTATATGCATGTTTATAATAAAACTGTCCAAACCAATTGATTGGTGCGGAAATTTTGAAAACTGAGTTGAACAACCCTTTTGGTAAGGGCAGTGTATGTTGTTGGAAACCCCAACACATGAATAAATATTATTGTGGTGTTATGCATAACGTGAAGTATTGTAGACTGATCATCTATAGTACTTGATATCTTTGGTTATCAATTTAATATTGGTAACTCTAGTAAAAGTTCAATGGTCTTTAGTGACTGCTCAGTATAAAGTGATTATCCAGTTGGATACATTGTTAGCCGTTGAATTCATATGCATCTGTTGAATTATATTGAATTGTCATATCCCTTATTCATGATGTTATCCTGACACTTTGAACTATCTTAGAAATAACCCTTCGATATTTCAAATCTTGTGATATCATATCCTACACCCTTGTTGTATATTACTTGCTGGGCAATTTGTGCTCATCCTTGCTTATTTAAAACCTTTCAGCTAAGGCGGAACAGGGAGGTGTCTCTGGGGAAGACAAGGGCAAGGGCAAGGCTACTGACTAGCTTGTCCCTTTTATGTTTAAATCTATCATGTTGTAATAAGACTATTTGCAAACTATGTTTAAACTTAAGTAGGATTATGTAATAAGTTTTTATTCGATATTATTATGTAATCTATTTAGTATTGTAGGTTGCGAGACTTGGGGGAATAATTATAATAAATCATTGTATATTATTCTAAATTAGATCTTTCGCTGTGAATGAGTGATTTTAGTTATTATGGTAATATCTTGAGAACGTGACGAACCGAATTCGGGTGACCAAGTGGAGGTCAGAATTTGGGGGCGTCACAGGTTGGTATCAAAGCTATAGTTATAAAACTTAGGAAACGAGAATCCTTATACTATAACTTAAGAAAACTTAGAAGTTAGGAAGAGGGATAAAACTCATGTAGAGTTTTCCCTGAGAGACTCAGGGTGTCATGAAATGTAACTTCATTCTATACAATGAACTTATGTTTATTTAACATTCTGATGTAGTTGTTGTTTGTTTTGTCTTATGTTGGTGATTGTAGGATGACTGACATGGGAGGACCTAGCCGAGTAGTAGAGGAAGAGCCGCGTGATATCCACGTAGTCTATGAGGCACCCTTGATAGCGGAGCCTATATCGGTTGTTGCCCCTATTTATGACGATGATGAGGAGGAGGAGATGGTGCCTCTACCGGAGGAATTTGATCCTGAGGAGGAGCCTATGGAGGAGGAACCCGTGGAAGAGGAACCTGAGCCCATGGAGGACTCCGACGGGACTACCTTTGAGGATCGGATGCTAGGAGAGTATGAGGAGCGGATTTTGGAGTTAGGGAGTAGAGTCGAAGAGTTAGAAACTGAGACTCTTGAGAGGCAGCTAGTAATGCAGGAGATGGAAGTAGAAATTGCTCACCGTAAGGAGGCAGGGATCCAGATGGGTGCCTTGTTTCACCGATCGGTGGCAAGGAATGTCGAGTTGGCAGGGAAATTAGAAGAATTGGAACAGAGGGCGTTGAGTGAGAAGGCGGAGAAGGAGGCTCTTCGAACTCAGTTAGAGATGGAAGTGATGGATCGGATCCACTTCGAGGAGAAGTGGGAGGATTCTAATGACAGAGTAGGTGATCTTGAAGATGAGGTACGATGCAAGAGGAGGAAGATGAACAAGATGGGCTATGCTCTACGCACGGCCATGGAGAGATTGATCGATGGGGTAAATCACTACCCCGTTGAGCAAGGACAGACCCGACATACCATAAGTCGGGATATGGTGGCACACATCACACAAAAGGTATATGCAAGCGCCATGGAGCGTGGGATGTTAGATTGAGTCTAGAGGAAAAAGTTTAGTAGTGTAGTATTCTTAATTATGTGTTGTTAAAATATTGTTGAAATCTCAGTTTTTTGTGTAAGATGTGAGATAATGGTAAACCCCGAACTTTTGGAAAATATTAGAGGGGTAGTAAGTTAGTGTTGTCCCCGTCTTTTGTGATATTAGGGGATATGTGCTTTCATTTATAGCAGTATGCTAGAAAAGAGCATGTATTGTAACCATTTGGCATATGAATATGAATGATCTTATTTCAGAAACGTGTTGTACACTTTTAGATCTTTTCAATTGAGAAATGTCTGAACATGATAGTTGGATAATAAGATGAAATTTTGTGATGCAGAAAATGCCGCCCAGACGTAGAATACCTATTCCAGAAGAGTCAGTTAACGATGAGAGAGGTCCAATAGATCCGATACAGCGACTGGTAGATTTATTGGGAGAAGCTTTGAGGGGAA
Source organism: Panax notoginseng (assembly GCA_016801055.1). Taxonomy (NCBI): domain Eukaryota; kingdom Viridiplantae; phylum Streptophyta; class Magnoliopsida; order Apiales; family Araliaceae; genus Panax; species Panax notoginseng. The sequence continues at coordinate 58,807,883 of CM029017.1, read as the reverse complement.
GAAACGAACCTATACCACCCGTTCCCCGAACTGTCCCAGTAACAACCTTCAAAGACTTTAAGAGTGTAGGACCCCCAGAGTTCACGGGAACTACTGACCCGATAGTTGCGCAAACTTGGATCAAGGAGATCGAGAAGGCCTTCACTATTGCACACGTGGGTGAAGACCAGAAGACTGTATTTGCCACATACATGATGAGGGGCGAAGCAAACTATTGGTGGGAAGCTAACCAGCAGAGAGCGGGGGACGGAACGATAACTTGGGAGAGGTTTACTACGTTGTTCTTCGAGAACTATTTCCCGAAGAGTATGAAGAGTAGGATGGAAGTAAAATTCCTAGAATTAAAACAAGGTGATATGACAGTGGCGCAGTACGCAGCTAAGTTCAATGAACTAGCGCGGTTTGCAGAACACCAAGTTATGGATGAGGAGAGGAAGGCGAGACGTTTTGAGCAAGGGTTGAAGCCGTGGTTGTATAATAAGGTATCAGTCTTTCAGATTGATTCCTTTACGACTCTGTTGGAGAAGGCAATCATTGCGGAAGGTGGCAGTGAGGCCTTAAGTCTATATCACAAGGAGAAGAAGAATAAGAACACTGGTAGCGAGCATCGTGGAGGAAGCAGCAGCGGAGGATGTAATTCGGGAAAAAGGAAATGGGAAAACAACAACAACAACCACAACAGCAACAACCGAAACAATAACCAAGGTGGGAGTCACCAGGGAAACTTCAAGAAAAGGAACGAAGCCTGCAATAAATGTGGAAGAAACCATCAGGGAGAATGCTGGAAAGGAAAGACCACTTGCTATAATTGCGGCCAAGAGAGGCACATCTCGCCAAATTGCCCAAAGCCAAAGAAGATCCGAGGATGTTTTGCTTGTGGATCAACAGAGCATCAGATCAAGGATTGCCCGAAGAAAGGAAGCAGTGGAGCTGGCGGAGGCCAGGGAGGAGGGAGCAAGTTAATGATTGGTGGACCTGCACAACCCAACCGATCGACCGCTCGAACCTTTAACATGACTGTCCAGGACGCAGTGGCTGCGAAGGACGTGGTGTCAGGTATAATCCCAATCAATAATATAAATGCTTATGTATTATTTGATTCGGGTGCCACCTGTTCTTTTGTATCTGAAGAATTCGCTAGTAAATTTAGTACACCCTGAGAACGTTTAGAAGATTCCTTGAACATAGAGGTTGCAAATAAGGAAATAATCCCTGTAGAATACGTTTATCGAAATTATCGCGCAAACATTAGAGAACATGAACTGAGCGTAGACTTGATTCCTATTAGACTGGGAGAATTTGACGTAATACTAGGAATGGATTGGTTATATAACCATGCAGCGATAATTGACTGTCAGAATAAGTGTGTGAACCTTCAGACTCCGAGTAAGTCTAAGGTAGTGTTTCATGGTAGCTCATCGCTTAAGCAATCATGTTGTGTTACGATGATGCAGGCCAAGAAGTTGTTAAGGAAAGGATGTGTAGGTTATTTAGCTTACATCATAAATACTCAGAAGAAGGGAGTAGAGATTAAAGATATACCCGTAGTGAATGAATTTCAAGACGTGTTTCCAGACGATCTGCCTGGTCTTCCGCCAGACAGAGAAATCGAATTCGTAATAGACTTAGCACCGGGAACGGCACCGATTTCGAAAGCTCCATATCGTATGGCGCCAGTAGAAATGAAGGAATTGATGATACAACTTCAAGAGTTATTAGATAAGGGTTACATACGACCGAGTGTGTCTCCTTGGGGAGCACCAGTGTTATTCGTGAAGAAAAAGGACGGATCGATGAGGCTCTGTATTGATTATCGAGAATTGAACAGAGTAACGATCAAGAATCGATATCCATTACCGAGGATAGACGACTTGTTTGATCAACTGAAAGGAGCAAAATATTTCTCAAAAATCGACTTACGATCAGGATATCATCAACTGAAAGTGCGAGATGAGGACATACCAAAGACTGCGTTTCGGACCCGTTATGGACATTACGAGTTTTTGGTAATGTCATTCGGTTTAACTAATGCTCCGGCAGCATTCATGGACTTGATGAATCGAGTTTTTAAGCCATACTTGGATAAATTCGTTGTAGTTTTCATCGACGACATTTTGATTTACTCAAAAACAGAGAAAGAACACGCCGAACATCTGAAGATTGTTTTAGAGGCACTGCAAAGGGAGGAGATGTATGCGAAGTTTTCAAAATGCGAATTTTGGATGAAGAAGGTTCAATTCTTAGGCCACGTGGTGGATGAGAATGGAATCTCAGTAGACCCCGAAAAGGTTGAAGCAGTAAGTAGTTGGGAACAACCGAAAACACCGACGGAAGTAAGGAGTTTCCTAGGGTTAGCAGGGTACTATCGAAGATTCATCCAAGATTTTTCTAAGATAGCGACCCCGTTGACTAATCTGACAAGGAAGACAGTGAAATTTGTATGGACCGACATATGTGAAGAGAGTTTTCAAGAGTTGAAGAAGAGATTAAGCGAAGCACCTGTATTATCCCTACCAGATGATATGGGAGGATTCGTGGTGTATAGTGATGCATCGCATAGAGGACTGGGTTGTGTGCTAATGCAGCATGGCAAGGTCATTGCATATGCGTCACGGCAATTAAAGGATTACGAAAAACGATACCCTACCCATGATTTAGAGTTAGCGACAGTAGTTTTTGCGTTAAAGATCTGGAGACATTATTTGTACAGAGAGAAATGTGAGATATACACGGACCACAAAAGTCTAAAATATATCTTCACACAGAAGGAGTTGAATATGCGTCAGAGGAGGTGGTTAGAACTAATCAAAGATTATGACTGTGAGATTCTTTATCACCCGGGGAAGGCAAACGTAGTTGCCGACGCTCTGAGCAGGAAAGGAAGGGAGAAATTGTTTCAACTAACAACTCAGGAGGAGTTAATAAGAGATATGGAGAAGTTGGAAATAGAAGTAAAGGGACCCGAGAGGTCTGAAGAGAAGTTATTTGCAATGGAAGCTCGTCCGACATTGTTGGATAGAGTAAAGGAAACACAGGAAAATGATGGAGAGTGTGAGAAGATCAGGAAGAGGATTGCAGAAAATGAGGAAGAAAAATTTCGAATAGATAAAGATGGTATTTTAAGATTCGAAGAGAGAGTGTTTTAGCACTAAGATGTATCGAGACTTGAAACAACATTTTTGGTGGCCCAATTTGAAACGGGAAGTCGCAGAGTGGGTTGGTAGATGTTTGACTTGTCAACGCGTAAAAGCAGAGCATCAGCGGCCGAGTGGGTTACTTCAACCGTTAGAAATACCAGAGTGGAAATGGGAGCATATTACGATGGATTTCGTGGTAGGACTTCCGGTCACGCATAAAGGTTTGGATGCCATTTGGGTTATCGTGGATCGACTTACAAAGACCGCACATTTTCTACCGATCAAGATCCGCTACAGTTTGAATCAGTTAGCAAGTCTGTACGTAAAGGAAATTGTTTCAAGACATGGAGTGCCAGTATCGATTGTTTTTGACCGAGACCCGCGCTTCACGTCAAAGTTTTGGAAAAGCTTGCAAGAGAGGATGGGAACACAGTTGAGGATGAGTACACCTTATCATCCTCAGACAGATGGACAGAGTGAGCGGACAATTCAAACGCTAGAGGACATGCTTAGAACTTGCGTGATGGACTTCAAGGGAAATTGGGACGACCACCTACCCTTAGTCGAATTTGCATATAATAATAGTTACCATGCGAGTATCGGCATACCACCGTACGAAGCTCTTTACGGAAGGAAGTGCAGGACGCCATTATGTTGGGATGAAGTCGGTGAACGATGAATACTCGGACCAGAGTTAGTACAACAAACCGCGGATATGGTGACAGTAATAAGGGCTAGACTTGTGGCAGCTCAAGATCGCCAGAAAAAGTATGCAGATTTGCATCGGCAAGACCGCGATTTTGAAATCGGTAGTTTTGTATTTTTGAAGGTATCTCCATGGAAGGGAAAGATCCGTTTCGGCAAGAAAGGGAAACTGAGTCCAAGATTCATAGGACCGTTCGAAGTACTCAAGCGAGTGGGCGAAGTAGCATACAAAGTTGCACTACCACCCGAGTTGGAGCGTATCCATAACGTTTTTCACATATCCGTGTTGCGTCCGTACAAGCCAGACTACAAGCACGTGATTTCTTATGAACCCATTCAGGTGGAGAAGAACTTAGCATATGAAGAAATTCCTGTCCAAATTCTGGATAAGAAAGAGCAAACTTTAAGGAACAAAGTCATTTCTTCTGTAAAAGTACTTTGGCGTAACCATGATGTCGAGGAGGCAACATGGGAGTTAGAAGATAAGATGAGGATGGACTATCCCAATCTATTTGTGTAACCTTGTAGCAATTCCGGGACGGAATTTTTATAAGGGGGGGAGGATGTAATACCCGAGATTTTTATAAATTAGAAATAAAAGTGTTTGAATATTTATTTTGAACACATATATATTTTGGTGGGTCATGAAAGGTGAAAATGAAAATTTAATTGAATCATGTTTGAAAGGATTAAGAAATTTATTGATAATATTGATAAGCTTGGTTACGATTGATTAAGCTTAAGTGTAAAGTCTTTTGTGGTGTAATTAAATTCTTAATGAGATTAATTGATGGATAACTTAATGAAGTGTTGGATCTAGGATAAATCCAAGCCCAACATTATTATTGTAACATACTTGCATAGTTGGGAGTTTAGCCCAAGAATTTGAATTGGTAGACTAATGTTTAACCCAATGTGTATAAGTGTTTGTACCTAGCCCAATTCAAATATTAATTTGGACAAACCCAATGTATATGGATTATATAAATACATATATAAGATAAGTATACTTATATATATATATATATATATATATATATATATAGGTGTAGAGATGTATGTGTAAAGGTAGCAATAAGCTAGCACATGGTACAAATGATGGAATGAAAGTGCAACATATGGAATGCTACCCCTCATGGCCGAAATTTTGGCCCTATTAAGCCTAAGTGATGATTTTTGTTGCACAAAAAAATTCTTACAAGCAATCCCATGTGGGCTCATGATGAAGAAGGACATAGTTGGTGAAGGAGTTGGTAATTCTTTTTACCTAATCACCTTTTAACCATGGTTAATACCTAGTTGGGTGTACATATACAAGTATTATACCAAGTATTAGTACATGTATTGTATACATAGAACTTGCCTATAAATATAACCCATCCTAGTTCATTACTTCATTTACTTGAAATTTCATAAGTGTTAGTAGTATAATAAGAGCTAGAGAGAAATTGAGGGAAGTAGAAGGATTCTAGAGGAACTCTTGCAGTTTGGTGGTTCAAGAGGAGTTCAAGAAGGAGAAGCAAAGGTGGAGAACTACTTAAGGTTCCTAGCCAAGAGGAAGAAAGCCTACAAGAAGTAAGATTCATAATCTAGCTTTATTTTTGGCAAGCTAAGTTAGTATGTGTAGATATTAGTAAGAATGCATGCTTGATTGTGGGAAGTTTATGTATTGTGCGATCATGATGGATATACAAGTATAATGATGAGTATTGGAAGGAGAATATGTGATTTATATGGCTTGGTATGTGATCTAAGTTAAAATGAATCATGTAAAAGCATGTGAGCATGAAACCTAGCTTAGTATGCTTGAACGTTTGATAATCGTGATTAACATATGTAAGAGATATGTGTAATTCTAAAATGTTATATTAAGCATATATGAAATACGATCATAACACAAGTTGAATCATCAAATTCGGTCATAAAACGAACTCGTAGCAAAATAATTGGTAAGACAAGCTAGCATGAGAACCTTTGCTTGGAAAAGTAAATAATTTGATTAAATAAATATTTTGAAAAATTGTTCAAGATATCGCATATTGAAGATATGTAAGTTTATGAGATAATGGAAGTGGTTTGAACTCATTTGGATATGAAATGAGCAAGTTATGAAAGATTGAATCAAAAAGGGTCAAAAACTGAAAATGTTGAAAAAATCGGATTTTTGCTTCTGCAGGGGAGTGCCTAGGCGCTCAACCCAGGCTTATTTCAAGCGCCTAGGCGCTAGGCCATTTTCAGTGTTGAGTCAGTTTGGTTCGGGTCGGGTCAAACGGGTCAAGACTTATTTTTTTTGGATATAATAAGATAAAATAAGATTAATAACAAGATAAAAATATAATATTAATACTAAGTAAGGTAAGAATACTTTATTTATGTAATGAGACATGGATAAATAAAACCAAGTGAACAATTGATTAAACAAGTAAAATGATAGAAGGTGTCTTCGGGTTCGGAGATGAAGTCTTCGACTTCGTAAGATGTCTTCGGGTTCGAACGTGGCGGGATGTCTTCGGATTTGGAAACAACATTGTGACATTGGAAAAGGCGGGATTAATTGATAAATATTATCAAATTGATATATGTTACCCACGCATGAACTAAACTAAAATTTTAAGTAGAGGGTTATACTAGCTGCGTCCGAATAAACTTAATTTAAAAGTTTCTTGGCACGTATGTGTGAACGACGTAATATAGAATGCGTAACTCAAGTAATGTTTCACGTATACAAACATGAAATGAGTATATGAGACTTAAATTTGCTAAAATGTTGTTAAGGTTTTTAAAAGTAAGAACAATCTGAATTATACATCTATGAGTTCTAAGGTGTATGGATAGATATATGTGTAATAATTGCATGTTGAGATTTATGTCAGGATGTGTGGCTAATGAGTACCTATACATACATAAATAGGATAATATAGTTCGTTGAGGTGATTTTATGCTATAAGTGGTAATCAACGCTTAAGGCAAGTTCCCTAACTTACTCTCTTTTATATTGAGCAAGTATCCGAACCCTACTCTTATTGTGCAAGTATAATTGCATGCTTTATTCGACGAATACCGTAAACTTATTTCTTTGAATACAAGTTATATTACTTTCTCGTGCAAATGTGTTAATATGCTTAAACCCTTGTGAGAACTATTATTCATGATAAACTTAGTATTGATCTTGAATATTGTGAAAAAGTCGATGCCATTTGATTCGGCTAGACTATATGCATGTTTATAATAAAACTGTCCAAACCAATTGATTGGTGCGGAAATCTTGAAAACTGAGTTGAACAACCCTTTTGGTAAGGGGAGTGTATGTTGTTGGAAACCCCAACACATGAATAAATATTATTGTGGTGTTATGCATAACGTGAAGTATTGTAGACTGATCATCTATAGTACTTGATATCTTTGGTTATCAATTTAATATTGGTAACTCTAGTGAAAGTTCAATGGTCTTTAGTGACTGCTCAGTATAAAGTGATTATCCAGTTGGATACATTGTTAGCCGTTGAATTCATATACATCTGTTGAATTATATTGAATTGTCATATCCCTTATTCATGATGTTATCCTGACACTTTGAACTATCTTAGAAATAACCCTTCGATATTTCAAATCTTGTGATATTATATCCTACACCCTTGTTGTATATTACTTGCTGGGCAATTTGTGCTCATCCTTGCTTATTTAAAACCTTTCAGCTAAGGCGGAACAGGGAGGTGTCTCTGGGGAAGACAAGGGCAAGGGCAAGGCTACTGACTAGCTTGTCCCTTTTATGTTTAAATCTATCATGTTGTAATAAGACTATTTGCAAACTATGTTTAAACTTAAGTAGGATTATGTAATAAGTCTTTATTCGATATTATTATGTAATCTATTTAGTATTGTAGGTTGCGAGACTTGGGAGAATAATTATAATAAATCATTGTATATTATTCTAAATTAGATCTTTCGCTGTGAATGAGTGATTTTAGTTATTATGGTAATATCTTGAGAACGTGACGAACCGAATTCGGGTGACCAAGTGGAGGTCAGAATTTGGGGGCGTCACAACTATCCCTTACCTCAAAAGAGCAGTACTTCTGATCGGTATGCAAAGCCGAAGGAAACTTGCACTGAATAGCAACTCTCAAAGTATCTAAATACTCACAAAATATGCTTCATAATATATAGAGAGAAAGAGAGAAAACTTGTTTCTGGTGTGATTTTCAATTCTAACTTAGCCCTCTATTTATAGGAAAATTTTAGTAGGCTTGACCTGCAACCTGATGGCTTTACCTGCTACTATTCCCACCCACCACATTTGAAATATAATTTAGCACATTTCTTCACCAACCACAAGTAGGGCCCACCAATTCTAGAATTTTCCATCAAAATAATACACTCCGAAAATTTAACAATTTCTGAACCAGTCATCTTGTAAAATTCATAATAAATCATACGTTCATTTTTAACGGTTCAAAATTTGTGGGCATATACTCAACTTATATATGTATAACATATCCAAAAATTACCACGATCCAATGGTCGGATTAAAAATTATAACCCCCGCAAAATATCTCAAAAACCCTAATTTTTAATACCTCCATTCCGACAAAAATACGGATAAAAACCTCAACATTAACTCCTTCATTTTTAACCACAAAAATATATCCCTCGATTATATCCACATAAAATAAATATTTCCTTATCATATGAATCAATAATTAATTATTCAAAAATAATATTACAGAATCACATTTATGACAACCAGGTCGTTCCCAGGAAAGAGGGGGCTTTCCAATAAGAATTTTTCCTTACTGACGCGCAATTAGGTGACCAAACCTCTCCTTAGACAGAACTTTCTAGACATTACCAATAATGTTATCTAATAATATTATTCAAATAATATGAATTATTGATCTGATAATGGGAAATACTGTGCTGTGACAATTATTGAACAACAATAATATAAAATTTCAACGTAGCAATTATTGAATCAATAAAATAAAATATTGAACAGTAATTACTGTAACAATTATTGAGTAGTGCCTTCTTACGTAAGAATCAATAATTTCAAAAATACTGTGCAATACCGTGTGCTACTGTGCAATAACGCGTATTACTGTATTTTAACCACCGGGTATTCCAACAGTGTTAACGGTAACAACTACGCCGTTATTTGTAAAAACTCAAATTTTTCGTTTTCTTCACCCGACAGTTATTCGTTATGGGGCCCACAAATAGCTGCGCCGTCGTACGAATATTCCCCGACAGAAAGAATATTCCACGACCAAACGAATATTCTCCGACAATAATGATTATTTTATAACCACTTGCTTATTTTGAAAAAAATTCATATTTCACCATTAACTTTAACATTTATCAATTTAACCATTTACTGAATAGTAATTATAAGAAAAATTGAATACTTTTATTTCATAAAATTCGGGGTCTTACAATCTCCCCTCCTTATGAAATTTCGTCCCCGAAATTTACGTACCTGGTATTTCGAAGAGTTGAGAATACCTTGCTTCCATTTCAGATTCTATCTCTCAGATCATCATGATTTCTCCATTGCTCATCTCCCATGATAACTTCATTTGGGTTCCTCATTTGTTGGAAAGTCATGACAACCGCCATCCCTCGAACTACTCGGCTTTGACTTGTCTGGAGCAGCATTTGGTGTCATCATTACCGTTGAAATATACCTTTCTATAGGACATATTCCTCCCTCAACTGCCTCTTCGTACTCCTCATTCATGATCTGAATCATCAATCTTCGATCCATATCGGATTCAGGTTGACCGCTATGTACAGGGTAATTCAAAACTCGATGTTGGGTTCTCCCAATTGCTTTCCAAAAAGAGAAATTCATATCATCTATTTTAGCCTTCTTAGATCGAACATCTCTTTCCACAATATCCACGTGTCGTGCGGCTTTTGCCCATGCATGACTTATTCTCACTCGTTCAGTTTTTTCTTCTTTCAGCTCAGATTCTATTTTTATCATCTTATACTCTGCCAAAGAATGCTTATGTTCAAGCATCACATATCGGGTAACACAAGCTTGAATTGTTGCATCCTTTTGTTCCACGACCGCCTGTCGTTCTTCTGCCTGCTCTTCTAACTCATGAATACGATTTTGAAATTCTACATTTTGATCATATAATACCTCTAATAAACTCTCCTCTGGTACTTCTTCTTCCTCTTCTTCCTCAGTCTCAGCTGTTACCTCTGTGACTATCTCGGGTGTAACTATCAATTCTTCACTCACCACATGGATATCTCTAATTCCTTCTTTGTCTGACATCACATTATCACGGTTAGTGATTAGAGGTATCCCCACAGTCTCATTCACTCCATTGTTAGCATTCTCAGCTGCCATTCTCAAATACTGCCATAAAATAAGGGTTAATTAAACAAATTAACATATCACATAATATCCCAATATTATGACTGACCAACAAATAAGCTTAGGTAGGACACACTAGCGAAGGATTTACTCATCTCTCCCCTCCTAGTTGTATTCCCCGATCTCCGCCAGAGATCATATCCCTAAGCTCTGATACCAAATGTAACGACCCCAAAATAGGTCCATTCCATCCAACCTATTCTGAGTCGCCAAATACATGGTACAGAAAACAACTGTAACTTTATTACAACAATTGTCGTGCAAAATACAACAACACATATGTTGTGAGTTTGGATACAAATATATACCAAATGTGACTCATGTTCCAACCGTGGACATCACCTCACAATGACACCTTACATAAAGGTATAGTCAAAAACTGTTTTAGAAATTAGAATCTTTGGGAAGTGCTCAAGGAAACCTTCGTACATGGGAGGCCATGCGTCTAGGTTATGATAGATATCATATGGCCACAGAATTATTCTTGGTTGACCCAATAGACCCCAAAGAAAAACGAGAAGATTACTATCATATTCTTCTCAATGGTGAGTCTTCTCTTGACATATCATTATCTCTACTGTCTCTAATTGAGAATTATACTTCAAACAAACACCAAGATTATATAGGTAGTGCTCGTATATATACTCAGCAAGTGGATGAGCACATCCCTGTCTTATGATGACACGAGGTTGTATGTCATTAGACATCTTGTATGATAGTGGCAAACCACCCTTCCAACGTTGGGTACACCTTACCCTATTGGATTCACCAAATAAAACTACTACATTAACTTTTCTATACTGCTTCGGGAGAACATCCACAGCTAGAGACCACCGTTCTATTTCCCCGTTACCCTCGCTCGAACCAGCTATACTCTTATTACCTGAAAGGAATTGTGAAGCAAAAGGGTGAGCACAACTAGCTCAGTAAAGAATATCATGATTAAAGATAATTAAATTATCAATAGCCTTCATCAATAATAAATCAGAGATTTAGAACATATGGTAAATGATAAAAATTTCAACCATAGTTGCAGCGGAACGAGCAATCCATTAGAAGAGTCAAATAGACTATAAAGTCTATTATCTTCTCCATGTTAAAAATCTATCAACAATATTTTATCCCTGTAACATCAATCAACAATTCTGGTCCACAATCATATGAATAACTCATAATCATAACTGTAGTTCTAAATTCCTCTTCTCATCCAGGACGAAGATAATTTTCATCACCTATCTTTACCTGAAAACATCAATGATCATGGTTACACCAAATCACATTTCCTGTTCATAATCATACTAATAACTTCCTCTTTGCACTACGGCCAAAGATATTCATTTGTATCACCAGTTGGTCATGTTTATCTCAACATCTGCTCATCTTTGCACTACTGGCCAAAGATATTCAACAACATGTCATCTTTGCACTACGGGCCAAAGATATTCATCAACAATTCATCTTTGCACTACAGGCCAAAGATATTCATCAATATTTTATCTTTGCACTACAGGCCAAAGATATTAATATCTCAAAGAAATATATAATCATTTCAGAATTTATATAAACAATAATTATAACCATGTTGATCAATTCACCTTTGCACTTAAGTTAAAGATATTCACTTATAAATTCAATGGTCATGATCATACCAATCAACGATTCAACTTTGCACTACTGGCCAAAGATAACCCATAGTCATGATCATACCAAAAATCTACCCATCTTTACACTTAAGTCAAAGAGAAATATCATCATTAGGGTTATAAAAATGTTATATATAATAATAAAAATAATATGATCAACATCTAGTTTTAATCTCAAGAGTAATATTCGTAAATCAACTATAATTTGGGTAGAAAAAGAAACCACAATAAAATCTATACCAGTATTTCGGTATAATGATATTGAAAGAATAATATTTCTTAAGCTTATAAACAATTTATTTAAATTGTTTACACTTTACTAAATAATGCATTTAATCATTCTAAAATACCAAACTCAATAATCAAAACCCTCATCAAAAATCTGCATATACCTTATATAGGATTCTCAAAGTCATAGAATCCTATTTTCCAATTTTCTTACTTCACAAAACATATTTAATTCATTTACTCATAACTAGACTATTTTCATGAAAAATATCAAATCAGTTCCAAAAATATTTCTTTTCTGAGATTTAGCATAATATAGTCCCATAGTAAACATATATTTTTCTCAGAATTTTTAAAAGTCATTTACTATTTTTCATATGGCCAAAGCAGCCGAATATTTAGACATTTATCAAAAATTATACTTTTGTCCAAAAATTTTGAAATTTACTGAGTATACTTCTATCATATACATGTACTCTCAATAAAAATTTCATCAATTTTGGAGTTAACCACAAGGAATTATAAGCGGTTACTTTTAAAATAGTCTTTTCTCATAAAATTCATAACTCTCAATCTATACATCCAAAAATCACCATTTTTGGACACAATCAAGAAAAATCATCAAAATATCATTTCAAATTTTTCCAGAATTTTTGAAGGTCAGAAAAATTACGAAACTGAAAAACATAACAACCCTTAAAATTTCTTACTATCCCTTACCTCAAAAGAGCAGTACTTCTGATCGGTATGCAAAGCCGAAGGAAACTTGAACTGAATAGCAACTCTCAAAGTATCTAAATACTCACAAAATACACTCAATAATCTAGAGAGAGAAAGAGAGAAAACTTGTTTCTGGTGTGCTTTTCAATTCTAACTTTGCCCTCTATTTATAGGAAAATTTTGGTAGGTTTGACCTGCAACCTGATGGCTTTACCTGCTACTATTCCCACCCACCACATTTGAAATATAATTCAGCACATTTCTTCACCAACCACAAGTGGGGCCCACCAATTCTAGAATTTTCCACCAAAATGATAAACTCCGAAAATTCAACAATTTCTGAACCAGTCATCTTGTAAAATTCGTAATAAATCATACGTTCATTTTTAACGGTTCAAAATTTGTGGGCATATACTCAACTTATATATGTATAACATATCCAAAAATTACCACGATCCAACAGTCAGATTAAAAATTATAACCCCCGCAAAATATCTCAAAAACCCTAATTTTTAATACCTCTATTCCGACAAAAATACGGATAAAAACCTCAACATTAACTCCTTCATTTTTAACCACAAAAATATATCCCTCGTTTATATCCACATAAAATAAATATTTCCTTATCATATGAATCAATAATTAATTATTCAAAAATAATATTACAGAATCACATTTATGACAACCAGGCCGTTCCCAGGAAAGAGGGGGCTTTTCAATAAGAATTTTTCCTTACTGACGCGCAATTAGGTGACCAAACCTCTCCTTAGACAGAACTTTCTAGACATTACCAATAATGTTATCTAATAATATTATTCAAATAATATGAATTATTGATCTGATAATGGGAAATACTGTGCAGTGACAATTATTGAACAACAATAATATAAAATTTCAACGTAGCAATTATTGAATCAATAAAATAAAATATTGAACAGTAATTACTGTAACAATTATTGAGTAGTGCCTTCTTACGTAAGAATCAATAATTTCAAAAATACTGTGCAATACCGTGTGCTACTGTGCAATAATGCGTATTACTGTATTTTAACCACCGGGTATTCCAACAGTGTTAACGGTAACAACTACGCCGTTATTTGTAAAAACTCAAATTTGTCGTTTTCTTCACCCGACAGTTATTCGTTATGGGGCCCACAAATAGCTGCGCCGTCGTACGAATATTTCCCGACAGAAAGAATATTCCACGACCAAACGAATATTCCCCGACAACAATGATTATTTTATAACCACTTGCTTATTTTGAAAAAAATTCATATTTCACCCTTAACTTTAACATTTATCAATTTAACCATTTACTGAATAGTAATTATAAGAAAAATTGAATACTTTTATTTCATAAAATTCGGGGTCTTACAATATCTTTGGCCCGTAGTGCAAAGATGAACAGGTGTTGAGATAAACATGACCAACTGAGTATTATTCTTGAATTTTACTCCACAAAGTAGTATCATGTTGACAATTTGGACGTTATTAATTTCTGGATAAATTAAATTATAAATCTTTAAAATTTATTCTTGAACTTGTTTAATTGAATTATTATATCATTGTCATCATCCTCATGTTTATATTCTGTTGAAAGTCATCTGTGGCCTGTGGTGCATAGATGGACTTGGTATGATTATGACCAGGGATTATTCGGTATAATCATGACCGTAATGTTACAAATAATGTAGTAAAAGTCCTCATTGGCCCATAGTGCATTGATGGATAATTTTTGGTATGATTATGGCCATGGATTCTCTTCGGCCAAGGGTGCAAAGATGAATTATTTTATGACATGATCAGGACCGTTGATGAAAACATGATTATCTTTGGCCCGCAGTGCATGGATAATTCGTGGTCGCGATACTAAAGATTATCTTTGGCCCGTAGTGCAGGGATGATTCGATGATGTGGATTATTTATTAAGCTGAATCTCAACACTAAAATTGATGATAAATCTTTTAAATCATAGAAGATAGTAGGTTTTATGCTCTACTTGACTCTTCTAATAGATTGCTTTTTCCGCTGCAGTTGTTGATCTAAAACTTGTTGTCTATTATATTTTATCAAATTTTTCCCTGTTGAAGACTAATAATAATTTGTTGTACATTATCTTAGTTATAATATTTCTTACTGGGCTAGTTGAGCTCACCCTTTCTTTCACTGTTCTCTTCAAGAAATGAGAATATAGCTGGGACTAGTCAGGGAATGGATTGACGGTCCAGATGGTTGCATTAGTAGTCCTCACTATTCTGTGAAATACTGTGATAATTATAATGAAGACTTCTTTTGAGTTTGTATACTCTCTAGTAGACAATATTTGTATTAAAACTCACAGTATATGTTTTGTCGTATTCTGCACGACAATTGTATTACTGAAGTTGTAATTGTTTCTGTACCATGTATTTAGTGACTCAGAATGGGTGATGTATACCTATTTTGGGGGCGTCACAGTTACTATATTAGGAAATTTTGGATTATTTATGTACTCACATCATATAATCCATGTACATTAAATACACGCAATAAAATAACGCAGTTAGGTATATTGTCCGGGTATCCTCTATAATTATTTTTACTACTCACATAACCACATAATAACATTATTTAATATTAATGTTTATTTAAACATTTAATTCCTTTCCCAATTTCTAGAATACACAGCTATTTTAATTATTTTGGTATTAAAGATCACATGTGATTTCATTGTACTACTTGGTACCTCATGTCATTAAAATATACTCTTATCATATAATTTTATTAATGTCACACATTACAATAACGTTCTATTTCATTTCTATAGTAGAAAACTAACTTTCTCAGACTGAACACTGGCGCAGCTGCGCCAGTTTGTACTGCTGGGAGGGCGCAACTGCATCGGTCCCTATGTAAGACCCCGAATTTTATGAAATAAAAGTATTCAATTTTTCTTATAATTACTATTCAGTAAATGGTTAAATTGATAAATGTTAAAGTTAAGGGTGAAATATGAATTTTTTTCAAAATAAGCAAGTGATTATAAAATAATCATTGTTGTCGGGGAATATTCGTTTGGTCGTGGAATATTCTTTCTGTCGGGGAATATTCGTACGACGGCGCAGCTATTTGTGGGCCCTATAACGAATAACTGTCGGGTGAAGAAAACGATAAATTTGAGTTTTTACAAATAACGGCGTAGTTGTTACCGTTAACACTGTTAGAATACCCGGTGGTTAAAATACAGTAATACGCGTTATTGCACAGTAGCACACGGTATTGCACAGTATTTTTGAAATTATTGATTCTTACGTAAGAAGGCACTACTCAATAATTGTTACAGTAATTACTGTTTAATATTTTATTTTATTGATTCAATAATTGCTACGTTGATATTTTATATTATTGTTGTTTCAATAATTGTTGCTGCACAGTATTTTCCTTTATCAGATCAATAATTCATATTATTTGAATAATATTATTAGATAACATTATTGGCAATGTCTAGAAAGTTCTGTCTAAGGAGAGGTTTGGTCATCTAATTGCGCGCCAGTAAGGAGAAATCCTTATTGGAAAGCCCCCTCTTTCCTGGGAACGGCCTGATTGTCATAATGTGATTCTGTAATATTATTTGTGAATAATTAATTATTGATTCATATGATAAGAAAATATTTATTTTATGTGGATATAAACGAGGGATATATTTTTGTGGTTAAAAATGAAGGAGTTAATGTTGAGGTGTTTTATCTGTATTTTTGTCGGAACAGAGGTATTAAAAATCAAATTAGGGTTTTTGAGATATTTTGCGAGGGTTATAATTTTTAATCCGACCGTTGGATCGTGGTAATTTTTGGATATGTTATACATATATAAGTTGAGTATATGCCCTCAAATTTTGAACCGTTAAAAATGAACGTATGATTTATTATGAATTTTACGAGATGACTGGTTCAGAAATTGTTGAATTTTCGTAATTTATCATTTTGGTGGAAAATTCAAGAATTGGTGGGCCCCACATGTGGTTGGTGAAGAAATATGCTGAATTTTATTTCAAATGTGGTGGGTGGAAATAGTAGCAGGTAAAGCCATCAGGTTGCAGGTCAAGTTTGCTAAAATTTTCCTATAAATAGATGGCTAAGTTAGAATTGAAAATCACACCAGAAACATAAGCTTTCTCTCTTTCTCTCTCTATATTATGAAGCATATTTTGTGAGTATTTAGATACTTTGAGAGTTGCTATTCAGTGCAAGTTTCCTTCGGCTTTGCATACCGATCAGAAGTACTGCTCTTTTGAGGTAAGGGATAGTAAGGAATTTTAAGGGTTGTTATGTTTTTCAGTTTCGTAATTTTCCTGACCTTCAAAAAATTTTGGAAAAATTTGAAATGATATTTTGATGAGTTTTCTTGATTGTGTCCAAAAATGGTGATTTTTGGATGTATAGATTGAGAGTTATGAATTTTATGAGAAAAGACTGTTTTAAAAGTAACCGCTTATAATTCCTTGTGGTTAACTCCAAAATTGATGAAATTTTTATTGGGAGTACATGTATATGATAGGAGTATACTCTGTGAATTTCAGAATTTTTAGACAAAAGTACAATTTTTGATAAATGTCTAAATATTCGGCTGTTTTGGCCATATGAAAAATAGTAAATGACTTTTAAAAATTCTGAGAAAAATATATGTTCACTATGGGACTATATTATGCTAAATTCCAGAAAAGAAATATTTTTGGAACTAATTTGGTATTTTTTTGAAAATAGTCTAG
Organism: Panax notoginseng; assembly: GCA_016801055.1. Classification (NCBI taxonomy): domain Eukaryota; kingdom Viridiplantae; phylum Streptophyta; class Magnoliopsida; order Apiales; family Araliaceae; genus Panax; species Panax notoginseng. The sequence continues at coordinate 58,790,315 of CM029017.1, read as the reverse complement.
TTATGAGTAAATAAATTAAATATGTTTTGTGAAGTAAGAAAATTGAAAAATAGGATTTTATGACTTGAGAATCCTATATGAGGTATATGCAGATTTTTGATGAGGGTTTTGATTATTGGTGATAAAATCTTATGAGTTTGGTATTTTAGAATGATTAAATGCATTATTTAGTAAAGTGTAAACAATTTAAATAAATTGTTTATAAGCTTAAGAAATATTATTCTTTCAATATCATTATACCAAAATATTGGTATGTTTTTTATTGTGGAATTTCTACCTTTTTGTGTCGGGTTTACTATTTATGAGTTACTATTCACGAGTTACTATTCACGATAAAATTGGTTTCCTTTTTCTAACCAAATTATAGTTGATTTATGAATATTACTCTTGAGATTAAAACTATATGTTAATTATATTATTTTTATAATCATATATAACATTTTTATAACCCTAATGATGATATTCTCTTTCACTTGAGTGTAAAGATGGGTAGATTATTGGTATGATCATGACTAGGGTTCTCTATGGCCAGTAGTGCAAAGTTGAATTATTGACTAGTATGATCATGACCATTGAATTTATAATTAAATATCTTCAGCTTAAAGTACAAAGGTGAAATGATCAACATGGTTATAATTATTGTTTATATAAATGATTATATATTTCTTTGAGATATTAATATATTTGGCCTGTAGTGCAAATATGAACTGTTGATGAATATATTTGGCTTGTTGTGCAAATATGAACTGTTGAGGAATATCTTTGGCCTGTAGTGCAAAGATGAATTGTTGATGAATATCTTTGACCCGTAGTGCAAAGATGACATGTTGTTGAATATCTTTGGCCAGTAGTGCAAAGATGAATTGGTGATGAATATCTTTGGCCGTAGTACAAAGATGAAGTTATTAGTATGAATATGAACAGGAAATGTGATTTGGTGTAACCATGATCTTTGATGTTTCAGGTAAAGATAGGTGATGAAAATTATCTTCGTCCTGGATGAGAAGAGGAATTTAGAACTACAGTTATGATTATGAGTTATTCATATGATTGTGGACCAGAATTGTTGATTGATGTTACAGGGATAAAACATTGTTGATGGATTTTTAACATGGAGAAGATAATAGACTTTATAGTCTATTTGACTCTTCTAATGGATTGCTCGTTCCGCTGCAACTATGGTTGAAATTTTTATCATTTACCATATGTTCTAAATCTCTGATTTATTATTGATGAAGGCTATTGATAATTTAATTATCTTTAGTCATGATATACTTTACTGAGCTAGTTGTGCTCACCCTTTTGCTTCACAATTCCTTTCAGGTAATAAGAGTGTAGCTGGGTCGAGCGAGGGTAACGGGGAAATAGAACGGTGGTCTCTAGCTGTGGATGTTCTCCCGAAGCAGTATAGAAAAGTTCATTTAGTAGTTTTATTTGGTGAATCCAATAGGGTAAGGTGTACCCAACGTTGGAAGGGTGGTTTGCCACTATTATACAAGATGTCTAACGACATACAACCTCGTGTCATCATAAGACAAGGATGTGCTCATCCACTTGTTGAGTATATATACGAGCACTACCTATATAATCTTGGTGTTTGTTTGAAGTATAATTCTCAATTAGAGACAGTAGAGATAATGATATGTCAAGAGAAGACTCACCATTGGGAAGAATATGATAGTAATCTTCTCGTTTTTCTTTGGGGTCTATTGGGTCAACCAAGAATAATTCTGTGGCCATATGATATCTATCATAACCTAGACGCATGGCCTCCCATGTACGAAGGTTTCCTTGAGCACTTCCCAAAGATTCTAATTTCTAAAACAGTTTTTGACTATACCTTTATGTAAGGTGTCATTGTGAGGTGATGTCCACGGTTGGAACATGAGTCACATTTGGTATATATTTGTATCCAAACTCACAACATATGTGTTGTTGTATTTTGCACGACAATTGTTGTAATAAAGTTGTAGTTGTTTTCTGTACCATGTATTTGGCGACTCAAAATAGGTTGGATGGAATGGACCTGTTTTGAGGTTGTCACACCTTAGCAGTGCCAAATTTGTTTAGCCCAAGCTAGTTCCGACCTCTAATACCACACTAGTTTCACATGACATGAATTAACTTTCATATTGGTGATATTACTAGTTAGAAACTTATTCATTCCATATATGGAATCACATAATTATACGCAATTAATCTCCCTCTTAGTTTAACCACTTAAATTTCTCTTCTCATGCCACATAAGGCATTTCTCAATTCTCATCACAATTTCACACTTATAAATTCGATTTGAATTAATTTAATTACTCAGCTGACAAAACATTAACATTTATATTCAAATAAATATTCATTCTCTTATATTAAAATAATTATTAAATCATGAATTTCTCGGTTCTTATATCCTTCCCTTTATAAAAATTTCGTCCTCAAAATTGGTACAAGGTTACACAAATAAATGGGGATAATCCCTTTGCATCTCATCTTCTAATTCCTATGTGGCGTCCTCGGCGTTGTGGTATCGCCAAAGTACTTTTACAGAAGATATACTCTTATTTCTTAATGTCTGTTCTTTCCTATCTAATATCTGGACATGAACTTTTTCATATGCTAAATTCTTCTTTACTTGGATGGGCTCGAAAGAAATCACGTGTTTGTAGTCGGGCTTGTAAGGACGAAACACGGATATGTGAAACACGTTATGGATGTGCTCCAACTCCGGTGGTAATGCAACTTTGTACGCCACTTCGCCCGCTCGTTTCGGTATCTCGAATGGTCCTATGAACCTCGGACTCAATTTTCCTTTCTTGTTGAATCGTATTCCCTTCCAGGGAGATACTTTTAAGAAAATGTGACTTTTGACTTCAAAGTCGCGGTCCTGTCGATGCAAGTCTGCGTATTTCTTCTGGCGATCTTGTGCAGCTACTAGTCTAGCTCTTATCAATGTTACCACATCTGCAGTTTATTGAACTAATTCTGGCCCTAGCATCTTTCTCTCTCCAACTTCATCCCAACACAACGGTGTCCTACATTTCCTCCCATAAAGAGCTTCGTACGGTGGCATGCCTATACTTACATGATAACTATTATTGTATGCAAATTCTACTAGGTGTAGATGATCGTCCCAACTTCCTTTGAAATCCATCACGCAAGTTCTAAGCATGTCCTCCAGCGTTTGTATCGTTCGCTCACTTTGCCCGTCTGTCTGCGGATGATATGCGATACTTAACCTCAATTGTGTTCCCATCCTTTCTTGTAAGCTTTTCAAGAATTTTGATGTGAATTGCGGATCTCGGTCAGAGACGATCGATACCGGCACTCCATGTCATGAAACAATTTCCCTTATGTATAGATTCGCTAACCGATTCAAACTATATCAGATCTTGATCGGTAGGAAATGAGCCGTCTTCGTTAGTCGATCTATGATAACCCCGATGGCGTCAAAACCTTTTTGCGTGACTGGAAGTCCTACCACGAAATCCATCGTAATATGCTCCCATTTCCACTCTGGTATTTCCAACGGTTGGAGTAACCCACTCGGTCTTTGATGCTCTACTTTGATCCGTTGACACTAACGCACTCCGCGTTTTCTCGTTTCAGATTGGGCCACCAAAAATGTTACCGTAAATCTCAGTACATCTTCGTGCCTCCTGGATGAACGAAATACGCCGTATTGTGTGCTTCGTGTAAAATTTCCTCTCTCAACTCGGTTACCGCTGGTACCCACACTCTTCCTTTAAATCTCAAAATACCATTTCTATCCGTCTTGAATTTTTCTTCCTCATTTTTCGTGATTCTCTTCCTGATTTTCTTGCATTCTTCATCCTTTTCTTGGGATTCCTTTATTCTGTCCAACAAGTTAGGACGAGCTTCTACTGCAAACAATCTCTCTTCAGATCTTTCTGGTCCTTTCACTTTTATCTCCAATTTCTCCATATCCCTTATTAACTCCTCTTGTGTTGTTAATTGAAATAACTTTTCCCTTCCTTTCTTACTCAGTGTGTCGGCCACTACATTTGCTTTTCCCGGGTGATAAAGAATATTGCAGTCATAATCTTTGATTAATTCTAACCACCTTCTTTGACGCATGTTCAATTCCTTCTGTGTGAAGATATATTTTAGACTCTTGTGGTTCGTGTATATCTCACATTTTTCTCCATACAAATAATGCCTCCAAATCTTTAACGCAAAAACTACTGCCGCTAACTCTAAGTCATGAGTAGGGTATCGTTTTTCATAATCCTTCAATTGTCGTAACGCATACGCAATGACTTTGCTATGTTGCATAGTACACAACCCAGTCCTCTGTGCGACGCATCACTATACACCACAAATCCTCCTGTATCGTCTAGTAATGATAATACAGGTGCCTCACTCAATCTCATTTTTAGCTCCACTTGTCTGTCCATACGAAGTTCACCGTCTTCCTCGTTAGATTGGTTAAGGGGATTGCTATCTTAGAAAAATCCTGGATAAAATTTTGATAGTACCCAGCTAACCCTAAGAAATTCGGTTGCTTCAATCACTCACTGTTTCTATTTTTGCAGGATCTACTGAAATTCCATCCTTATCGACCACGTGTCCTAAGAATTGAACATTCTCCATCCAAAATTCACACTTAAAAAATTTCGCATACAACTTTTCTTTTCTTAGTGCCTCCAAAACAACCTTTCAGATGTTCGGCATGTTCTTCTTTCGTCTTCGAGTAGATCAAGATATCTTCGATGAAAACTACTACGAATTTATCTAAGAATGGCTTGAAGACTCGGTTCATTAAGTCCATAAATGCTGCCGGAGCATTCGTTAACCCGAATGACATTACAAAAATTCAAAATGTCCGTAACGTGTTCGAAACGCCGTCTTTGATATATCTTCTTCCTGCACCTTCAACTGGTGATAACCCGTTCATAAATCTATCTTCAAAAAACACTTGGCTCCCTTCAGTTGGTCAAAAAGGTCGTCTATCCTTGGTAACGGATATCTATTCTTAATCGTCACTCTGTTTAATTCGCGATAATTGATATAGAGCCTCATCGATCCATCCTTCTTCTTTAGAAACAACACGGGTGCTCCCTAAGGAGACACACTTGGTTGTATGTAACCCTTATCCAGTAACTCTTGAAATTGTAACATCAATTCCTTCATTTCTACTGGCGCCATACGATATGGAGATTTCGAAATTGGTGCCATTTCCGGTGCTAAGTCTATTACGAATTCTATTTCTCTGTCTGGCGGAAGACCAGGCAGATCGTTCAAAAATACATCTTGAAATTCCCTTACTACGAATATATCCTTAATTTCTACTCCCTTTTTCTAAGTGTCAACGATGTATGCTAAGTAACCTACACATCCTTTTCTTATCAATTTCTTGGCCTGCATCATCGTAAGACAACATGATTGCTTAGCGATAAGCTACCATAAAACACCACCTTAGAATTATTCGGAGTCTGAAGGTTCACAATTTTATTCTGATAATCAATTATCGCAGCATGGTTATACAACCAATCCATTCCTAATATTACGTCAAATTCTCCCAATCTTATCAGGATCAAGTCTATGCTTAGTTCATGATTTCTAATGTTTACGCGATAATTTCGATAAATATAGTTTATAGGGATTACTTCCTTATTCGCAATTTCTATGTTTAAAGGATCTCCTAATCGTTCTCAAGGTAAATTAAGTCGGCTAGCAAATTCCTCCGATACGAAAGAACAGGTGGCACCCGAATTAAATAATACATAGGCATTTATATCATTGATCGGGATGATACTTGACACAACATCCTTCCCAGCTACGGCATCCTGGATAGTCATATTAAACGTTCTGGCAGTTGGACTACTGGATGGCGTTGGTCCGCCAATCATCAGCTTACCACTTCCTCCTTGCTGGCTGCTTCTTCCGCTACTTCCTTTCCTTGGGCAGTCCTTGATTAGATGGTCTATCGAGCCACATGCAAAACAACCCTTGATCTTCTTCGGCTTTGGGCAGTTGGGCGAAATATGCCCCTCTTGGCCATAGTTGTAACATACACTACGCCCTTTCCAACACTCGCCCTGATGATACCTCCCATACTTCGGACATCCTTATGTATTCTTCTTAAACTCTCCATGAAACTTCCCCACCTGATTGTTGGAATTTTTGTTGTTCTCTCACTTTCTTTTTCCTAAGTTACTCCCTCCACTACTGCTTATTTCACGATTATCTCCTCCTGTGCTCTTTCCCTTCTTCTCTTTGTTATACAGACTTAAAGCTTCACTTCCTCCCTCTACAATAATAGCCTTTTCCAATAATGTTGCAAAAGAATCAATTTGAAGAACCAATACCTTGTTAAATAACCAAGGCTTCAGTCCTTGTTCGAAACGCCTAGCTTTCCTCTCTTCATCTACCACCTGGTGTTCAGCAAATCGGGCTAGTTCATTGAACTTAGCCGCGTATTGCGCCATCGTCATATCTCCTTGCTTATGTTCTAAAAACTTTACCTCCATCCTATTCTTCATGCTCTTCAAAAAATAATTCTCGAAGAACAGAGTCTTAAATCTCTCCCATGATACTACTCCTTCTCCTGCTCTCTGCCAATTCGCCTCCCACCAGTAGTTCGCTTCGCCTCTCATCATGTAGGTTGAAAAGCCGTCTTTTAGTCTTCACCCACACATGCGATGGTGAATGCCTTCTCCATCTCTTTGATCCATGTTTGAGCCACGATTGGATCGGTAGTTCCTATGAATTCCGAAGGTCCAATACTCCTAAAATCCTTAAAATTTGTGACTGGAGCTGCTTAGGGAATGTGTGGTACTGGTTCGTTTCTTCCCTTAAGAGCTTCTCCTAACAAGTCTACTAGCCTCTGAATCGGGTCTACTGCCCTCTCTCATCATTAACCGACTCTTCCGGTGCAGTTATTCTACGTCTGGGTGGCATTTTTCTGTATCACAATATTTTCATTTTTATTATTATCTTATTAGGTTATTCAAACATTTCTCAAATAAGACTAACATTTTATAACAAGTTCTTGGATCAAGATCATTTATATTTGTTAACTCCAAGATTTTTCTACGCACCTCAATCACCGAAAAGCGCATCCAACCCTGCATAGTAAACAAGTCAATATCGGAAGCTTGACGGCTTGAACCGTCGGGGGATAGCTCCGGCATGAGAATCAATACAGGCCGACACAAGGTTTAACAATGGAAGTTTTGTAAGTATAGTGTCTGAGTGATAAAAATGTATCTTACCTCCTTTGTGTAGTGCTCTGTACTCATATACTCATTCCACCGTCTTCTATGCAGCCGACTTCCTGTCCCGTTAGCTAATTGCAGGTAACCCACCTGCTAATCCCATCACTGTTCCCCCTCTGACCAGGATTATGTCAAATCCTCATTAATTAAGTATTGGGTCAAAAGTCTAATACTTATCCATCCAATATCCCTCAGTCCAAGCCTACAAATATTTTCATTTAAATGAGGGCCCAAAATTGCAAAGGCCCAAATAAAGGCAGCCCAATAGGTCCAAGTTATTATGGCCCAACATTGCCCCCAGTCTTTTATTAAACAGAATGTTTAATAGAAGATTATATAGAAATGACCCAAATACTAATGGAGCCCAAATGAAACCGAACCAATCCCAATCGGTAGGAAATTCAAAATCGGACGTCAACTCTTCAAATTCATCATTGCTGCCATTAAATGAGCCGCCCTCGAGTTTCAAAAAAAACTGAAAGGACAACCATTATAAAAACCCATCTCCTCCAAATTAGATAGTTTTACCAGATCATTTCAAATTCAGAGTACTCTTGCTTTCTTCTTCCTCCGAATTTCTCTCTCTCTGCAATCTGTTAGTAATGGCTTCCCAAAATCCAGACAATGCTATCCCCATCTCCGTGACACCGATTGCCTCCATCCCTCCTGCTCAAACCCCCACCCAAGTGGCTTCGGAGACCAACCCCAAATCCAACCCTTCTTCTAGCAAGAGATCACCACCAATCATCATTCCAAACCCTTCTCTATTCTTCAATAATGAAGAAAAGTTTCCTCATGCTAATACGCCTTCGGTATTGTTAGAGGATGATATCTGTATCATCCGAGAGCGATACCAAATACCAGATACCCATCATCTGAGGTTGCCCACTTCTACTAAAAGAATATATCAACGTCCTGAAGGTTGGACTGCCATTCCCCTCACTATTATGGAGAAAGGAGTTCACTTTCCCCTTCACGCTTTCCTTATCACCCTTCTAGGGTTTGTGGGTGTTGGATTTGCCCAATTGGTCCCCAACTCTTACATTCACGTTCTTGCTTTCCTTGCCTTCTATCACGAGATAGGAATTACACGTACTCTCGATTTCTTTTTCTCTATCTATACTGCTGGTAAGTCTCAAGAAAAAGGCTTCAAGATGCTGAGCAAGCAATCCCCCAAGCCCCATGAGAATTTCGAGAGGCGATCTCTGATGGATACTCCTTCAAGCAATAAAGGATGGCATAAGGAGTGGTTTCTTGTCAAAGGTCCTGAACTCTCTTCCATCTCAGATTGGACTACTGCCGAATGCCTTTCTGTAGACTTCGGCGATGTATCAGAGGAACGTGTGAGTGAGATGACGAAGCTTCTGGAGAAGATCCCTATGAAGGAATGGAGCTTCATACTTCTTAGCAAGCAAGTGTGGTTGTATGACCATAAATGTAAGTTCTGAACTCAATAATTGTGTACTTTCTTGAATTCTTCATTTGTAACTATTCCGAAATAATGTCTTTATTTGCTTCAGTATCTCTCATCAAACCTACCTTCATTGACTGAAAGGATTTAGAAATATTCCTTTTTGGTAAATCTTCTCAAACTCCTACTGATCCGCAAAATGCTGAACCTCAAGCCTCGGAACCCCAAACCTCTGAACCACAAACCACCAAACCAACTCCTACTGAAGAAACGAGCCATCCTCATAGGAAAAAACAAGTCGCTAGAAAACCAAAGCATGTACTTGTTCCCACCCTGAATGAAAGTCTCTTAGATATGCCCATAGCTGAACGTACCAAACTCCTTCGCACCAAAAAGAGAAGAATCAAAATAACCCCTCTTTCTGCTGAAGAGCTCAGAATACCCTCCACTGAAGCCCCTCCTCCTCCTGTCGTTCCAATAGAAATCGATGAACCTGAAGTAGAGCCTGAAGAGTATGATGAACCCAATTCTCCCCTCGTTCAAAAAAGAAAACTCATTTCAGACGACCAACCACAACCAACACCTGAACCTACAACAACCTATGCCCCACCTCCACCTGAACAAATAATACCTCCTCCCCAACAACCTTCCTCTTCTAAAGCCCGGCCCGAAACTGTAGCATCTCCCACTTTATGGCTAGATCTCAATGAAAACTTCCCTTTACAGCTCTACAATTCCTTTGTCCTTAACACTGATGATCATCGCTTTGGCAACAGTTCCATCATGGACCTGATCAAAGCTGGCATGACTCACCAAGCCAGAGTAAATTAACTATAGTTTATCTTTTTGTATTCACAAATATTTCTTTAAAACTTTACTGATTCAGTCTGAATAATTGCAGCCAAATGGTATCTTCGGGCGCCTCCACCAAAGATATAAAGAAATTGAAGCCGAAGAGGACACTGCTCGAAAATAGAATGCAATTCTAAAGTCTACTCTAGCGAGGGAGAGAAGTCAACATAGAGATGCCAAGTGGAATGTTGAGTGCCTTCGAAAAGACCTTGGTAAGGTTAAAGAACAATTGGAAACAACCAAAGCCCTTCAACGAACCACCGTTGAATTAAATGTAGATCTAGCTCGAAAGAACAAAGCTTTAGCAAAATCCAACCAAAGCTTGGCGATACAAAATAACGAAGTCAAAATATCCAAAGAACGACATCTCAATCTTCGGCGCAAAATTGAAAATGAACTTCGAGAACTCAAAGCCCTCGGCCCCCCACTTACCGAAGAACTCCGCAAACAGATATAACTAGAATATCGCAAATCACTCGAACTGAACAACGAAATAGTTCGGATGTATGCTGAGGGTTATAAAACAGCCCGAAGCAAAGGCAAGGCGAAGCTCGCTGCAACCTCTTTGAACCCAACACTCCTCGACTCTTCTGAAGACGAAGACGAGGATAACGTCTGAAGACAACCTTCATCGCCTCTTGCTTTTAGAACTTTGTAAAAATTTATTATCATTTTGTAATCACTTTCTGTTTTAATGAAATGCTATCAGCTTCTTTCCTTATTACTCCTTTTAAATTTAACTTGAACTGTTAGTACATAATCAAGCAATAATATATTCTGAACTCAACACTTCAAATAAAATCAGGTAATAATGTAAAGTAATACTTATTCATTACCGAAGTATGAAACAGATCATCATCAATCCAATTCGCCACCTTCGGGACGAATAGATCCAACCGAACCTCCTAACATGCATGTTCGTCGACTTGAGGATGAACATGTTTTGTTCATCGCCTTAAGGATGAACATTCCCCCGAACCTCCAGAAAATCCAGTTCGCCATCGACAGGTCAAATCTGGATTCTATTTAATGCCTAAAGGATGAACAGGTCACCGACCCCCCAAAAAATCTAGTTCGCCATCAACAGGTCGAATCTGGACCCTGTTCACCGCCTAATAGGATGAATAGATCACCGAACCTCCATGAAATCCAGTTCACCATCGACAGTTCGAATCTGGATTCTATTCAACGCCTAAAGGATGAACAGGTCACCGAACCCCCAAAAAATTCAGTTCGTCATCGACAGGACGAATCTGGACCCTGTTCATCGCCTAATAGGATGAATAGATCAACGAACCTCCATGAAATCCAGTTCACCATCGACAGGTCGAATCTGGATTCTATTCAACGCCTAAAGGGTGAACAGGTCACCGAACCCCCAAAAAATCCAGTTCCATATCGACAAGAAGAATTTGGACCCTGTTCACCGCCTAATAGGATGAATAGATCAACGAACCTCCAGAAAATCCAGTTCACTATCAATAGGCCGAATCTGGACCCTGTTCACCGCCTAAAGGACGAACAAGTCACCGAACCCCCAAACAACCATTAGATAAATCATCATTGGAGACATTGGAGAAATTGGAGAAATTGGAGAAAAAAGCTTCTATTATTGATGATAACTGTTAGCATAATTATAGACTTTTGTACACTGATACTGGCCCTACTAAAAATATCTCCGAAGCCTTCCTGCATGCCAAGTATTCTTTATCTCTGACCCTTCTAATGCTCGCAGCTGATAGTTCCCTAACTTCAGTACTTCAATGACCTCATAAGGACCTTCCCAATTCGGCATCAGCTTTCCCAAATTTTGAGGTGTAGAAGCTTCAACTTCCCTAAGGACAAAATCTCCCACTTCAAATCTTCGAAGCTTCACCCATTTATTGTAGTACTTAGCCACACGACGATGATACGCTGCCAATTTTATCAAGGCTGCTTCTCTTACTTCTTCAAGAAAATCCAGGTTGTCCTTTAATCCCTCATCATTGTACACCTCCCGAAACTGACTAACCCGAAGACTAGTAGATCCAATCTCAATAGGAACCAATGCATCTGAACCGTAAGCCAGCCTAAAAGGCGAATCCCCAGTTGTAGTCCTCGTTGTAGTTCTGTAAGCCCATAATATGCTAAGCAATTCTTCAGGCCATCTGCCTTTTGCTTCATCCAATCTTCTCTTTATTCCGTTCAGAAGGGTTCTATTAGTTACCTCAACTTGCCCATTAGATTGTGGATGAGCAACCGAAGTCTTTCTGTGCTGAATCCCTAACTCCTTCAAAAATGCTTCAAACTTCGAGCCCAAAACTGGCGTCCATTATCTAAAATTACCACCATTGGAATGCCAAAATGAATACCACAGATTCCTTTAGAAACTTCAAACATTCTTGTTCCGTGATCATCCTAAGTGGCTTCGCCTCGACCCATTTGGTCATATAATCAATCGCCACTATAACAAAACTAACCTGCCCTTTTGCTTTCGGCAATGGACCCAGTATATCAACCCCCCAGACAACAAAAGGTATAGGAGATAAAATCGAGTATAGCTCTTCTGGTGGCTGATGTGGGATCAGATGTTTAACTGACATTTTTGACACTTTTTCACATATTCAGTAGCTTCTTTAAAAATCGTTGGCCAATAATATCCCTGTCGAAGCACCTTGTATGCTAAGGACTTTACAGCCATATGGTTACCACAAATACCTTCGTGTACCTCCCGAAGGACATAATCCGCTTTAGAAGGAACCAAACACTTTAGCAGTAGAGATGAGTAAGCCCTTCGATAAAGATCGCCATCTATAAGCACAAAGTTTGCAGTTTTATACTTCATTTTCTTGGCCAACATCTGATCCGAAGGCAGTACGCCATCTGCCAAATACTCAAAATATGGAGTCATCCAACAATTGGAGCGCTCTACACACATCACTACTTTATGTTGAAAACTGGGCTGCGCCAAAGTTTCTAAGTACACTGAGCCATCAAAAGTACTCACTTTAGTAGTAGCCAATTCTGACAAAGCATCTGTAATGGAATTATCATTCTGATCAACCCATTGGAACTCATAAGAACTGAAATAGCGAAGCTGATCCTTCAACTCTACTAGATACTTAACCATTCTTAAACCCCGAGATTCATATTCCCCTGAAACCTGCTTGATAACCAACTGAGAGTCGCTGTAAATGATCAATCTTTGTACTTCCAGACTCTTTGCTAACCGCAACCCCGCTAATACCGCTTCATACTCAGCCTCATTGTTCGTTGCCCTGAACCCAAACCTGATAGCCTGCTGAACCTTGAATCCCTCCGGACTCGTCAATATAATCCCAGCTCCATTGACATCCAAAGTAGAAGACCCATCAGCATACAATGTCCACGAGCTCTGCATCCGCTGAAGCACAGCAACTGCTTTCTCAGACCCTTCAGCTTCTCCCAAACTATCGTTAACTTCAGAAAACGAACATTCAACCACAAAATCAGCAAAGGCCTGACCTTTAATAGATGTCCGAGGATGATACTCTAAGAAGAATTGAGACAATTCCATTATCCATGCAGCGAGTCTCCCCAAAACTTCTGGCTTACCGAGCACCTTCTTTAGTGGTTGATCCGTGTATACTATTATCAACCGACCTTGGAAGTATTGCCGAAGCTTTCAACTAGCTATTATCAAAGCAAAGGCAAACTTCTCAAGGTTTGGATACCTTGTCTCTGCATCCCTTAAGGCATGTCTCACATAGTAAACCGGGTGCTGCTTACCCCCAATCTCCCGCACCAATACTACTTCTACTGCTAATGAACTTGCCGCCAAATACAAGTACAAAGGCTCAGCAGGAATTGGCTTTACCAACAAAGGCGTCGAAGATAAATACTTCTTGATCCCCTGGAAAGCATCTTCGGACTCCAAAGTCCATTGAAATGTCTTAGCATTCTTCGGCCCTTTTAACGTTGTAAAGAACGGTAAACACCTCTCAGCCGATTTAGACATGAACCTCCTCAAAGCTGCTATCTGACCCGTCAATCGTTGAACGTCTTTATAAGTCTGAGGAGACTTCATATTTATTATAGCTTGGATCTTTTCTGGATTTGCCTCTATACCCCTTTTACTAACCAGATAACCCATAAATTTTCCTGCGCCCAATCCGAAGGTACACTTAGTGGGATTCAACTTCAAATTGTAATGACGTATCGTCTGAAAACACTCCTCCAAATCATCCAAATGACCTTGAATGGTCATGCTTTTGACAATCATGTCATCAACATAGACCTCCATATTCTTTCCTAACTACCTTGTGAACACATAATTCATTATCCTCTGATACGTAGCTCCCGTTCAACAAGCCGAAGGTCATCTTCTTATAGGCGTATACCGACCGATGAGTGACGAATGATTTCTTTGGGATGTCCTCTTTGCACATAAAAATCTGATGATATCCCAAAAAAGCATCCATAAAACTGAGCAAGGCATACCCCGAAGTTGCATCGATGAGCTGATCAATATGAGGCAGAGGATAAAAGTCCTTCGGACATGCCTTGTTAAGATCCGTGTAGTCTATGCAAACTCGCCATTTCCCATTCTGCTTCTGCACTAGAACTACATTCTCCATCCACTCCAGATAATCAATCTCAAATATGAAGTTTACAGCCAACAACTTTGCAATTTCTTCATCGATTATCTTCTGCCTTTCTGGTGCAAAAATCCGCCTCTTCTGCCGAACTGGCTTTTTTACCGGGTCCACTTTTAATCGATGCTAAGCTATCTTCCTACTCACCCCATGCATATCACTTGGAACCCAGGCTAAAATATCAGCATAACACCTGTAGACACTCAAAAATTTTATTTTCCTGTTACTAACTATGCAGGAGGACAAAAGCGTCTTTCACACTCTAGAGGTAACCCTGGAGGACAATAACATCAATTCCAACCTCAGAGATAACCCTGAGGACATTTAGAGTCAACAGCATGACAACCTCAGAGATAACTTTGAGAAAAGATTGCTACAACTGCACGAAAATCGGAGATAACCCCGGGAGGGACATAATGGTCATTTTGCTAACTTAACTTCATTTCAAATCAAACGCACTCATCTCAACTCAAATTTCTTCAAAAGAAGTCCCACAAGAACCATATCTTAACTTCCGAGCGCAAACTACGCAAAACGGCTCACCAAATTGCCTGACGGAAACCCTAAAATGCTATTTCGGTCACAGACCCATCTTCCTAGAATCAAAAAAGGGCAAATCCTATGTCATTTTATAGCTCTCGGAAAGAGCTTTCCGGAATGGTATGACACGCTTCCATCGGACTCCCGGATTGAAAGTTATGAACGACCGAGCAAACAGCGCGTTGGTCGAGTGTACGTACTTCGACACGGCGGGACCCACATTGCTGGGCATCCCGGGCAACCGCAGGTAGACCTGCGGCACCCTCTTCTATATATATGGGGCTTGGGGTGGCCATATTTGTAAGCGAAATAGCGAGGAAGCGCTGCCCAATTTGCTCTACAATCACCCTATATTGAGTGCTTTCTCATTTTAAACACTTGTGAGCTCATATATAGCTATTTTTGTACCGATGGTAGCCAGTGTTTATCCACTTTAAAGATATAGAAGTCTTCTTTGGCAGCCCACTGTAAGCCTTCTCACACACTTTAAAGCCTTTCTCGTCATCTTTGTACACACTCTTCTTCACGTTGAGAGTCGTGTTGCGTGTGTTTGGCCGGACTTCGGTCCGTGGTTTTATTTCTATTTGTATATACTGTTAGGTTTGTAATAATCATGAATGCAATCAAATTGCACAAAAATAAGCGGAAGCATGGAAAATCAGAGTTTTAAAAATTTTACAAACCATATACCCGGATCATCCTTTATGCACAATTATTAATTAAACGAACAGATTAAGAATGAGAATCATACCCTTGAAGATTCGAGCTTCCTCAGGTACAAGTTCACCTACAAATCCTTTTCGTATTCAACTTGAATCCACCGGGTTGGGTTCCTTCCTTTGATCAACGTTAGCCACCCAAGTGTTTGGCCTCTAGAGGTGATCCACCAAGGAAGAAGAAATATTCAAGAAGAAGGGTGGTTTGGCAAAGCCCTAGTTTTTCTATCTCTCATAGAAAAGGAACGTACTCCCCAACTATTAGAATTGCGTATGTTGTGAAAAAGTCAACAATCACTCTACATCCATAATAAGACTCCTCTTATTTATAGATGTAGGCAACCCTCCTTAATAATTAAGGAATTAAATTTTATTTTAATTAATTAAATTCCTTTAATTAATTATGCTCCCAATCTTATTAGGAATAATTATTTAAAATCTTTTAATTAATTTCACCTCCTAATCTTATTAGGATTATATGAAAGTACTTTTATTAATTAATTCCCAAACTCCTTTAGGAATTAAATAATAATAGTAATAATAATAATAATAATAATAATAATAATAATAATAATAATAATAATAATAAGACTCCTCTTATTAATTTATATTTAATATTTCTAAAATATTAAATAATAAATATTAAATTATTTAATTTATTCTATCACCATAGATGAAATTAAATATACTTTACTTATTATTGCGATTATGCCATTAACTTCTTAAATAATTATTCTTCCTTTTATGGTGTGACCCTTTAGATTCTCCATATTAAACCAGTTGTGAATAAATCAATTAGAACAATTCTAATCTTATTTAAATAAATAAATTAAATTATTAATTTATTTAAATAAATAATATTTATTCTACAATAGGGATAAGCTTCCCTAGCGATCAACGACTTTTCAGAAAATATAAATTTTAACATTAATCATAAAAAGAACCTTTGAGTAAATAGTTACTGTACAATTCAATCCTTCCACCATACAATGTCCCAATTAAATATAAGACTTGACATTACCGTCAAGTCTTATTTTATTTAATTATATGTATTTCGACTCTTAAATGCACAACTCCAAATAATGCAAATTAGAAACTCCTTTCTAATTTTATTTTGCCTTGGCCAAGGACTACTGGGTTGTCATTTATCGAATCACATAGGGCATTTCTCTTCTTTTACTAGAAGCGATAGATTCTTTATTGATCATACATTATCTCCATATACAACTTATTATACCTAAGCATACCCTTTGATATACCCTAAGGGTCTTAAGGAATAAGTCAAAGTATAACTCATCATACACAAGATACTATGATGATCTCAAGTCCAAGGATCACTTGTATTACTATCACTACAGGAATTCCTATTGACAAGCAAGTAAAACTCCATTAGGTATTCCTTAGCGAGTCACGTTCAGTGAACTTATTCTCTAATAAGCACCTACATACTTGCTTTAGTGTCTCCACACAAATGATCATGAGATCAATCATCCTCATCCAATGAGCAAGCAACGTATGTACCAATCTATCCGGATACACTAATCCCCAATTTAGTAATCCAACGATTGAGAACTATTTTAGTTTTAAGCTTTCTAAGAATTTAGATCTCATTAGAATGATTATCATCATTATTCTAAAAGCATTGGTTAAAACTATGGGTTTATCATATATTATAAAGTAGCATCATGTAGATAATTAAAAGTCTTTAATAAATTAATACTTTTTATTAATAAATGAATAAGATTGTTACAAAGTATATGCTTTATCATCAAACATGATTGGCTTGTGTGCATATTACTTTCAATCTCCCACTTGCACTAAAGTCAATCGTCATGGTATCTCATACCCTTCTTCTCTAAGTGACGATTATCCTGCTGTTGGATAAACTTTAGTTAATGGATATGTAATGTTGTTCTTGAGAGTTCACTATCTCTATAGTAATTTCTCATCTTTCAATGATTCTTATAATCAAATAAAATTACCACAACACATGTTTAGATCCAAGATGAGACTTAGGAACTATTCCTAGTTCTGTAATGAACTTTTCATCCAAACAATCAACTTGCAGCTTTATTTACAGCTATATACTTTGTCTTTATCACTAAACCAGTAACTCTTTGCTATTTGGAATCTTTATAATTAACTGCACAGTTATCTTCTCCAGAATATGACCGTTCATCATCAGGTCTCGTATATTTAATTGTATACATGATTGTCACTCATGCGATCTCTCTTTTCAGGAGTCTATGGGGACTATTAAGGGAGATACACTCCAGGGCTCATCAACATGAGACATCCCATGGAGTTTTCCATGCTAAACGACTTTAGCATCAAATGAATATACGTTCCTTGGGTTAATTCGAGCATCCTATTAAATCTATCTATATAGATTTGTATCCCCAATTAAGATACTCTTCCCAAATAATTCATGGAGGATTGTTTAGACAACTTTATCTTTACTGATTGTAGCATTGGTATGTCATTCCTTATCCGTAGTATATCAACATATAATACTAGAAATGTCACGACGCTCCCACTGAACCTTTTGTACACACTAGGTTCATTCTTATTTTTGATAAAATCAAACTCTTTTGATTGTCTCATCAAAACGAATGTTCTATTTTTGAGAAACTTGCTTCAATCTATTTCTCTGAGTGTCTACAGCTCTTCCCTCATAGTATGTAACTGGATCATCATCTTCTATGATACGTACCTCATCATCATCATCCATGATGAATTCATACCTCCCAGGTAACTTCAGCACTATTTCAGATTTACGATTCGATTGTGGTACAATAGGTCTATCTATAAGTTCCTCTTATTTGACTTATAGTGTTTTGTGGTTCTTAAACTCTTCAAGATTCTATTATTCTCCCACTAGCCCCTTTTAATGATAAACACATTTATCTTAGAAGGTAACATGTTTCGCAACAAACTCCTTTTGTTAAGTAGGATTATAGAACATATACCCTAAACTTACTTTAGGATGTCTCACTAATTGACACTTGTCAAATCTTGTCCCAAGCTTATCCTTTGAAACCTTTTTCACATAAGCTGGACAACCCCTTATCTTAACATGCTTAAGATTAGGAATCCTCCCTGTCCATAACTCTTATAGAGTCTTAGGGTCGAATTTTGAGGTTATTTTTTTTCGTAGATATGCAGCCATTTCTAGGGCATGACCCCAGAAGGATACTGGAATTTCGGTAAAATCATTATGGATCGCACCATATCCAACAAGATACGATTTTTTCTTTCAGATACATCAATCAATTATTACGTATTAGGAGGCGTCCATTGTGAGAAAATCTTTTGAGATGATCTAGAAACTTATTGCACAAGTATTTATTCCTTGATCAGATCAAAGAATCCTAATACTTTGCCAATTTATTTCACTCCTGAATTCTTTGAACCTTTCAAATAATTCACACTTGTATTTCAGTAAATACACACATTCAACTCTTTGAATGATCATCTCCTTTTCTTATACTAATTTATTCAATATGCAAAATTATTTTCACGTAAGTCAAGTATACAAAATCCATTAAGTGATATTCCAGTTCTATAAAAAATATTATTA
Source organism: Panax notoginseng (assembly GCA_016801055.1). Taxonomy (NCBI): domain Eukaryota; kingdom Viridiplantae; phylum Streptophyta; class Magnoliopsida; order Apiales; family Araliaceae; genus Panax; species Panax notoginseng. The sequence goes on along the minus strand of CM029017.1, from coordinate 58,771,371 downwards.
TTATAAATAGAACAACAATTGTTCTTAAATATAATACCAAAGATTTCATTGTCCAACGACAAAATAGAAATAATGTTTCTAACGAGAACTGAAATACAATAACAACTTATTGACTTAATAGATTTTCCCGTAGGCAAAGCTAAACTATAAGTTTCTATGGTTAATGCAGCAACCTTTACTTCATTTCCCACACATAGGATTACTTATCTTTGTTTAGCTTTCTACTTCTTCTTGGTCCCTTCATAAATCTATATTTATGATAACCAAAGTCGGTATCCAATACCCAAGTAGAACCTTAACTTAAAGAAAAATTTATTTTAAATCATGAACAAATTTGTATTTGTAACGGAAACTTCACTAAACTTCTTTGGTTAGCCTCTTCAAGATGCTTCTTGCAGTTTCTTTCCAGTGTCCAGGCTTATTGCAGTGGAAGCAAACTTCTTTGCTATCCGTATCAATTTATTTCTTATTATCCATTATTATTTTTGCACTTTCTATTTACCGTCTTAGAATCGTTCTTCTTTTCAGAAGATCCTTTGGCCTCTACTAGTAAGACTTAGTCTTTCTTGGTTGGAAAGTGACTCTCAGTATTTTTCAATATGTTAAGCAAATCAGCGAGGCTGATATCTGGCTTGTTCATATGAAAAAATTACAAAAATTATGAAAGGAGTCCGGGAGTGAGTGTAAGATCAAATCTTGGCTCAACTGTCCATCCATGACAAAACCTGTTGTCCTAATTGATAAATCAAATTGATAATGTTAAGGACTTTTATCTGTACTGTAGTGTCATCGGTCATTCTAGATCGGAAGAGCTCCTTAGATATCTGATATCTATCAGTCCTACTTTCCTCACCATCAACTACTTGATGTGCAGGAATATAGTAGGAGCATCCATAGTTTATGCTGACGCTGAAGCACGCTACTCATGGATGCGAGAATGATGCATTAAGCTAAATGTGCATCATATTGTCACTTTCTAAAAGTAGCAATCTCTTCCTCAGAAGCATTGTCTGCAACCATTGCAGGGATAGGCGTATTAACGACATAAGATAGCTTTTCAGCCGTGAGAACTATTCTCAATTTTCTTAACCAATCCGTTTAATTCGGTCCGATTAAATAGCATCTAATATGCTTCGCAGTGATAGTAATTTAGACATTGTAAAATTCTGTAAATGAATTTGTACTTAACAACATTTTAGCATACATTCTTTTATTAATTACCAAAATAATTAGGTTTTATTTTAAATTGGTATCTCCCACTATTTTCTTCAAACTATATTACCCTCAATATATATAGTTCGACAATATCTAATTAAAGATATGCTAGTGATAATAAGGATCTCATTTCAAATGTATATAGCCTTGTGTGTGCACAACAAACTATATATAAATAAATAGGTAGACAACTCTTGTCAATTACAACAACTATGTAACTCCTTGTATTTTGCCTCTTAGATCATAATGGTCAAGTGTGTGCACATCCGAACTAAAATGATCTAAGTTAAGTCATACCTAGCACTTCCATATATTCAAAAGAAAAACACTGTCCTTGTGTGTGCACAACAAAACAACATTGTTCAGTCTATTTATAAGCATTAAATGAAATAAAATAACATCTTAAATATTTAATACTTGTCTTGTGTGTGCACAACAAACTCATATTAAATATTTAATACTCTATTGTTTTACCATGCTAGAAGGCGACGCTCGATATTCCAAATATCTTTGAACGTTACAACTTAATATAAAAATTTGAGGGGTTTGTTATTAATTTATCTCATTTTGTTTAGCGCGCATGCACACACACACACACATATATATATATATATATATATATATATATATAAAATACGCGTCATATTAATTAACATGCAAAGCATGTTTGCATAATATATAATATATATAGTATAAGCATGCACATATAGAATACTATATTCTACCTGGATTGATTATGGACTTTTATTCTAGTTTGGTTCACTAGAGCCACCAAGTGAACCAAAAAGGTCAAACCCTAGGGGTGCAAGATTTAATATTTAAATATAACTATTACATTTAAACCCGGGCTCTATTACAAACGGGTCTTCAAGCGCTCCTTGCCCCTTGATCTCCAATTCTTCAAAATTAATTCTAAATATTCCTATTACAAAACTATTTAAAATAAATAGAAACTTTGATCAGCAGTTAAGGGGAAGTACATAGGAGAGAGATAGAATTTACATTAAGAAAAATTAGAGAAGACGATGTACGCATACCCTATTTAATAAAACTCATACTTTAATGCATCCAACTAAAATAAAATCCAATCACATTGGTCAATAGTCCATAATCAATCCCATTTATTATCATACACATCACCATATGCATCAATAAATAACATTCATCTCATGAATAATAAATATTCAATATATATATATATATATATATATATATATATATATATATATTGATATTATTTAATGGATAAATTTAGTTAGTATAAAATCTAATTTTGAATCAAAATAAACTCCTTTATTTTAATCCAAATTTAAATCAAAATAAACTTCTTTTATTTTAATTTATCATATTTTGAATAAAATAAACTATTTTATTTTAATCAAAATTATTAATCAAAATAAACTCCTTTATTTTAATTAATTATGGAATCCAATTCCAAGTAAAAAAAACTCCTTTATTAAGAAAATACGGATTCTCTTTCCTATTCACAAATAAACTCCTTTATTTTGAATAATATGAAATCTTATTCCATATATAAATAAACTCATTTATTTAAGAAAATTAGGATTCTCTCTCCTATTCACAAATAAACTCTTTTATTTTGAATAATATGAAATCTTATTTCATATCTAAATAAACTTCTTTATTTAAGGAAACATGAAATCCAATTTCAATTCTAATTAGTTATCATGGAATCCAATTTCAACTCCAATTAGTTAGCATGAAATCCAATTTTAAAATTAAAATAAACTCTTTTATTTTAATATTAAAATAAACCTTTTATTTTAAGTTTGAAATAAACATTTTATTTTAATTATAAAATAATTAAGAATAATATATATATATACACACCGTGATTCCCGTCATTCCGTTTATCTAAAGAAATCCTACTGCAACATATTAAAGTCACATGAATCACAGAAATAAATAAATATATATATATATATATATATATATATATATATATATATATATATACACACACACACACACACACACACAACGGATCCGGTCCGGGAGTCCGGATTTTCTTAAAATTCGGACCTTTTTTTTTTTTTTTGCTTTTTTTTTAAAATAACTAAAAAAAAATATTTAATATTTTATGGAACTGAAATTTTTTCATAATATAATGTTTTGGGTGTGTTTTGAATACCTATACCAAAAAGTGGTGGTACAGTCTGCACAGACTGTACCACCATGTTTTGTTATACGTACCCAAATCACGCCCAAAACACTTTATTATGAAAAAATTTCAATTCCATAAATTTTTTTTTTTTAGTTGTTTCAAAAAAAAAAAAGCAAAAAAATAAAATAAAAATAAAGGTCCGAATTTTATAGAGTCCGAGATCCCGGACTGGATCCGGACTATATATATATATATATATATATATATATATATATATATATATATATATATATATATATATATGTCATACTTTACAGGCATAACTTGGGCCACGTTAAGTATATAAATATATATAACTATTATAGGCATAGGCCACATGATATTACTATATATCCATGATTCACGTTTTTTTTGTTTAAATAAATTTTATACAACAAAATTATGTCAAATTAAATTGTTCTAAACACATATCAATATACATATTAAATTAAAACAATTAATAATTTGCATAAAGGTTTGGCTCTGATGCCACTGTTAGATTTGTAATAATCATGAATGCAATCAAATTGCACAAAAATAAGCGAAAGCATGGAAAATCAGAGTTTTAAAAATTTTACAAACCATATACCCAGATAATCCTTTATGCACAATTATTAATTAAACGAACAGATAAAGAATGAGAATCATACCCTTGAAGATTCGAGCTTCCTCAGGTACAAGTTCACCTCTAAATCCTTTTCGTGTTCAACTTGAATCCACCGGGTTGAGTTCATTCTTTTGATCAACGTTAGCCACCCAAGTGTTTGGCCTCTAGAGGTGATCCACCAAGGAAGAAGAAATATTCAAGAAGAAGGGTGGTTTGGCAAAACCCTAGTTTTTCTATCTCTCATAGAAAAGGAACGCACTCCCCAACTATTGAAATTGTGTATGTTGTGAAAAAGTCAACAACTACTCTACATCCATAATAAGACTCCTCTTTTTTATAGATGTAGGAAACCCTCCTTAACAATTAAGGAATTGAGTTTTATTTTAATTAATTATGCTCCCAACCTTATTAGGAATAATTAATTAAATTTTTTTAATTAATTTAACCTCCTAATCTTTTTAGGATTATATGAGAGTACTTTTATTAATAAATTCTCAAACTCCTTTAGGAATTAAATAATAATAATAATAATAATAAGACCCCTCTTATTAATTTATATTTAATATTTCTAAAATATTAAATAATAAATATTAAGTTATTTAATTTATTCTATCACCATAGATGAAATTAAATATACGTAACTTATTATTACGATTATGCCATTAACTTCTTAAATAATTATTCTTCCTTTTATGGTGTGACCCTTTAGGTTCTCCATATTAAACTAGTTGTGAATAAATCAATTAGAACAATTCTAATCATATTTAAATAAATAAATTAAATTATTAATTTATTTAAATAAATATATTTATTCTACAATGGGGATAAGCCTCCCTAGCGATCAACGACTTTCTAGATAATATAGATTTCAACATTAATCATAAAAAGAACCTTTGAGTAAATAGTTACCGTACAATTCAATCATTCCACCATACAATGTCCCAATTAAATATAAGACATGGAATTACCGTCAAGTCTTATTTTATTTAATTATATGTATTTCGACTCTTAAATGCACAACTCCAAATAATGCAAATTAGAAACTCCTTTCTAATTTTATTTTGCCTTGGCCAAGGACTACTGGGTTGTCATTTATCGAATCACATAGGACATTTTTCTTCTTTTACTAGAAGCGATAGATTCTTTATTGATCATATATTATCTCCATGTACAACTTATTATACCCAGGCATACCCTTTGATATATCTTAAGGGTCTTAAGGAATAAGTCAAAGTATAACTCATCATACACAAGATACTATGATGATCTCAAGTCCAAGGATCACTTGTACTACTATCACTACAGGAATTCCTATTGACAGACAAGTAAAACTCCATTAGGTATTCCTTAGCGAGCCACGTTCAGTGAACTTATTCTCTAATAAGCACCTACATACTTGCTTTAGTGTCTCCACACAAATGATCATGAGATCAATCATCCTCATCCAATGAGCAAGCAATGTATGTACCAATCTATCAGGATACACTAATCTCCAATTTAGTAATCCAACGATTGGGAACTATTTTAGTTTTAAGCTTTCTAAGAATTTAGATCTCATTAGAATGATCATCATCATTATTCTAAAAGCATTGCTTAAAACTATGGATTTATCACATATTATAAAGCAGCATCATGTAGATAATTAAAAGTCTTTAATAAATTAATACTTTTTATTAATAAATGAATAAGATTGATACAAAGTATATGCTTTATCATCAAATATGATTGGCTTGTGTGCATATTACTTTCATATACATATATATATATATATATATATATATATATATATATATATATGTCGTCTCGCCTGGAGTTTTCTCCGTGGCGGTTGATCGCTTTTACAGCTTTCTTTACATTTTGTCCCGCCTGGAGTTTCCTTCGTGGCAGTTGATAGCTTTTATAGCTTTATTTACATTAAGGATCCCCTATGGAGGTGCTTCGTGGTTGGTGATCATGTCTGTATATATATATTTATAGCTTTTATATATATACCTGCTTACTGCTTTCATATCAATTGCGGCATCATGTGAGCCTAGAAATCATGTGATCACAGATTCAGTCTACTGAATCTAGATTCAGTTCCCGTGATGGACCTTTTTCAGCTGTAAGCAACTTGTAAATTTATCTGCGATGTCTGAATTGCCTCAGATGGTTCTCATACCCACGAGGAGTTCAACACCTTTTGTATATTATTTTCATACAGATGCCTCGCATCTGTAAAATAAAATCAATCAAGCCGAATATGGAATAAAATGGAAGTATCAAAGGCTTTAATTACTAATGAGCACAAAGGTTTGAAAAACCTCTTTTATAAAATATTACAGCAATATCTTGTTTAAAACTGATTTTTTACATAAATTCAAACCCTTTGTATATAGGTGCAAACGAGGCATAACACTACTTCCAAATAACAGCACATTGACCTACACACACACACATTCAGATAACAGTTTCTTGAAAAGTGGCTGTCACCGTGGTAACACGGATGTCGGGGGGTGCCTAACACCTTCTCTCCACATAAGCAAGTCCCCGGACCCTAATGAATCTCGGTTTCACCGACCCGTTAAGCAGTGTCACATCACTGGGTCAATGTGCAAACTTTTTCTCGGTTGTATTGGTACAACCATTTAAAAAACCAACTGACGACTCTTACAGTCCAATCGTCGACATTATACATGTCGGACCTTTTTCACTTATTTTTTCAAACAAATCTCACCTAAAATGAGAACACCAAAAAATAGAAAACGAAAAGGGAAAAATAAAAATCCCGACGTCGACAGGTGGTGACTTTTCTGGGGACTCCAGTAAGAGGAATTAAGCCGCTATTACAATCTTTTCAAAACTGTTATCTGCTTGTGTGTGGATGTTGCATTTTCATTTGAATGAATGTGTACGAATACATTTACTTACTGCACTTAGTGCTTCGCACTATATCTGTAAGACCCCGAATTTTATGAAATAAAAGTATTCAATTTTTCTTATAATTACTATTCAGTAAATGGTTAAATTGATAAATGTTAAAGTTAAGGGTGATATATGATTTTTTTTTCAAAATACACAAGTGGTTATAAAATAATCATTGTTGTCGGGGAATATTCGTTTGGTCGTGGAATATTCTTTCTGTCGGGAAATATTCGTACGACGGCACAGCTATTTGTGGGCCCCATAACGAATAACTGTCGGGTGAAGAAAACGACAAATTTGAGTTTTTACAAATAACGACGTAGTTGTTACTGTTAATACTGTTGAAATACCCGGTGGTTAAAATACAGTAATACGCGTTATTGCACAGTAGCACACGGTATTGCACAGTATTTTTGAAATTATTAATTCTTACGTAAGAAGGCACTACTCAATAATTATTACAGTAGTTACTGTTCAATATTTTATTTTATTGATTCAATAATTGTTGCGTTGATATTTTATATTATTGTTGTTTCAATAATTGTTGCTGCACAGTATTTTCCTTTATCAGATCAATAATTCATATTATTTGAATAATATTATTAGATAACATTATTGTCAATGTCTAGAAAGTTCTGTCTAAGGAGAGGTTTGGTCATCTAATTGCGCGCCAGTAAGGAGAAATTCTTATTGGAAAGCCCCCTCTTTCCTGGGAACGGCCTGGTTGTCATAAATGTGATTCTATAATATTATTTATGAATAATTAATTATTGATTCATATGATAAGGAAATATTTATTTTATGTGGATATAAACGAGGGATATATTTTTGTGGTTAAAAATGAAGGAGTTAATGTTGAGGTTTTTATCCGTATTTTTGTCGGAATGGAGGTATTAAAAATCAGGGTTTTTGAGATATTTTGCGGGGGTTATAATTTTTAATCCGACCGTTGGATCGTGGTAATTTTTGGATATGTTATACATATATAAGTTGAGTATATGCCCACAAATTTTGAACCGTTAAAAATGAACATATGATTTGTTATGAATTTTAAGAGGTGGCTGATTCAGAAATCAAGTTATAAATCATTTTTGGTGGAAAATTCTAGAATTGGTGGGCCCCACTTGTGGTTGGTGAAGAAATGTGCTGAATTATATTTCAAATGTGGTGGGTGGGAATAGTAGCAGGTAAAGCCATCAGGTTGCAGGTCAAACCTACCAAAATTTTCCTATAAATAGAGGGCTAAGTTAGAATTAAAAATCACACCAGAAACATAAGTTTTCTCTCTTTCTCTCTCTAGATTATTGAGTGTATTTTGTGAGTATTTAGATACTCTGTGAGTTTCTATTCATCAGTGCAAGTTTCCTTCAGCATCATATTCGATATCCAGTCAGAAGTACTGCTCTTTTGAGGTAAGGGATAGTAAGGGATATTAAGGGATTTTAAGGGTTGTTATGATTTTCAGTTTCGTAATTTTTCTGATCTTCAAAAATTCTGGAAAAATTTGAAATGATATTTTGATGAGTTTTCTTGATTGTGTCCAAAAATGGTGATTTTTGGATGTATAGATTAAGAGTTATGAATTTTACGGGAAAAGACTATTTTAAAAGTAACCGCTTATAATTCCTTGTGGTTAACTCCAAAATTGATGAAATTTTTATTGGGAGTACATGTATATGATAGAAGTATACTCTGTAAATTTCAGAATTTTTAGACAAAAGTACAATTTTTGATAAATGTCTAAATATTCGGCTATTTTGGCCATATGAAAAATAGTAAATGACTTTTAAAAATTCTGAGAAAAATATATGTTCACTATGGGACTATATTATGCTAAATCCCAGAAAAGAAATATTTTTGGAACTGATTTGGTATTTTTCATGAAAATGGTCTAGTTATGAGTAAATGAATTAAATATGTTTTGTGAAGAAAGAAAATTGAAAAATAGGATTTTATGGCTTGAGAATCCTATATGAGGTATATGCAGATTTTTGATGAGGGTTTTGGTTATTGATGATGAAATTGTAAGAGTTGGTATTTTATGATGATTAAATGCATTAATTAGTAAAGTGTAAACAATTAAAATAAATTGTTTATAAATTTAAGTAATGTTATTCTTTCAATATCATTATACCGAAATATTGGTATGAATTTTATTGTAGAATTTCTATCTTTTGTGTCGGGGTTACTATTCATGAGTTACGAATATTACTCTTGAGATTAAAACTATATGTTGATCATATTATTTTTATCATCATATATAACATTTTTATAACCCTGATGTTGAAATTCTCTTTCACTGGAGTGTAAAGATGGGTAGATTATTGGTATGATCATGACTAGGGTTCTCTTTGGCCTGTAGTGCAAAGTTGAATTGTGACTGGTATGATCATGACCATTGAATTTATAATTGAATATCTTAAGCTTAAGTGCAAAGGTGAATTGATCAACATGGTTATAATTATTGTTTATATAAATTCTGAAATGATTATATATTTCTTTGAGATATGAATATATTTGGCCTGTAGTGCAAATATGAATTGTTGATGAATATCTTTGGCCTGTAGTGCAAAGATGAACTGTTGTTGAATATCTTTGGCCTGTAGTGCAAAGATGAACTGTTGTTGAATATCTTTGGCCCGTAGTGCAAAGATGGTTTGTTGATGAATATCTTTGGCCCGTAGTGCAAAGATGGATTTGTTAGTATGATTATAAACAGGAATTGTGATTTGGTATAACCATGATATTTGATGTTTCAGGTAAAGACAGGTGATGAAAATATTCTTCGTCCTGGGTGCGAAGAAAAATTTATAGTCACAATTATGATTATGAGTTATTCATATGATTGTGGAAAGGAACTGTTGAGTGATGTTACATGGATAAAATATTGTTGGTGGATTTTTAACATGGAGAAGATAATAGACTTTATAGTCTATTTGACTCTTCTAATGGATTGCTCGTTCCGCTGCAACTATGGTTGAAATTTTTATCATTTACCATATGTTCTAAATCTCTGATTTATTGTTGATGAAGGCTATTGATAATTGAATTATCTTTAGTCATGACATTCTTTACTGAGCTAGTTGTGCTCACCCTTTTGCTTCACAATTCCTTTCAGGTAATAAGAGTGTAGCTGGGTCGAGCGGGGGTAACAAGGAAATAGAACGGTGGTCATCATTTAGTAGTTATATTTGGTGAAGAAAATAGGGTGAGGCGAACCCAACGTTGGAAGGGTGTTTTGTCACTATCATACAAGATGTCTAATGACATACAACCTCGTGTCATCATAGGACAGGGTTGTGCTCATCCACTTGCTGAGTATATCTATGGGCACTACCTATATAATCTTGGTGTTTGTTTGAAGTATAATTCTCAATTAGAGACAGTGGAGATAATGATAAGTCAAGAGAAGACTCACCATTGGGAAGAATATGATAGTAATCTTTTCGTTTTTCTTTGGGGTCTATTGGGTCAACCAAGGATAATTCTGTGGCCATATGATATCTATCATAACCTAGACGCGTGGCCTCCCATGTACGAAGGTTTTCTTGAGCACTTCCCAAAGATTCTAATTTCTAAAACAGTTTTTGACTATACCTTTATGTAAGGTGTTATTGTGAGGTGATGTCCACGGTTGGAACATGAGTCACATTTGATATATATTTGTATCCAAACTCACAGCATATGTGTTGTATTTTGCACGACAATTGTTGTAATAAAGTTGTAGTTGTTTTCTGTACCATGTATTTGACGACTCAGAATGGATTGGGTGGAATGGACCTATTTTGGGGTCGTTACAATATCTGCCTGTGATATTAGTGTTTCGCACATGTCATCATTTCCATACGGTGAGACGCGATGTATGTGAATGTATGTTGTGTGGTTCCTCCACCAGGAGGCTATCCTGTCGATGTTTGATTACTGGACTCGTAGGGAGACTAATTCCAACGAGGTTCAAGAAAGGTACCACCCAAATTCGCTTTAGTTGAAAGACCGGATTAATTTCCCGTCAAGTAAATTGCGATGATTTGAGAACCTTCATGCCGAAAAACCGCGAGAGTAACCTAAGATAGGTCAGCCTCTGATAAACCAAACGTGAAGGAAAGTCTCTTCATACTTTCACATTTTCAATTACTTGTAAATTCGATTACTTGTAATTTCCATGTAAATCTTAATGTAATGAAAAATATGAAGGAGTATGTGTACATGCCTTCCCTTTATATCAAAACCTGACATGCTATCTTGTCAACTGACATCCGTTTCGCAGGACGATACTCCTAAATGGACACATTACATAATATTCCTACATTCACTAAGACTAAACTACCACTTCTTTTTGTAGGGAAGAAATTGATCCAATAACCCGTTCAAAATCCAAAAAGGCAGTAAGCCTATAGCCAAGCATGGCTACACCGGGCCAGTCTGATCCTACTCCTGTTTCCCACGAGGAGTTCGAAGGATTAAAGAATCAAATAGCAGAATTGGTTGTCTTTCTAAAAGAACAAAGTAAAAATACTCAGGGCCAGACAATGCCTACTCAACCAGAGTCATTCACACCAGGGGACAGTCAGGGTATTGGAAAAAAGATAGAAACCCAGATACCTGAACCCCATTCCAACAAAGGAACCAACAAAATCCCTGAAATCACAAAACTCAGGGATGATCGAGAAACTGGGGATATAAGAAAGAAAGTCCAACAAATGGAGGAGACCATCCGGTCAATCAAAGGGACTGAAAATTATGGGAGTGTCACCTATTCAGATCTCTGCATATTCCCAGGGGCTCGATAACCTACCAAATTCAAAGTCCCAGAGTTTGAAAAGAACAATGGGGCAGGCGATCCCTATACGCACCTAAAAGTGTACATTGGCGAACTGGGGTCTTATGCTGAAGATGAAAGCCTCAGAATGCAACTTTTTCAAAAGAGTCTCACTGGAGAGGCTAAAGCCTGGTATGCCCGACTTGACAATGCCAAAATCCACAACTGGGAAGAATTGGCCCATGCCTTTCTAAATCAGTACATTTTTCAGTCACAAATGGCGCCGGATCGATTGTAACAACCCGATATTTTCTATACAAATAAATTAAAAATTTTGCGTATATTTTTTTTTAAATATGGAGAATATGTGCCAAGATAATGTGTGTATGTATTTATGTGATATATTTATTACATGAATGATTTTAAATAATTTTATTTTAAATTTTTTGATTATTATAAACTATATTATTATAATAATTAATTTTATAGTAGAAATATTTTTATTAATTATTTTCCATGAAAATATAATCATATATTATTTATATAATATATGAAATGATTTTTTTTATAATTATAATAATTATTTTATTATATGAATTTTAGTATAGATTATTAAGTTAATTATTTTATCTTAATTAATAATGTTAAGTATGACAGATAAATCAGATATGTAATCCAAACCCTAATTTTGAATTTTGATCAAGGAATGAGAATAATAATATAATATTATTTATATTTTGATTTTTAGTGATATAATTATATACTATATGTATGTGGACTAACAATGATTGGTCAGTTATGGTGTATTATGTCAAACCCTAGTTTTACTGTGAGAAACCCTAATTTGAAACTCAATTGTGAGTTTAAGACTATTATATAACTGTGTTATATGATTTTTTTTGATTGATTAGGTCAACCCTGATTAACATTTAGATTTATTAATTTCTTGAAATCCTATTTATTAATTATAAACCCTAATTGCTAGATGAGCAAGGATAATTATAATTATTATATAATACCCTAATGTTCATGTATGATTAGAACCCTAATCAAATTAAGAAAACCCTAATTATAAATTTTAGGAACTAATTTTATTTTATTTTAAACCCTAAATGAAAGCTTTGTAACCTAATTATACATTAGGTGAGATAATTAAATAACCTAAGGGTTATGGTAATAAGGAAATGTTAGTATTTAATATGTATACTAACTTATGTGGATAATCTTGTTATTTCAAGTGACTAATAATTTTAAACCTATTTCTAGTAAACCTAATTAGGTTATGAGCTAAAGTCACATGTATAAGTAATTATATTTTATAAGATTGGGAATGGAAACCCTAAATAAACAATTTGGGTAGCATATATTAAAATTGTTAGACAATGTTCATTACATGGCCCAAAACAATTAAAGGAGAAGCCCAAAAAAAATAAAATGCAAGCCCAAACTTAGTCCACTTGATTAAGGGTATTTTAGACCTTTGATTTATCTAATTTATGCATTAAAATAAAGGCTAAATAAAGGAATTAGTGGGCATATATATAGTTGGGCCCATTAGACCTTTTAAGGCAACAAATTATGCTAATCAATGTCCATAAGTAGAAGTCTTACACACAAGTACATGTGTGTCAATCTCCCATTGGTTGCAAATCTATTAAGCACCCTTAATCATATGATTAGGCTAATTGAAGAGATAAGGTGTAGTCTTTTATCCATGGGACAATAAAAGTATGGGGGATAATAGTTAATCACCCATTCATTTGCTAGATCATTTTCATAATTTCTCTTATTCTCCTTCTTCTTCTTTTTCTCTCAAGCTAGCAACATACAAGAGAGAAAAGAGAGAGAGGGTTCAGTTTTTAGTGAGAAAGAGGGAGGTGTGCTAGTTTGATTATGCACCCTAAGTTTATACTCTACTTTGGTAAATCAAGGAAGGTTACCTCTAAATCAAGGTATAACCTAATCTTCATCTTCATCTTCTACTTTGTATTATAGCTTGAGTTTTGTTGGGGTTATAAACTAATACTCAAGATACCCTAGTTCTACATATCATCATGTATGGAACTAAGTATCTTGAGTGTTAGATTAAAGGCTTAGAGGAAGAAAATGAGCATATGTTCTCCAAGGGGTGAAACCCTTATTTTTCTTCCACTAAATCTTGTGTAACTCAAGTTTTACAACTTGGATTTGTGATACGTCAAAGGGGGATGCTAGATACATGAGTTATCTAGTAAACCAAGTGGTAGAACACAAATCTAGCAAGTATTAAAGCCATAAGGGATGTTTTCCCCAAAACAGTCCACTTAGAAAGTTAAAGTTTTAAAACCCTAAAAAGCTACTGTTCCCATTTTTCTTGAGACTGTTTCGGGCAGTTGCAAGTCTTTTAAAAATCTGAGAAAAATCACAGAGGTACCTTAAGAAGTTATCTACGTGTAGGAAAAAGAACGAACACGTTTCAATTTATAGGTTGTACGTAATGGCTATTTCCGTAAAGGACTCCTAAATATTAACACTCGAATTTCTAACTGTGTATACACTAAAAACTTCCGAAATTTTTACAGTAGATTCATATATGTTATGAGAGCATACCTTGAAAATTTCAGATTTTTTTGAGCAAAACTCGATTTATGGAAAATGAAGCAAGATCCGGGTGTTTTGGACACTTTAAAATTAGTAAATCATTTTCTAAAATTTCAGAAACATTTGGGGATCATGGTTGGGTCATATACTGTCCAAATCCAAAAAATGAGAATTTTTAGAATCAGTTTACTATTTTTTCTAAAAATGATTAAGTTATGAATAAAAGGAAATAAATAGTTAAATGATGTCTTAAATAAGAAAAATATGATTTTAATGCTTCAATACTTCTAATATATAATATTATGACTATTTTAGGGCATTTTGATAATTTATAATAAGAAATATTATTTATGACCTTTTATGGATATTAAATAAATGGTTTTATAAAGGGTGAACAATTAAAATAAATTATTTATTGATCTAATAAATTATTAAAATATTATTATGATATTAATAATATTAAAATATGATATTGTTAAGTAAATAAAAATATTAAGATTAAAACTTTATTAAAATATTATTAAATGGTTAATCATATTTGATTTAAAATATTAATAAATGATTAAAGTATTATTAAATGATTAATAATATTAGATTAAAATATTAATCTTAGATTAAAATATTATTAAAAGATTAATAATATTAAATTAAAGTACTATTAGATGATTAAAATATTATTAAGTAAATAATAATATACGAGATTAAATAAAATGTTATTAATGTAATAACATTAGTAAATGAATAAAATATTATTAAATGACCAATAATATTAGTAAATAAATAAAATATTAATGCAATTGGTAAATGACTAAAAGTATTATTAATTGATTAATGATACTAAAGCATAAGTAAGATATTATTAAAATAATAATATTAATACATGATTAAAATATTATTAAGAGGATTAATTATATTAGTAAAGTATTAAAATATTATTAAGATGTTAATAATACTAGTAAGCGAATAAAAGTGTTATTAGTGAATTAATAATACTAAGAGGTGAATTAAATATTATCAAGATTAATAATATTAAGTGAATTAAAAATATTTTAAGTTATACTTAATGACTTTTAATATTTTAAGAAATAGTACATTAATATCTTAATATTAATGGTAATTATTTAAAAATAATTTTAAATATTTTAAAAATCATTTAAGGGTAATATAAATGTTTTAAAAATATTTTGAGTTATTATAAATAACTTTAATATTTTGGCAATGGTTTCATATAGTTAAATAATAATTAAATGATAATAGAATTGTTTAATACTTAAATCATTTGATAATGATTCTGATGTTGAAATTCATGATAAATTATATTAAATGTTTATTAAGTCATTTAAAATGATATGACTGATACTTATAGTTATTGAGTCTTAGACTCGATAATTACTCGATAAAACTGTCGGTACACCGACATATTTCAGAAATTGATCTAGACTTAGATATTTTGATTGTATTAATATTTGTTTGTGATGCAATAACTGTTGAACATGTGTGATAATGTGATTAGGTTATGTGCTGACTGCAAAATGCAGTACTATATGTTATAGTATATTGTTCTAATAGAATGAATAATCTGATTAATTATAGGTCGTGATATAAAAGATAAAACTAAGTTGCGTATTGTAAGCAGCGCATCAGACAACTATCCTACCTTTGCATTTTCTTTATGCAATGGACATGAGTAAGAATATTTCAGAATTATATTATTACTGTACATATTATTAACCCTATATTATATACGCTATTTGATTATCAACATGTTAGTATATAGTTATTCAGATATATATTCTGTTCGATAAATTCTATAAATGGTTATACAAGTGTCCCCACTTGGATAATCATTGCATGTAACCACATGTTGATATACCTTTGTTAATTACCCGTATACATATATGTTGAATTATAGATTATTATTGAACAAGATAAAACCTTATTATTATCCAACCAAATTGCTTTGGTTTGGAACCACGACAAGTATGAACATCCCTTACACGGGAAAACTTTTATGCGCCCAAGGCAGACAGAGTGAATGATCCTATCATTCTTGCATGTAGTATTAATCAATACAGGGTCCATGGGATGTACACCCTCGTGCCCGTAAGTTATGACGGTTTGCGGATGAAGTTCTGCTAAACCTATTCGAAAATAAAAATAATGTTCATAGTATGTCCCCTTAACCCTATATATAGTCAGTACGAAGTTTTAAAATTTGAAAGAGGGTTGTTATGTTAATATTATCGATTCAAATTACTTCACAACTATTGATTTATTGTAGAAGGATAGTATAAAGAAAACATTTAAATTCTTTCAGCTTTTATATATATATATATATATATATATATATATATATATATATATATATAATTGCTATTACTTGCTAGGCACTCAAATGCTCATCCTTGCTTAATTTAAATATTTTCAGCTAAGTGTGAACAAGTAGAAGGCTCGGCTAAGAATAAAGGGAAAGGAAAGGTAGCAGAATGAATTCAATGTCATTTTATGTAATAGTTATCTTTATTAAGACAAGTATGATATATATTACCTATCACGTATTGTGAGGAATGTATTAAAGGTTGCGTACTTGGGATTTAGACTTTGATAAATATGTAAATTAAGTTGGTATCTATATTATTGTTATTATTATTAGTATTATTCCGCTCATAAAAATGGTATCGTAAAGCACCGAGTTTGGGTTTCAAGTACCTGGATTTGGGGGCTTTATATCGATACCAAGTGACTAAAGTCAAAAAGCAAAGTACTAAATCTTTTCAAGAATATGCCTAAAGGTGGAGATATCTAGCAGCACAAGTCATTCCATCAATGACAGAAACTGAGATGGTCATGACGTTTATTGACATCTAAGAGGCTCCGTACTATGAGAGGATCCTAGCAGGCATAGGAAACCCATTCTCGAAAATGATCAAATACGGCGAAATGGCAGAGATGGCCCCACCTCTGGAACCAGGGAGCAAAAGATATAATCCAAGCCAAAGATGTGCTTACCACTCATGATACGATACACAAGATTGTTGGTCTTTAAAGCATAAAATTCAAAATCTGATCGAAAGTGGCAGTATTGTCGTCCAACAACCTGACCAACAAAATGTCAACCTTTCGTTGCAGCATGATGCGGAGGAAGTAAACATGATCGAGTCAGGAAGAACTAAAATGTACCCAATTCGTAAGTACATGCGAAGGATGGAGGAATACCCCCAAAGGCACAAAACAAATGTCCTAGAGTGGGAAAACTCGGAGGAGGGTATGCCAAGAATGCAAAAATTAGAGGCGATTCAGAATCAAGTAAATCTGTTGGCTAAGCTGATAGTGCGCCAACATCAGGAAACGAGGCAGTTTTTCACTCAACTATCAGAAAGCCAAGAGAAAAAGGAGGTTAATCACAATGCAAGCCCATATCTCTCCATGATGAGCCAGCTAAATAAAGAAGATCAAAGCAGGCTGAAAGTATATGAAAATGGGGGATGATAAATATGCTAGAAGATCTCGCCAGTGGAAAAATCGCTCGAGGGAATGCGAATTCTCAAAGATAAATGATCAAATAACCTCCAAAAGAGTCCAAAAATTCACCCCTCTAAGCAAATCAAATGAAGAAATGCTACACTTTCTGATAAGCGAAGGAAGGATTACTGAGTTGCTACCTCCTATAAATCCCAAGATAAAGAGTTATGATTCCACCAAGATATGTCTCTACCATTCTAACTCACTTGGACATACGACTGAAGAATGCTGGTCTTTGCGACATAAAATCCAGGATCTCATTGAAAATGGAGAGCTGGAGATAGAATTTCCCATGACAAAAAAAGGCGAAATGGAAATAAAAAGCTTAAGATGTCCATTCGAGACAAACAGTTCAAATGAGGCGAAGGCTATGAGCGACAATTTTGCCAGTACACAAGGTGGACTGCTCCTAATGCAAGTAATGACAGAGGAGACAAAGGTATCCCCAAAGGAGATTCCTCCGCCAACATCAAACGTCCTGTGGTCCAAAGATATCAACCATATTCCTGATTTCATCACCTTGGATGATGAGGAGGAAATACTAATCCTTCCCAAAGAAGAAAAAGCCAAAAAGGAAAGTTCCTTGCGAGAAATGCAACAACAGTTCGAGGGATATTTCATGGTCGAATCATCTCCAACCCATGAAAAAGGCAAAGGAACAGATGAAGAAAAAGGTGGTGAGATTGTCGGGGAGGCCAACCCATTAAAGAATCCAGAGTGCATCCCTTTTTGCGATAGGTCCAATTCAAGCATCCCTGAGGAATGTATTGAATCAAGAAGCGATCAAGTTATGACCATAAGTGAAGATATTCAGAACCAAGAGGTAACCTCTATCGCGAGCCCTGAAGGCAACATAACTACTGACAACCGGACTATCATGCCTTAGCTAGCCAAGAAGATACAGATCTAGAGGATACAGTTGCGAGTTCCAGGAGATGTTGGGATGATATCACTTTTTTCGCAGTGTGCCATTTATTTTCCATGCATGTAAAGAAAAAAAAACCAAAAAAAAAAGAGAAAAAAGAAAAAGAAAAAAAAGAAGAAAAAAAATAGAAGAAAAACAAAAATAAAAACATCTCTACACCCTTCTCATCACTTACCACTTTGAACCTTTTCAAACCAAAGTTGGAACTACGTAGACCTGATCTCCCCTCATCAATGGGAGTACGTAGGCAGCCATGTATGGTGCGGTCTAACTACTCCAAAAATCAACAAACCCCTCCAACCAAGCTCAACCTCCAATAAATATTTTTAGCCTTTCAAACCAACGCCTGAACTACGAAAGACCTGATCACTCCTCATCCATGGGAGTACGTAGGCAACCATTTATGGTGCGGTCAAACTAAACAAAAAACCCAAAAACCCCAAAAAAACACTTCTCAAACCGTTTATCTTATCAAACTGAACTACGCAGACTTGATCTCTAGCACAACAGGAGTACGTAGGCAGCCATCAATGGTGTGGTCGGACCCTCAAAAGAACAACCCTCCAAGTCAGCGACCCATGTTGAGAAGACCCAACAACACTTCAACGTCATTCCATCAAATCTGGCAAAAATCCCAAAAAGGAAGAAACAGCGATACACTAAGACAACCAGCAGTGAGGACCTTCAAAGAGTCGGTACCTTCAATCACAAGGCTTCATCAAATCAGAAGAAAATCATCAACGCCAATTGTGAAAACAAGTCAAGAACAGTGATCGAGGGCATCAAAGCCCAAATCCACTACATGTTCACCATCTGGTATAGAAGTAAAAGCCTCTTACGATCTCGGCGTCTTATCAGCTCATTTGTCAAAGTAACTATCCCAGACAACAAGCAAGGCTGGGGTAATTTCAAAATTAGCGACAACCTGATATTAGAACCCGTACAACAAGACTGGGTCAATCAAGAACAGTGACAACTCAACACTGGGGCATTTATCAACCATCCTAAAGAGGAAAATGCACCAGTCAGCATCATCATAATACATCATCATCAGAGCTTCCCTCATATCATCTCACTAGCAATTCAGATATTGTTCACTCGCGCTTTGGTCAACAAAGAGAGTTTCTCGTATGAATCCCCGACATCAGCATGCGAAAGGACTGGGGCATTTTTCGATTCCAGGAAAGCGAAGGATTTTAAGGCAGGAGCAGGCCTCTCATCAAAAGAAGGAGAACTCTTGAAAGAAATCATGGCGACATTAGCTTGCCCCTACAAAAGAAAGGGAAAATTCTCAAGAAAGTTCTTAACTTAAGACAAGAAGCCCAACGACAAAGGGTCTGGCGAATGAAATCTACACCATCAAACATGTTAATTTGCATCAAATCATCATAATTTGAGGCCTCTACACTGAAGTTTAAATATAGGCGACGAAAGAACAAGCTGCACCCTCCAGAGATGTCAGTGATTTTCAGATCATCAGCTCAGCCGGGTTGCAAATCAAACTCTCAAGGAAATAGGGAACAAACACCCAACAGCAAAAGGAAACTCCAAATCACCTTAAAAAGGGTGAGGCTACATCAACATACATCTCTATCAAGCGTAACATTAGGCAGAGTCTGGTGAAGCAAACCTTTGAATATTACTTCAGCGAAGGTATCGGATGATCCGGTATTCTAAACCCGTGGAATCAATTCAGCACAACATCAAGATAGTTCAGCGATGAAAGCTTTGTATACCACCGTTCGAGTGGGAACCAAAATAGGTTGGCGAGGTAAGCGTAGTCAACTACCAGCAGGGTAGGATCCGTTGTCAAACTACCATCAAGGTAGGCACCATTGTAAACTACCAACGTATGCATCAGTGATATCTCAATTTTTGTTCATCAAACAGGCATTAGCGACACCGACAAAAAGCCAAACCGTTGTAGTCAACACCGGCATAAGCATCAGCAATCCCCGGTAAAGGTAAAACGATTTGCGAAAACATTTTAACATTCATCATAACATTCATTATATTGCGATTTACGATTTGTGATTTGTCATATGCGATATGCGATTTACGATATGCGAAATACGATGTGCAATTTGTGAAGTGCGATTGGCGAAATGCGAAATGCGATGTGCGATTTATGAACTGTAATTTGCAAAAATATTTTAACATTCATCATAAACATTCATTACATTGCGATTTGTATCATTAAAAATACCTTATCATATTTCAAGTGTCTACTAATCTTTATCATGTCCATTCCATTGCATTGCATGAACATGATAAAGAGGGGCATCTGTAGACACTTGAAATTTTCGTTTTCCTATTACTAACTATGAAAGAGGACAAAAGCGTCTTTCACACTCCAGAGGTAACCCTGGAGGACCACAATATCAATTCCATCCTCAGAGATAACCCTGAGAAAAGATTGCTACAACTGCACGAAAATCAGAGATAACCCCGGGAGGGGTAGAATGGTCATTTTGCCAACTCAACTTCACTTAAAATCAAATGTACTCATCTCAACTCAAATTGCTTCAAAAGACGTCCCACAAGAACCATATCTTAACTTCCGAGCGCAAGCTACGCAAAACGGCTCACCGGATTGCCTGACAAAAACCTTGAAATGCTATTTCGGTCACGGACCCATCTTCCCAAAATCAAAAAAGGGCAAATCCTATGTCATTGTGTAGCTCTCGGAAAGAGCTTTCCAGAATTATATGGTATGCTTCCATCGGACTCCCGGATTGAAAGTTATGAATGACCGAGCGAACAGCGCGTTGTTCAAGTGTACGTACTTTGACACGGCGGGACCCACATTACTGGGCATCCTGGGCATCCCGGGCAGCCGCAGGTAGACCTGCGACACCCCCCTCTATATATATGGGGCTTGGGGTGGCCATATTTGCAAGAGAAATAGCGAGGAAGCCCTACCCAATTTGCTCTGCAATCACCCTATATTGAGTGCTTTCTCATTTTAAACACTTGTGAGCTCATATATAGCTACTTTTGTACTGGCGATAGCCAATGTTTATCCACTTTAAAGATATTGAAGTCTTCTTTGGCAGCCCACTGTAAGCCTTCTCACACACTTTAAAGCCTTTCTCTTCATCTTTGCACACACCCTTCTTCACGTTGAGAGTCGTGTTGCGTGTGTTTGCCCGAACTTCAGTCCGTAGTTTTATTTTAGTTTGTATATACATATATATATATATATATGGACTAACATTATCGAGTTATGCCTCGATTGAGCCTAGACTTCCGTCTGGAGCGTTTATTTGCTTTTTGTATATATATGAACTGTATGTCGAACTCTGTTCGGTGAGCCTAGACTTCGGTCTGGAGTGTTTACTGCTTTAATATATATTTATTTATATATATTCACTGTTGTCGAACTTTGTTCGATTAGCCTGGATTTTATATCCGGAGCGTTTACATGCACTTATATATATATATATATATATATATATATATATATATATATATATCTTTCGTCCCGCCTGGAGTTTCCTCCGTGGCGGTTGATCGCTTTTATAGCTTTCTTTACGTTTTATCCCGCCTGGAGTTTCCTTCGTGGCGGTTGATAGCTTTTATAGCTTTATTTACATTAAGGATCCCCCATGGAGGTGCTTCGTGGTTGGTGATCATGTCTGTATATATATATTTACAGCTTTTATATATATACCTGGTTACTACTTTCATATCAATTGCGGCATCATGTGAGCCTAGGAATCATGTGATCACAGATTCAGTTTACTGAATCTAGATCCGGTTCCCGTGATGGACCTTTTTCAGCTGTAAGCAGCTTGTAAATTTATCTGTGATGTCTGAATTTCCTCAGATGGTTCTCATACCCACGAGGAGTTCAACACCTTTTGTATATTATTTTCATACAGATGCCTCGCATATGTAAAATAAAATCAATCAAGCCGAATACGGAATAAAATGGAAGTATCAAAGGCCTCAATTACTATTGAGCACAAGGGTTTGAAAAACCTCTTTTATAAAATATCACTACTATATCTTGTTTAAAACTGAATTTTTACATAAATTCAAACCCTTTGTATATAGGTGCAAACGAGGCATAACACTACTTCCAAATAACAGCACATTGACCTACACACACACACACACATTCAGATAACAGTTTCTTGAAAAGTGGCTGTCACCGTGGTAACACGGATGTCGGGGGGTGCCTAACACCTTCTCTCCACATAAGCAAGTCCCCGGACCCTAATGAATCTCGGTTTCACCGACCCGTTAAGCAGTGTCACATCACTGGGTCAATGTGCAAACTTTTTCTCGGTTGTATTGGTACAACCATTTAAAAAACCAACTGACGACTCTTACAGTCCAATCGTCGACATTATACATGTCGGACCTTTTTCACTTATTTTTTCAAACAAATCTCACCTAAAATGAGAACACCAAAAAACAGGAAACAAAAAGGGACAAATAAAATCCCGACGTCGATAACACCGAAGCAACTCCACCAGGTTCGTCCAGAAAGGTTTCGGCAGACCTGAACCTATCTTTATCGTTTTCTCCTTGTTTCCAGGAATTAGCTCGAACTCGTCAGTTTCTCCAGCTGGCATAACCAATGGCTTCATAATGCTTTCAGTAAATGGTTCAATCTCGACGGTCATGGTTTGTTTCTATTTGTTGACCCCTACACCTGAATTGATCAGAGCATTACGATAAGACCTCCTTGCCAAGTCTAGATCCCCAGCCACTTCTCCCACTCCATGTGGCATTGGAAACTTGCTCTTGAAATGAGGAATCGATGTCACCACCTAGAGAGTTGTCAAGGTAAGTCTCCCCAAAATAGCGCTATAGGCCGAATCCACATGTACTACATAAAATTAACACATAATCTCAACCAGCTATGGAGCCGTCCCGAAAATGACTGGCAGTTCTGTGACGCTCCCAAAATAGGTATACATCACCCATTCTGAGTCTCCAAATACATGGCACAGAAATAACTACAACTTCATTAATATAATTGTCGTGCAAAATACGACAACACATAAACTGTGAGTTTAAATACAAATATTATCTTCTAGACAATATCCACACTCAAATAAGTCCTAATTACAATTATTGATACACTATTTTATAAAATAGTGAGGACTACTAAAACAACTATCTTGAACCATCACTCCACACCCCGACTAGTTCCCGCTATATTCTCGTCTCCTGAGAAAAAAAATGAAACAAAACAGAAAAGGGTGAGCTCAACTAGCCCAGTAAAGAATATTATGACTAAGATAATGTACAACAAATTATCCTTAGTCTTCAACAGGGAAAAATCTGATAGAATATAATAGACAACAAGTTTTAGATCAACAACTGCAGCGGAAACAATAATTCATTAGAAGAGTTAAGTAGAGAATGAAATCTACTATCATCTATGAATTTAAAAGTCCATCATCAATATTTTATCCCTGTAACATCAATAATCAAATATTTATCTTTGCACTACGGGCCAAAGATATTCATTTGTATCACCAATTGATCATGTTCATCTCAACACCTATTCATCTTTGCACTACGGGCCAAAGATATTCATCATGTAATCGTTCATCTTTACACTACAAGCCAAAGATATTCAGTTATATCACCATTTAGGACTAAGGATGATAAAAACATATTTAAGAAAACGAATTCAGAGAGATAAAAAGACAAAGATTAGGGATTCGTACTTCGGTTTATCCAAATTTAAAATTACTCCATAATAATCAATTGTGGAGCAGAAATTAAAAATGAAGATCAAAACATAGATCCAATCAAAGATAGGAACCATAACAGACAATATTGGACACATAAAAGAAAATTTAATTTTTCTGTGAATAGTGTCGTATTCGTGAATAGTGTCGTATACGTGAATTGTAACTCCGACACTAAAAGGTAGAAATTCCACAAGAAAAATTGTTATATTTCGTGAATAGTACTCGTGAATAGCAACTCGTGAATAGTAACTCGTGAATAGTAATCCCGACATGAAAAGGTAAAAATTTCATAATAAAATTCATATCAATATTCCGGTATAATGATATTGAAAAAAATAATATCATTTACGAAAAAAATAACATCCCTTACCTCAAAAGGACAATACTTTTGACTGGGATACTGGATATAGTGCTGAAGGAAACTTACACCGTATAGCAATACTCAAAGTATCAAAATACTCACAAAAATACGCTCGATAATATAGAGAGAGAAAACTTCAGTTTTTGGTGTGATTTTTAATTCTAACCTAAGCACCCTATTTATAGGAAAATACTTAGAACACCAAAGCAGAAAATTTAATAAAATAATATATTTTTATTTAAATTTTCTACGCACACCTTACAATCTGAATTCAGCATTTACCACATGCAAGTGGGGCCCACCAGAATGAAAAACATGTTTTAATCATTAACGCAACAAAATCAATTCAGACCCAATATTTCAGAACTTCAATAATTTATAATAAATAGCCATTTTATCAGAAAAATTCAAATCTTATGTCCTTTTCATAGAAAATTCAATTCTCTACAACTTTGTAGCTTTAAGTTTTTCTAAATTCCAAACAGAAATTGACTGAAATCCACATACGGACGATTTTGCGAGCTATAATCAAATTTTAGTTAAAAATAGGGTCCACCAACATGTTTAATATGTTTTTAGCATTTATTGTAATAAAAATGCTCTTCATCCTCATTTATTCATATATCACACATTCATTATAAAAATATCATAATTATTATATTATTATAATATAATAATATATTTAAATAAATTATTTTATCAAAAAAGATAAAATATCAATTTTTAACAATTGTCACTTTTCTAAAAATTCCTCCATTTATATTCACATAAAATAAATATTTTCCTTATCATATAAATCAATAATTAATTATTCACAAATAATATTATAGAATCACAATACTGACAACCAGGCTGTTCCCAGGAAAGAGAGGGCTTTCCAATAAGGATTTCTCCTTATTGGCGCGCAATTAGGTGACCAAACTTCTCCTTAGACAGAACTTTCTAGACATTGCCAATAATATTATCTAGTAATATTATTAAAATAATATGAATTATTGATCTGATAATGGAAAATACTGTGTAGTGATAATTATTGAAACAACAGTAATATAAAATATCAACGTAGCAATTATTGAATCAATAAAATAAAATATTGAACAGTAATTACTGTAACAATTATTGAGTAGTGGCTTCTTACGTAAGAATCAATAATTGGTGCAATACCGTGTGCTACTGTGCAACACCACCTATTACTGTATTTTAACCACCGGGTATTCCAACAGTGTTAACGGTAATAACTACGTCGTTATTTATAAAAACTCATACTTGTCGTTTTCTTCATCCAATCGCTTTCCGTTATAGGGCCCACAAAAGACTGCATAGTCGTACGAATATTCCCCGACAGGAAGAATATTTCACGACCAAACGAATATTCCTCGACAACAATAAACATTTTATAACCACTTGCTTATTTAAAATATTTACGCATTTTACCCATAACTAACCACATTAATCAAATCAACCCCTTACTATTTTAAAATAATATTTAGAGAAAATTAAATCTTTATTTAAAAAAAATTGGGATCTTACAACCTCCCCTCCTTATGAAATTTTATTCTCGAAATTGATGTACGTACCTAATATTTCGAAAAGGTGAGGATAACTCGCTTTCATTTCCGATTCCAACTCCCAGGTCATTTTCTTAATAGCACGGTTCCTCCACAAAACTATGACTTGTGGTATAACCTTTGTGCAAAGGACATGCTCCTTCCTATCCAAGATCTTGACAGGTACCTCCTCGTACGTTAAATATTCGGCTATCTCGTCTGCTTCTAACTCAATAATGTGGTTCGGGTTTTTAACGTATTTACGTATCGCGGATATGCAAAAAACTTTATAAACACGAGACATACTTGGCGGTAAAACGAGTCTATAGGCCACAGTTCCTACTCGATCGAGAATTTTAAATGGACCAACAAATCGAGGGTTGAGATTTCTTCTCTTCATCGACTCTTACTTCTAGAATAACGCCTTCTTGCACCTTCTTCTTTATATTCATCAGCTTCGGTGTGTAGATTGAGCGGCTTTAACTTTATCGATTAAAGTCGGTTCTACTCGTATGTTTGATATCATCACGTGGGTTGTAAGACCCCGAATTTTATGAAATAAAAGTATTCAATTTTTCTTATAATTACTATTCAGTAAATGGTTAAATTGATAAATATTAAAGTTAAGGGTGATATATGATTTTTTTTCAAAATACACAAGTGGTTATAAAATAATCATTGTTGTCGGGGAATATTCGTTTGGTCGTGGAATATTCTTTCTGTCGGGGAATATTCGTACGACGGCACAGCTATTTGTGGGCCCCATAACGAATAACTGTCGGGTGAAGAAAACGACAAATTTGAGTTTTTACAAATAACGACGTAGTTGTTACTGTTAATACTGTTGAAATACCCGGTGGTTAAAATACAGTAATACGCGTTATTGCACAGTAGCACACGGTATTGCACAGTATTTTTGAAATTATTGATTCTTACGTAAGAAGGCACTACTCAATAATTATTACAGTAGTTACTGTTCAATATTTTATTTTATTGATTCAATAATTGTTGCGTTGATATTTTATATTATTGTTGTTTCAATAATTGTTGCTGCACAGTATTTTCCTTTATCAGATCAATAATTCATATTATTTGAATAATATTATTAGATAACATTATTGTCAATGTCTAGAAAGTTCTGTCTAAGGAGAGGTTTGGTCATCTAATTACGCGCCAGTAAGGAGAAATTCTTATTGGAAAGCCCCCTCTTTCCTAAGAACGGCCTGATTGTCATAAATGTGATTCTATAATATTATTTATGAATAATTAATTATTGATTCATATGATAAGGAAATATTTATTTTATGTGGATATAAACGAGGGATATATTTTTGTGGTTAAAAATGAAGGAGTTAATGTTGAGGTTTTTATCCGTATTTTTGTCGGAATGGAGGTATTAAAAATCAGGGTTTTTGAGATATTTTGCGAGGGTTATAATTTTTAATCCGACCGTTGGATCGTGGTAATTTTTGGATATGTTATACATATATAAGTTGAGTATATGCCCACAAATTTTGAACCGTTAAAAATGAACGTATGATTTGTTATGAATTTTAAGAGGTGGCTGATTCAGAAATCAGGTTATAAATCATTTTTGGTGGAAAATTCTAGAATTGGTGGGCCCCACTTGTGGTTGGTGAAGAAATATGCTGAATTATATTTCAAATGTGGTGGGTGGAAATAGTAGCAGGTAAAGCCATCAGGTTGCAGGTCAAACCTACCAAAATTTTCCTATAAATAGAGGGCTAAGTTAGAATTGAAAATCACACCAAAAACATAAGCTTTCTCTCTTTCTCTCTCTATATTATGAAGCATATTTTGTGAGTATTTAGATACTTTGAGAGTTGCTATTCAGTGCAAGTTTCCTTCGGCTTTGCATTCCAGTCAGAAATACTGCACTTTTGAGGTAAGGGATATTAAGGGATTTTAAGGGTTGTTATGATTTTCAGTTTCGTAATTTTTCTGATCTTCAAAAATTCTGGAAAAATTTGAAATGATATTTTGATGAGTTTTATTGATTGTGTCCAAAAATGGTGATTTTTAGATGTATAGATTAAGAGTTATGAATTTTACGGGAAAAGACTATTTTAAAAGTAACCGCTTATAATTCCTTGTGGTTAACTCCAAAATTGAAGAAATTTTTATTGGGAGTACATGTATATGATAGAAGTATACTCTGTAAATTTCAGAATTTTTAGACTAAAGTACAATTTTTGATAAATGTCTAAATATTCGGCTATTTTGGCCATATGAAAAATAGTAAATGACTTTTAAAAATTCTGAGAAAAATATATGTTCACTATGGGACTATATTATGCTAAATCCCAGAAAAAAAATATTTTTAGAACTGATTTGGTATTTTTCATGAAAATGGTCTAGTTATGAGTAAATGAATTAAATATGTTTTGTGAAAAAAGAAAATTAAAAAATAGGATTTTATGGCTTGAGAATCCTATATGAGGTATATGCAGATTTTTGATGAGGGTTTTGGTTATTGATGATGAAATTATAAGAGTTGGCATTTTATGATGATTAAATGCATTAATTAGTAAAGTGTAAACAATTAAAATAAATTGTTTATAAATTTAAGTAATGTTATTCTTTCAATATCATTATACCGAAATATTGGTATGAATTTTATTGTAGAATTTCTATCTTTTGTGTCGGGGTTACTATTCATGAGTTACGAATATTACTCTTGAGATTAAAACTATATGTTGATCATATTATTTTTATCATCATATATAACATTTTTATAACCCTGATGTTGAAATTTTCTTTCACTGGAGTGTAAAGATGGGTAGATTATTGGTATGATCATGACTAGGGTTCTCTTTGGCCTGTAGTGCAAAGTTGAATTGTGACTGGTATGATCATGACCATTGAATTTATAATTGAATATCTTAAGCTTAAGTGCAAAGGTGAATTGATCAACATGGTTATAATTATTGTTTATATAAATTCTGAAATGATTATATATTTCTTTGAGATATGAATATATTTGGCCTGTAGTGCAAATATGAATTGTTGATGAATATCTTTGGCCTGTAGTGCAAAGATGAACTGTTGTTGAATATCTTTGGCCTGTAGTGCAAAGATGAACTGTTGTTGAATATCTTTGGCCCGTAGTGCAAAGATGGTTTGTTGATGAATATCTTTGGCCCGTAGTGCAAAGATGGATTTGTTAGTATGATTATAAACAGGAATTGTGATTTGGTATAACCATGATCTTTGATGTTTCAGGTAAAGACAGGTGATGAAAATATTCTTCGTCCTGGGTGCGAAGAAAAATTTATAGTCACAATTATGATTATGAGTTATTCATATGATTGTGGAAAGGAACTGTTGAGTGATGTTACATGGATAAAATATTGTTGGTGGATTTTTAATATGGAGAAGATAATAGACTTTATAGTCTATTTGACTCTTCTAATGGATTGCTCGTTCCGCTGCAACTATGGTTGAAATTTTTATCATTTACCATATGTTCTAAATCTCTGATTTATTATTGATGAAGGCTATTGATAATTTAATTATCTTTAGTCATGATATTCTTTACTGAGCTAGTTGTGCTCACCCTTTTGCTTCACAATTCCTTTCAGGTAATAAGAGTGTAGCTGGGTCGAGCGGGGGTAATAAGGAAATAGAACGGTGGTCATCATTTAGTAGTTATATTTGGTGAAGAAAATAGGGTGAGGCGAACCCAACGTTGGAAGGGTGTTTTGTCACTATCATACAAGATGTCTAATGACATACAACCTCGTGTCATCATAGGACAGGGTTGTGCTCATCCACTTGCTGAGTATATCTATGGGCACTACCTATATAATCTTGGTGTTTGTTTGAAGTATAATTCTCAATTAGAGACAGTGAAGATAATGATAAGTCAAGAGAAGACTCACCATTGGGAATAATATGATAGTAATCTTTTCGTTTTTCTTTGGGGTCTATTGGGTCAACCAAGGATAATTCTGTGGCCATATGATATCTATCATAACCTAGACGCGTGGCCTCCCATGTACGAAGGTTTCCTTGAGCACTTCCCAAAGATTCTAATTTCTAAAACAGTTTTTGACTATACCTTTATGTAAGGTGTTATTGTGAGATGATGTCCACGGTTGGAACATGAGTCACATTTGATATATATTTGTATCCAAACTCACAGCATATGTGTTGTTGTATTTTGCACGACAATTGTTGTAATAAAGTTGTAGTTGTTTTCTGTACCATGTATTTGACGACTCAGAATGGGTTGGGTGGAATGGACCTATTTTGGGGTCGTTACATAGGTACTTGGAGCCTTTAACTCTATATCCATCCTTTGTAAGTCGTACAAAATGGGCCTTTGCATTGACAATATCGCACTCGTACCCGCATATGATCTTCTACTCAATGCGTCAGCTTCCACAATGAATATTTCGGGATGGTATTGGATGGTATGATCATAATCTTTCACTAGATCGAGCCAACGTCGTTGTCGCATGTTGAGTTCTTGGAAGCTCTTCTCGCATTCCTCGCTTTATTCGAAGTTTGTATCTTTTCGAGTCAGCTCAGTTAATGGAGTAGCGATTTCAGAAAATCCTTTTACGAATCTCCGATAATAACCAGCTAAGCCTAGAAAGCTACGTATTTCGATTACTGACTTAGGTTGCTCTCAACTGTGACTCATATCCCAATCTTGGATAGCACATCACAATGGCACCTATTATTTTATCACCACACAAATATAGCATCCCCTACGGAGAGTCTGGCTTCGGTACATTCCATAAAGGAAGTCACCAGATAGAGGCTCGGGTACCAATACCTGTAGTTAGATTTTTAACTCCTGAAGTTCAATATGAGTCATTCGATATGAGATTTTAAAAATGGGTTTTGTATCAGGTTCAAGATCAATACAAAAATTCAATATCACGCTCTGGGGATAGGCCAGGAAATTCTTCAGAAAATTCACTAACAACAGAAATATCATTCAAATCTGACGTATTTTTGTTCAAGTCCATGACATATGCTAAGAAAGATTGAAATTCGTTTTTCAATAAACGAATTACTTTAAGGCTTGATATAAAAGTGTTTGACTTAAGTGGTTTGGTTGCTTGAATTCGCATAACAGGTTGGTTAGGAAAATGAACACTAACAACCTTACGAAAATAATCAATTTTGGCATGATGAGTGGTTAACCAATCAATCCCTAAAATCACATCAAATGCAAGTATTTTCAAAGAGATAAGATCAACAGGTAGGGTGAGGGTACCAATTTGAATCAAGCAAAATTTATAAACAGTGGATGTAACGAAAGTTTCTCCTAACGAAGTTTCAACAAATAAGTCAAAGTCTAATTCCTCAGTAGTCAAGTGCAAACGTTGAGCACAAGTAGGAGAGATAAAAGAATGGGTAGAACCGGTATCTAATAAGGTATAAACTTCGCAAGAATTTATGATTAGCTAACCCGTGATAACTTCGTTCGATTCCTCGTCATGAAAAACGCTCTCCCTTAAACTACCGACTTTGTTTTGTCCGTATCCGCCTTTGGTGCCACCGTCCCAGCTGGACTTGACTTTGCTACAGGACAAAATCGATCTATATGACCATTTTTTCCATAACTAAAACATACCTTGGAAGGCTGTGAACAGTTTGGACTTATGTGTCCCTCATCTCCGCATCTGAAGCATCTAACTGGCGGTCGTTCTCCTCCCCTAAAATTTGTTGCTGGTGCTGCTGCTGCCGACGTCTTCCCGTTATCGTTAAATCTTCTCTTTCTGAAATTTCCACTTGACTCACCATTCCTATTATCTTGGCCATGATTACCACCGAAGTGGTAACCATTTTTGGCATGGTAATTTCCTCCACGATGATTATCATTGTCCCGATGGCCGTTGCCACTAGTACGATTATTATCATGTTGTTGGTTGTTAACTTTTGGTTGGGCTGACTCATTATCGCGCTCCAATATCTGAGCCCTATTCACAACATCTGAATATAAACAAAGTTTGTGAGAAATAAGATATTGACGTATTTCGGGTTTCAAACCTCGCAGAAATATTTGCATCATTCGCTCCTTGTTGTCTACCAAATAGGATGCAAACCAGGATAGCTCAGCAAACTTAGCTTCGTACTGCGACACGGTCATATTGTTTTGCTCCATTGCGCATCTCAAAATTTTTAGATGTCATTCTTAAATACTGTCACAAAACAAGGGTTAATTAAAGAAAATGACATACCACATAATACCCCTATATTCTGACCGACCAACAAATAAGCTTAGGTAGGACATACTAGCGAAGGATTTACTCGTCTCTCCCCTCCTAGTTCTATTCCCCGATCTCCGCCAGAGACCATATCCCTAAGCTTTGATACCAACTGTGACGCCCCCAAAATAGGTATACATCACCCATTCTGAGTCGCCAAATACATGGTACAGAAACAACTATAACTTCATTAATATAATTGTCGTGCAAAATACGACAACACATAAACTGTGAGTTTAAATACAAATATTATCTTCTAGACAATATTCACACTCAAATAAGTCCTCATTACAATTATTGATACACTATTTTACAAAATAGTGAGGACTACTAAAACAACTATCTTGAACCATTACTCCACACCCCGACTAGTTCCCACTATATTCTCCTCTCCTAAGAAGAAAAATGGAACAAAAAGGATAAGGGTGAGCTCAACTAACCCAGTAAAGAATATTATGACTAAGATAATGTATAACAAATTATCCTTACTCTTCAACTGGAAAAAATCTGATAGAATATAATAGACAACAAGTTTTAGATCAACAACTGCAGCGGAAACAATAATTCATTAGAAGAGTTAAGTAGAGAATGAAATCTATTATCATCTACGAATTTAAAAGTCAATCATCAATATTTTATCCCTGTAACATCAATAATCAAATATTCATCTTTGCACTACAGGCCAAAGATATTCATTTGTATCACCAGTTGGTCATGTTCATCTCAACACCTGTTCATCTTTGCACTACGGGCCAAAGATATTCAACATGTAATCGTTCATCTTTGCACTACAGGCCAAAGATATTCAGTTATATCACCATTTAGGACTGAGGATGATAAAAATATTTTTTTAAAAACGAATCCAGAGAGATAAAAAGACAAAGATTAGGGATTCGTACTTCGGTTTATCCAAGTTCAAATTTACTCCATAATAATCAATTGTGGAGCAGAAATCAAAAATAAAGATCAAAACATAGATCCAATCAAAGATAGGAACCATAACAGACAATATTTGACAGATAAAAAAAATTTTATTTTTCTGTGAATAATGTCGTATTCGTGAATAGTGTCGTATACGTGAATAGTAACCCCGACACTATAAGGTAGAAATTTCACATGAAAAATTATCATACTTCGTGAATAGTACTCGTGAATAGTAACTCATGAATAGTAACTCGTGAATAGTAACTCGTGAATAGTAACCCTGACATGAAAAGGTAAAAATTTCATAATAAAATTCATACCAATATTCCGGTATAATGATATTGAAAGAAATAATATCATTTACGAAAAAAATAACATCCCTTACCTCAAAAAGACAATACTTCTGACTGGGATACTGGATATAGTGCTGAAGGAAACTTGCACCGTATAGTAACACTCAAAGTATCAAAATACTCACAAAAATACGTTCGATAATATAGAGAGGGAAAACTTCAGTTTCTGGTGTGATTTTCAATTCTAACATAAGCACCCTATTTATAGAAAAATACTTAGAACATCAAAGCAGAAAATTTAATAAAATAAAATATTTTTATTTAAATTTTCTACGCACACCTTACAATCTGAATTCAGCATTTACCACATGCAAGTGGGGCCCACCAAAATAAAAAACATGTTTTAATCATTTAATGTAACAAAATTAATTCAGGCCCAATATTCTAGAACTTCAATAATTCATAATAAATAGCTCTTTTATCAGAAAAATTTAAATCTTATGTCCTTTTTATAGGAAATTCAATTCTCTACAACTTTGTAGCTTTAAGTTTTTCTAAATTCCAAACAGAAATTGACCGAAATCCACATACGGACGATTTTGCGAGCTATAATCAAATTTTAGTCAAAAATAGGGTCCACCAACATGTTTAATATGTTTTTAGCATTTATTGTAATAAAAATACTCTTCATCCTCATTTATTCATATATCACACATTCATTGTAAAAATATCATTATTATTATATTATTATAATATAATAATATATTTAAATAAATTATTTTATCAGAAAAGATAAAATATCAATTTTCAACAATTGTCACTTTTCTAAAAATTCATCAATTTATATCCACATAAAATAAATATTTTCCTTATCATATAAATCAATAATTAATTATTCACAAATAATATTACAGAATCACAATACTGACAACCAGGCTGTTTCCAGGAAATAGGGGGCTTTCCAATAAGAATTTTTCCTTACTGGCGCGCAATTAGGTGACCAAACCTCTCCTTAGACAGAACTTTCTAGACATTACCAATAATATTATCTAGTAATATTATTAAAATAATATTAATTATTGATCTGATAATAGAAAACACTGTGTAGTGACAATTATTGAAACAACAATAATATAAAATATCAACGTAGCAATTATTGAATCAATAAAATAAAATATTGAACAGTAATTACTGTAACAATTATTGAGTAGTGACTTCTTACGTAAGAATCAATAATTGGTGCAATACCGTGTGCTATTGTGCAACATCGCGTATTACTGTATTTTAACCATCGGATATTCTAACAGTGTTAACGGTAACAACTA
The DNA here is from genome assembly GCA_016801055.1 of Panax notoginseng. NCBI lineage: Eukaryota > Viridiplantae > Streptophyta > Magnoliopsida > Apiales > Araliaceae > Panax > Panax notoginseng. The sequence continues at coordinate 58,736,283 of CM029017.1, read as the reverse complement.
CGTCGTTATTTATAAAAACTCATACTTGTCGTTTTATTCATCCAATCGCTTTTCGTTATAGGGCCCACAAAAGGCTACGCCGTCGTACGAATATTCCTCGACAGGAAGAATATTTCACGACCAAACGAATATTCCTCGACAACAATGAATATTTTATAACCACTTGCTTATTTAAAATATTTACGCATTTTACCCATAACTAACCACATTAATCAAATCAACCCTTACTATTTCAAAATAATAATTAGAGAAAATTAAATCTTTATTTATAAAAAGTTGGGGTCTTACAAGTTCAATAGTCCCCGCCACCTTAACTGGATCGTTACTGAAGCCATACAGGGGAGCTTCCTGCCCAATTTTCATCTTCCTCCTATCCAACGGCATCCTTTGGTAAGCATGAACATGCAGGATGTCCACTGAAGACCCATTGTCTATCATCATCCTCTTCATATCCACCGAACCCACTTGTGCAGTAAGCACCAGAGCTCCCTCATAGGTTCGATGGGTTCAGAGGGGAAATCATCATCAATAAAAGAAATTACAGAACCTGGATACGCTCTTTCAGTCTTCGAGGAAGCACCCGCCACTGTCATTACCGAATCCAAGTATCCTCTTCGTTTCTTTCCAGTAACTTTGCCAACGTTCTCTCATGTGATAACATCCAAAACATGCCTTGCTGGTTGATTCGGAGCTGGGAGTACCGGTTGTGGAGCTTGATCGGGTCTATCCTTCCTCTGTTGCTCCCTCGGGGGCTCTCACCCTGCTACATAATGAACCAAAGCACCACTTTGGACTTTTCTTTCAATGAACTCCTTCAAACTCCAACAAGAGTTCATATCATGCCCAGCTGCCTGATGATAATCATAATATTTATGAGGATTTCTCGACCCTGGTCTGAGATTATCACGAGGCTGTTCAAAGTAAGGCTGGTTTTTGATCTGCTCCAGAATGGTAGCCAGATCTGTATTAAGTTGAGTAAACACATTATTCACCTTTTTGACTGGGAAAGGGCGGTCAACCTCTTTTTGACCCCCAAGTATTGTTGTACTTCTTCTGATTCCCATCAGTTCTATCATTCGTGCCACCACTCTTCTTCTGATAACTATCAGACTTGTCCTTGTCCTTTTCTTTTGCCTTTTCCAAAGGGTCTTGCTTCAGACTACTCATTGTGTCTTCTACCACGATGTAGCGTTTGGCTTTCTCAAATGCTTCTGCTAGGCTCTTCGGATGGCTGAACATTAACTTTTTCACCAATTTTTCGGACTTCATCAAGTCAAGCACATTTTGAAACAAGCCGACAAATTTGAGATCATTAAGGTCTGTTACTTGACCCACGGCTTCCCTAAACCTCTTCACGTACTGGCCTAGAGATTCATTCGAATATTGTCGAACCTGTGCCAATGACCCAGTAGGCTTTCCTCTCCTTTTGTTGCTTCCAAATCGAGCATGAAACTTATCGCATATGTCAGCCCAGGACGATATTGAATCTGAAGGCAAAGTCCCCATCCACTACCTGACATCTTTCCTCAACGTCGTCACAAAAGTTTGGCACTTGGCTGCATCTAAATAATCATAGTAATCCATCAGCCTATCAAATGCCTGGCTATGATCATATGGATCTCCAGAACCATCATAACTCTCCATATAAGGAAGCTTTTTATTAGGATCCGCCTTCTCCCGAAGAATTTTCGAAGAGAAAGGGGATGCCTTCTTACTAGAGTTTCCTTTCGCCTACTGAACTTCAGCCAGTTGCCTCCGAAGCTCTTTCACCTCTTTGGCCAAGAGTTCCATCCCTTCGGGTTGCGAAGAAACTTCCTTCTTTGGGGAGCTTTTCTTCTTCTATTCAATTCGACCTTTTCCATCTGAGCTGGGAGCTTCTGATGGACTTTGTTTGTCTCTTCTACTAAAGCGAGAATCGACATGGTGGTGTGCCCTCTTCGAATTCTCTGGAGAACAACCTCTAGATCTGCTGCGGCGTCTACCCTTCTCGCTATGCTGAGGATACTCAAGGTGAGGTGACTTCTTTGAACCCTTGGGAGTACGTTCTCTGGATCTGCTTCTTCGTCAGCTTTTGTCTTCACCCCGAGAACCCACAGGACGAGGTGCCCTCTTCGAATCTTCGGAAGTAGGACTTCTAGCTCTTTTTCGGTCTCGAGAACGGCTCCAAGACCTGCTTTTATACTGCATAAGCCTTTCACCTTGCCTAGCTCGTCTTCCTGGAGACCTACCACGTTCTTTAGGCTGAGTATAACTAGACGCCTCATCTTCCATTTTGGCCATATGAACCATTTATTTGGAAATCTCCTCTCATTGCTGCAGAATCACTTTCATAGCTTTATCATTCTCCTGTGCCATCTTTGCCAAGGTAGATGCTCTATCTGCCTGAGCTTCTCAGTATAGGGTTCTAGGCGGTGTGCCTTCTACCCTTTTTTGATCCTTATCAGGCCCTTTACTTGCAGTAGAAAACAACTTCCTTTTGGTATCACCATGATCCCTTGCATGAGACTTCTCTAGAACATCTTGTGACCCAATCATGTCATGGATACTTTGGGAAGGACCCAACCTATCCTTAACAAAGATTCTTTGTAAAGAAGAACTCGCCGTCATCGGCTATCCCTCGGCAGTGGCTGTTTTACTTTTTCCATAACTTCCGGCGTATAACAGTCACTATCTGTGATTGAAACCCAGAAACACTAGAAAAAGGCCCCTCCTTCTAGCGCCAATGTTAATGTCAAGATTTTTCTACGCGCCTCAATCACTGAAAAGCGCGTCCAACCCTGCATAGTAAACAAATCAATACCGAAAGCTTGATGGCTTGGACCGTCGGGGGATAGCTCCAGCGTGAGAATCAGTACAGGCTGACACAAGGTTTAACAATGGAGGTTTTGTAAGTATAGTGTCTGAGTGATAAAAATGTATCTTACCTCCTTTATGTAGTGCTCTATACTCATATACTCATTCCACCATCTTCCATGCAGCCGACTTTCTGTACCGTCAGCTAATTGCGGGCAACCCACCTGCTAATCCCATCAATGTTCCCCCTCTGACCAGGATTATGTCAAATCCTCATTAATTAAGTATTGGGTCAGAAGTCTAATACTTATCCATCCAATATCCCTCAGTCCAAGCCTACAAATATCTTCACTTAAATGAGGGCCCAATATTGCAAAGGCCCAAATAAAGGCAGCCCAATAGGTCCAAGTTATTATGGCCCAACAATATTCATATGCCAAATTTTTACAATTACATGATCCTCTCTAGCATACTTCTATAAATGATGACAACATATCCCCCCCTTATCACAAAAGACGGGGACAACCCAACCTATTACCCCTCTAACATTTTTCAAAAGTTGGGGTTTACAACTATCTCACATCTTACACAAAAGACAGAGATTTCAACAACAGATTAAACAGCACATAAATAAATACAATACAACTACTAAGCTTCTTTCTATAGACTCAATCTAACATCCCACGCTCCACGCTGCTCTGGTATTCCTTCTGAGTAATGTGCACCACCATATCTTGGCTTATGGTATACCGAGTTTGTCCTTGCTCCGTCGAGTAGTGATTTACCCCATCAATCAATCTCTCCATAGTCGCGCACAGAGCATATCCCATCTTGTTCATTTTTCTTCTCTTGGACCGCACCTCATCCTCTAGATTATTAGCCCGATCATTAGTTTCTTCCCACTTCTCCTCGAAGTGAATCCTATCCATCACCTCCATCTCTAACTGAGTACAGAGAGCCTCCTTCTCCGTCCTCTCGTTCAACTCTCTCTGCTCCATTTCTTCCAACTTCCCTGCCAGTTCTACATTCCTAGCCACCGACCGATGAAACAAAGTCCCCATCTAGATCCCTGCCTATTTTCGGTGAGCAATCTCCACCTCCATTTCCTGCATCACTAATTTCCTCTGATGGTCCTCATCCCTCAGTTTTTGGAACTCAAACTCTTTCTCCCTAGCCTCAGCCTCTAATTCCCCAATTCTGCATCCCAACTCCAAAATATGCTCCTCATATTCTCCCAACATCCAATCCTCGAGGGTAGCCTCGTCGGAGTCCTCCAATAGGTTCAGGGTCCTCCTTTGGATCAGACTCTTCAAGTAAAGGCTCCATCTCCTCCTCATCATCATCCTCATTAATAGGGGCCACTACTGTTATGGGCTCCACTATCGATGGTGCCTCATATACCACGTGTATGTCACGCGGCTCCTCCTCTACCACTCGGCTAGGTCCTCCAATGTCAGTCATCCTACAATCACCAACATAAGACAAAAAAAAAATAACTCCATTAGGATGTTAAAGAAATGTAAGTTCATTGTATAGAATGAAATTATATTCCCTAACACACTAAGTCTTTCTCTAGGAAAACTCTACATGAGTCTTCATCCCTCTCTATCTTTTAAGTTCTCTTAAGTTATAATCTAAGGACTCTTGCTCCTAAGGTTTATAACTACAGCTCTGATACTAACCTGTGACGCCCCCAAATTTAGACCACACTTGTCTCAAATTTGATTGTCACGTACTAACTCTAATAACATACTAAAAGCATCACATATCCTACACCCTCATAGCACAAATCAGATTGCATGACACCACAAAGTCCAACATCACCTTTTCAAATCACTGCTAGCAAATACCTTTTCGAACTTCATTTTTAAATTTATAATCATTCGTTAAGTATTTAACTCTAGCATTTAGCATGTTTCTTAACACATTGGATAACACACTGGTCACATAATGTAAGTTAACTTATCCCTACAAGCATGTTTTGAACATCAGATTAGAAACAGAATCTAAACTTGACTGTAGGATGGCGCAGCTGCACCCTGGCTAGGCTTAGGGACGGCGCAGCTGTGCTGTCCCTTGGCCAGACCAGGGCTTAGCCTTGCATTTCCTGCTTCTGTCCCATCCGCTAGTATACTCAAATAATGGCAAAACTATGTTTTTCACCACTAAACTTGGCACGTTTTACTTAATACATCATTGAACTTTTAATTTTTTGAATTACATCACTGAACTAATTATTATTTTACAATTAAGCCATTCCATTAAAAAATATTGACAGACGTTAAATAATTGCTGACATGGCGTTGACTTGGCAAAAAAAAAATAATGCTGACGTGGCAAAAAAAACATAATACTCATTTTAAAGTTTTAAAAATAACAAAAACATAATAAAATAAAACAGATTTTTTTAAAAAATATATTTTTTAATAAAAAACCGATTTTTTTAATAAACATAATTTTTTTTAAAAACATATTTTTTAAAAAAATATATAATTTTTTTAAAAAAACGCAACTTTTTTAAAAAAACATAATTCTTTTAAAAAAATAGATTTTTTTAAAAAAACAGATTTTTAAAAAACATAAATTTTTTTAAAAACATAATTTTTTTAAACAACGTACTTTTTTTAAAAAAACATAATTTTTTTTAAAAAACGGAACCTTTTAAAAAAACATTTTTTTTAAAACAGATTTTTTTTTCAAAAAACAGTTTTTTTTTCAAAACGTATTTTTTTTAAAATACGTAGATTTATTAAAAAATGTCATTTTTTTTCAAAAAATAGATTTTTTTGAAAAACATAAATTTTTTTTAAAAGCATAATTTTAACATAAAATTTTAAAATCCATTTTTTTTTAAATTATGTTTTAAAAAAAATCTGTTTTTTTTAAAAATTATGTTTTTTAAAAAAAGCTATTTTTTTTATCAAGTTGATATTAAATTTGCTTTATTTTGTTATATGAATTTGATGCACAATTCATTTTAAAATTTAATATCATTCTTTTTAAAATGCACAATTCATAATTTTTTTTAAAATTCATATTTTTTTTTTAACAAAACATATTTTTAAAAAGCATAATTTTTTTTAAAAAACACAATTTTTTTAAAAAAACATAATTTTAAAAAATAAAATTTAAAAACAGTTTTTTTTTTAAAAACAGATTTAAAAAAAACGGATTTTAAACGTAATTTTAAAAAAAAATAGATTTTTAAAATTTATGTAAAAATTATGCTTTTTTAAAAAATTTATGTTTTTAAAAAAAATCAGTTTTTTGAAAAAAAATGACGTTTTTTAATAAATTTACGTATTTTAAAAAAATTACGTTTTGAAAAATAATCTGTTTTTCGAAAAAAAAATCTGTTTTAAAAAAAAAATGATTTTTTTTAAAAAGTTCCGTTTTTTTTATATTATGCTTTTTTTTAAAAAAATACGTTGTTTAAAAAAATTACGTTTTTAAAATTTTTTATGTTTTTTTAAAAAAAATCTATTTTTTTAAAAAAATTATGTTTTTTAAAAATCTGCTTTTTAAAAAAAAATCTGTTTTTTTAAAATAATTATTTTTTTAAAAAAAAGTTCCGTCTTTTAAAAAAATTTATTTATTTTTAAAAAATTTATGTTTATTAAAAAAATTGGTTTTTTAATAAAAAATATATTTTTAAAAAAAATCTGTTTTATTTTATTATGTTTTTGTTATTTTTAAAACTTTAAAATGAGTATTATGTTTTTTTTTGCCACGTCAGCATTATTTTTTTATTTTTTTGCCAAGTCTGCGCCATGTCAGCAATTATTTAATGTCTGCCAATATTTTTTAACGGAATAGCTTAATTGTAAAATAATAATTAGTTCAGTGATGTAATTCAAAAAATTAAAAGTTCAATGATGTATTAAGTAAAACGTGCCAAGTTTAGTGGTGAAAAACATAGTTTTGCCCTCAAATAATCACACTTAATATCCAAACATACTAAAGTACTTTATATAAGTGTATGATCATCTTGACTTTACTTTTACAAGTTTTAGTTTACGATTTTCATGGAATTAAAGCATAAAGAGGTCATGTAATCACCATACTTTATAACCTTGGCCATATGTCACATAGAGAGGTCACACAATCTGTTAATATACATCAGTATTACAAAACAGTAAATAAATAACGCGTAAAAAATATTGTAGTTGCTATACCAGAAACGTCGTGGTTAAAGGTGTCATCTATTTGACACCCTTTATACAACTTTTTTAAAACGTTATAGTTTGACACATTATACAACATTTTTTTCTAAAAAATATTGTAGATTTGTTGTCCAAAAATTATTAAATAATTGAAAACGTTGTAGATGGTGTGATTCCACAACGTTTAGAGACATTTACACAACGTTTAGAATGTATCATCTATTTAGAAAAATTTATATAACGTTTTCAAAACGTTGTAGTGTGACATAAAAATGTTGTAATACATGCATATAACAAATTATAGCTAAAAATGTTGTGGTTCACCTATATTACCAGCGCACCTGCAATCTGCTAATGACATGATATATAGCTAAAAAAGATCTAAATTCTCATTTAAATTTAAAGCCAAAATGTATCAACCATTCAAAATACATCCCAATAATACCATTCGTTTACAGTTTCAAATTACTACATCCACAAAATATATACCAAACTATCCATATATACATCTCAAATTCACTTTTCAATATAAATTACTACTATGTTGAATTGTGAATTTGATTACATCCGCAAAATAAACCAAACTATCCATAAAATTAAGCTACTACCTAATCATGTGCAAAAAAGCCTAGGTTCTCCCAAAATACTTACATTCGTCTAACCCTGTACATATTCACCGTTAACTTGAGGCTCTGCATGTAGCTGCTCGCATACGCTGAAAAATAAATCCATACAAAAACAAAACCAGTATAAGATGTAGATCTTTGAAGAGAAACTGTAGCATTCATAAAAGTCAACAAGACTTACAAAAATGTAAGTTGGGTCATGTTAGCCATTGATAAAGGAATTGCTCCAGAGAGACTGTTATGAGTATTCTTCTTCATATCCCATACTATATAATGTCTTGGATTATTAAGATCATCAACTTCATATCCCATACTATATAATGTCTTGGATGGGCAAGATGGTTCAAACCCAATGGTAGATTATATAATGCCTTGGATTATTAAGATCATTAAAGCGAGAGCGCACACTCAAATTCACTATTACAAAGAAAATGTGAAAAAATATTAGTTTAGAGAATGCATATTAATTGTGTAGCAAGAACCCCTGATTAAACCATTTCCTACCTTTGAGTCCACAAGCCATATCTTCTTACGCGACTCATCCACATGAAGTTTCGTCTATAGAAAACATATCAAAGTCGATGTAAATGAATCAGAAAAATCATACAATAATTTTACTCTATGTTATCCTCCCACATCCAATATCCAACAAGCATGCATTGGTATTAAGATGAATAGATGATACCTACTTCGACATCTCGAGAGCAATGAGTTCAGCTATACCAGTTCCAGCCTGAAATTATTAAAAGACGTATATGAGACAAGTGCAGTCAATAATACAATTTTTTTTCTTATATTTGAAACATTTATAACCAGTACACTGCTTCTGCAGAGGACATACATAATAACTAAAATATTGACCATTGTCAAAAGAAGGTTCAAATGAGTAAAATACTGAAAATGAAACAAATAAAAGTAGAGGGACCACTTCCGTCCAGGTCCCAAAGGATCAAATAATGAAAGTGTATATTTTTTAGTTAAAATGGCAATTTAATCTGCCTTGTTTCATTTATCTATTAACTTCCAATATAAACAGTTTTAATGTTTCAGCCAAATTTCTGAATGAAAAAGATGAAACGGTCATCAAATACATCGAAGTAGGGGGATGTTGCTCTCAAATGGGATCCTCCCACTAAAATGTAGGGTTTAAAGTACGATAGATAAATCATTAAAACACAAACGCCTAAAATCTTTTTTTATTTTTTTCTTTCATCCACTCAACATTTTCAGCAATACTAAAAGAAAGAGAAGATTATTTCTCACTTCCCCAGCACCAAGGAACAAAAATGTGTGATCATCCAGTGTCCTGCCAAGTAACTTCAGTGATGCAACAAGCCCTGATAGAACCACGGATGTTGTGCCCTGCAACAAGGATAATGACAAGTCAGACTCATAGGATCTCCCAAACCAACAATAGTTACCACCGTGTTACTATGTACCTGAATATCATCATTGAAGACCAAATGAGTTGTGCTATATTTTGACAACAGCTCAAAAGCATTGTGGTTTGCAAAATCTTCAAACTACAAAGTTTCAATTAGAAGATTTACCAGCATTAGAGCTTCATGAGAAAATTGAGGTCTTTAATATTATTAAAATTAGACACATTCTAACAGGTATCAGGGTCTAGGAATGATTTAAGAAACCTGTACAAGAACTTTTTCACCATAGTTCTGCTTAACAGAAGTCATGAATTCATGTAGAAGGTCAGCATACTCCTAGAAAGAAAAAGTGTCAGTATTACTAAACATTAAAGACAACTGATGAGTACCATGAGATGTAATCTTTTGTGTGCCAGTTTTCTTAATATAATTTGTATACCTTTCCGGTTGCCCTCCTTTGTTTGAGCCCAATGTAGAACTCATCATTCAATAACTTCTCGTTGTTTGTACCCACGCCAATAGTTATAGGCACACGATGGACAGGAATATTTAGAGAAAAAAATATTAATTAGAATGGTATGGGGAAAAGATAGGGCCAAACTCAGTTATTAAAGTTTATATGCTTTTAGTTAAAATCACAAGTAAACAATTATTAACATCGGTATGCAATCAAACTTAATAAAGCACATTACCATAGAAGTTCAAAGAGGACAAATGTTCAAGGGCGAGGCAAATTTACCTCAGGACGCCTTCAACACATTCATCTATGAATGTGAAAGATCTAGTCTGTAGCCCATCTCCCCACATCTCAAACTTATCAGTAGAAGTAAGGGTTTTCCTACAGAAAGCAGCTGGTGCCTTCTCCCTCCCACCTCAAGAGATCAAATAAGTACAAGAAAATTACTATTAATGACTAGTAACCAAAAATTTCAGTCATGAGGAAATTGAATCTTCACATACTTTTCCATGTTCCGAATGGACCATAAATGTTATGGAAGCGTCCAATTCGGCACTCGATTCCAAAGTCTTTGGTGTAATGCTTGCATAATTCCTCTGTTGCCAGCTTTTCTAAGCCATATGCATCTAGAGGCTAAAATGCAAGCAATATATATACTCTCATTAATATTTTGCATCTCCAACTTAATATTTATACATAAATATAGTTAATCTTCATCAGTTATGCGGGATAAACCTCTGTAGGCCAAGCATCGGATTCCTTTAAGCTCACATTAGTTTCCAACTGCTTAAATTCAGGGTAGATGCAAGCACTAGAGGCATAAAAGAACCTGCACACCATAAATAAAGTCAAAGACTTGCATCCATGTAATGAAAACTTCTATACTGGTAACTAGAAGCAACTAAATGGATAAACCAATGGTAGAGGAGTATATAATGAAGTATGCCAAGAGCAATTTTACTGCCATAACAACTTAAACTAAAAATTCCAATGATCTAATATAGTTGGCATGATATAGTAACAGTTTATATGGTAGTTCTCTCTATAACCATAATCTCCCACAAAGATTGGAGAGGTGCTAATGGATTAATGTCCATGGTGTAACAATAACCACTTTTGAGCTGTCGTTCGTCCTACTTTTTAAAAATCCAGTCCCAAGAAGAAAATAAGTTACTATTTAAAAGAATATATGTCAAAGGAGATGCCCTTAGCCACACCGTAGCCACATGAAAATAGTAATTGCACTTTTCCCACCTAATACCAGGAGACCATTCCAACTTTTTAAAGGAATACCTTCAAAAGGTCAAGTGATACTTTTCGAAAGAGTTAATTCCTGCAAAAGAGAAATATATTTTTATAATAAATGAAAATTTTGCAATAGTCACGGAATACAAATGTCTCTGTCATAATAACACAAAGCACATTCCCAGAATTCAAGAATTTTAATTCATATTAGCAAGCTTAACAACCAATAATAGAAAAAGAAAACAATCCTAGAAACGAAACACCAGTTCAAGGTGACCAACCTCTTAACACCATTTATCCTTCCAGCTTCAAGCATGTTGAAACTAATCATTGTGTTGTTATACATAATGACAGAGTGGTTGGACTGGATGAAGCCCATACCTCCCATATCAGCAGCGAGGTTGAAGACATGATCAACTTCCTTTATAACTTTCAAGCAGTTATCCATCACTCTGAGATCAACAAGATGAAACTCATGACAAAATATGTCTTCTGGCATGTGCTCATTTTTCTTCCAGTCAGAAGCAATGATGTAATGTCCCTCACTCTTTAAGCGCCTCGCAATGTGTGAGGCCATGAATCCACCAGCTCCAGTGATGGAAATCCTGAGCTTCTCAGATGGCCAATAGGGTTCCCTCTCAAGGCTCTCATAGGTGTATGCACCATAACTGGTTTTCCCGGCACTTCCCATACTGTAAATGCAATATGAAGAAAATGTACATGCTTGAGTAAAACATCACAAAACATATACAAGTCAAGGTGTTTGTGATAGACTGTGCTTAGGGAGGGCCAACTGTGATGTAGAAAGACAAGGAGCTAAAGGATGGTGAGATAAGTTGAAACAACCAATTAGTGCAAAAATGAATATAACAAGCATAAAGATATAAGAAATGGAACAAAATGAAAAAAGCAATTGCCCAATATAAATTACGTCTCTATTTTGGATTCGAAAAGAGCAAGAAATTTTTTGTTTTCTAAAAAACATAAAGGAAAGGAAAACCCCTCTTAATGAATACAAGTTCAATTCTATATACTTCTGAAAATCTAACATCAATTTTATTGCTAACATAAAATGCAATGTACTTTCAGCAAACTCTTAGAACTTTTTCCATTCTTTTTCCCCTGAGCTAACCTAGTTTCAAACAAACACTAAGAATTTACCTCGCTGAGACCGAAGCCTCTCTCCCTTTCCTCGTTTTCTGAGCATTCTTCTGACCAATCTCTGGCACCGACTTGTCATGCTTAGCCGAAACATCTGTAGTCTCTCTACAGTTATCGACCTTCCAGCGGAGCAAAGGAGTCTCGGGTCTACTCTGCTTACCCATGGGAGCTTCGTCCCTTTTCAATCGAACTCCGGAAGCCGGAAGGCCCACCTTCTGGTGAGGCGGCTTGCGAGAAGTGGGTTTTTGACGAAGAAGATCTGAATCTGGTGAATGGGGGTTTAGGGCTTTAGAAGAAAGAATAACTGGGAGGAAACAGAATACACTGGTAGCCGAAGGTTTCGAATCAAGGAAACAGAATAATTGTGCCAGTTATTTCGAATCCTTGTTTTAATTTTAAATTTTCGCTTCCGCGTTTATTTTTGCTCCGTATTTTTTAAGTAGATAACGTTTTTTTTTTAAAAAACGTTATCTATTTAAAATCAAAAATTATCCTTATAAATATATAACATTTTTTTAATGTATCTATAACGTTTTGTTAAAAAATATTATAAAAAAAAATCACAACATTTTTTATAAAAACGTCATCTTTTAAGTGTTGTCTTTTTATAATTTTGTACTAGTGCATGCACATAGTGATCATATCATTTATTCATAACTAGCATTGTTTAGCACTTTGAAACATGCTTTAACTCATTTGATTTAGTTATCCTTATGTCCAACACATACGAATCATGTTTAGAGACATAATAAACATAAACATGACATCTTAAATCTTTAGAATCTAAATACTCATATAATACAACTTAATTTTGAAAACATGTCCAACGTTACCTTTTGAAATTACTTTAACATGAATGATGTAATATAACACTTACAAGACAACTTTAAAACTCTTATCATGTGTAACCAAGTCATGTTAACATCTTTTCAAGATCAGAACCTACATTATGTAGCATTCATGTAAATTAACTTTAGCATACCAAGCTTTTCTTTTTAAAATATTTTCTAACACAATGCTTAACAAGTTGGTCATGAATACAATAACTATTAATCATATATCATGCTTATTTAGGTTCTAAATCAGTCATGTGCGTATGCTACTAAGTTCAGAATTTGTAGAGCATGTATTACATCAAAGTTTGTTTTCAAAATTTTAAGTTTTCATTACAAATCTCTCTCTAAATCATATTGATCACTTCATACTACATAAGAAAGCTTCATATCTCATGATATACCCCTTTTTAGGTAAATATTTAAGTCATAATATCAAGTTAGCAACACATAGCATAACAAAAACCATAAACTGATTCTAGGGTCCGGCGCAGCTGCGCTGCACCCTAGTATAAACTGGGTGCAACTGCGCCATGCTTGGAACAGAAACAGTGAGGTACTCTGTTTCACAGAACATCAACTAACCTTCAATTTTATTGGTTTAAACATGCTCAATTCATCATTAAAGGCTCCATACATGTAAACATACTTGAAATTTAAGTAGGCACACTTAGAAGGGGGGTTGAATAAGTGTAGGAACAAACTATGTCCAACTTTTGATTAACTAAAAATTCCTTTGGATATTCAATGCAGCAAGTTGGATTCTATATCTTTATAAATTGAAATGTTAAGACAAGATGTTGAATTAATGTAACACTTTCCAAAATGTATAATTCCGAGACTTGACCTTTTTCAGAATATGATTATGGGAAAACAAATTGCTAAATTAGTTTGGTAATATTTATGGATATTGAATGCAGGCTGCTGGATAGTTAGCAGAATAATATAGCAATCATATAAACATCGGAATTTTTATGTGGTTCAACTACTACCCTCTATAATAGTAGCCTAATCCACGTCTAATACCAACTAGTATTGGAGACTCACTTTTATTCTACTTTTCCAATTACAATACAAGTTCCAACCACTTGAGCACCTTCGCTCCTTGTGCACCTATGCACCCTCAAACACCTATGCTTTCTTCAAACTTGATTGTAACAATACAATAATCCTAACCGGATCACAATTTAGAGAATATTGATTTGTATGAGAAAATATAAAATACACAATAGAGGTCTAATGATCTAAGTAATATATCACTTACCAATGCAAGACTCTAGTATGTAATGATATCCAATAAAATTATTACCAGAGTATTTTTCTACAAGATCACCTTAGCAGTAGCTTCTTCAATTTCGCCATTTATATGTTTGCGACTTTTGTATGTATTTCTTGGTCTTTATTATCATTAGACTCAGTTCTTTTATAGGAAACCATAAGATATTACCGTTGCTAAGAAGCACTACTGTAATATGAGCGTTTGAAACACAGTGCAAAAATCATGCAATTAACACGTCAATCATAATATGCTCAATTCTTTTATTAGACATATACCCACCGTAGAAATCCTGTTTGTACATGATTTGAGATATCACGCTGAAGTTTATCCTATATTAGTGTGATAGAGAAAGATATTTTAGGCTAGATTGATTACTCATCACGTGGTATAACACATCTTTCCACTTTATCCATTTATTAAATATATTAGCTGAAATTATATGTCAACCACTTAATTGCTGGAAGTCAGTAATTTAGTTACCATAAAATATCCTCTGATTTATTTCCATATGTGACTTACCATAGATTAGGTCGGTGGAAATGCCATATAGACTTCTTAGTTTATGGAACAACTTTATGACTCATGATTATACTAGTATACCATATTAGATTTTCCGTAAAATGGGTAGGGAAAATAATTAATAAATTCCTTTAACTAATGATGCATGATTTATGGTATATACTCAATCAACTATTTACGCCATACTACCATATTTGGTTTTACCAGAATTAGATTCCTTAAGCTATGGAGCACACGTTACACCCATTTCTTTTAAATATTCACTAGTATACCATATTAGATTTTCCGTAAAATGGGTAGGGACAATAATTAATAACTTCCCATAACTAATGATGCATGATTTATGGTATATACTCAATCAACTATTTACACCATACTACCATATTTGGTTTTACCAGAATTAGATTCCTTAAGCTATGGAGCACACGTTACACCCATTTCTTTTAAATATTCACTCCATGATATTAGTGAATTACTTTAGCAATATTTAACATATTTGTTAAAATATATGATATGTGAAATGCTCATGTCCTAAAGCCTTGTATTGAAAAGTAATTTATGCTTAAGATCTTATATATCTTCCCTAGGACTCAAAATGTCGTTACATCCTTCACAAATCCAAGTCTTTATAGTTTCCTCCTCAATGTTCTTGTAATGCCATTTCTTTTCCTAAAATTTCATAGAGCATGATTAGAGGAATAATATGGTCATCATCAAAACATTTAGGATGGAGTATCACATAAGTCAACATTCTCCCCCTTTTTGATGATGACAACATAATAATTATGACTCCCCCTAAATTCATGTATATCTCAACATGTATAGAATTAACTGTTTAATTCATACTTTTCTGCATATATGCAGTGTTTAATGACCCTGCAATACCCTGTTAGTCCACAATATACTTTAAGCAGAAGTAACACCATTTAACTATTAAACCATAAATGCATCCATCAACAGTTAAAACCATCCATCAACATTTAAGCCATAGTTTTAAAACAGAAGTCATCATGCATGAAATTTTTAAAAAAATTGTCTTTGACTGGCATAATTCTTCCCCCCCCCCTTTGGCATCCATCAAAAAGAAGTACCCAGAGAGCAAAAGGGGAAAGATCGAGCAAGAACTTAGACATCCGCCTCATCAATGTGAACATGGTTGGCCTCGCGAACAGTGAAATATGGATGGTGAAGCCTACGGTGTTCAATCTCCTCCAAGGAGACAGTGTTTGCAAATCTAGGAGGACGGGCGATGAAGGTAGGAGGAGGTAAAGGAAGGTCCAGGAAATCTCCTTGGTATTCGGCCATCCAATTTCACTGTGGCCATTCAGGTATGTGAGAATTCACTTGGTCAGTCTGTAACACTTCACTCAAATCATTCATGCGTCGCTCGGTGAATTGTCCTAGTGTCCCAATATGATTACAGATAAATTTTAGTTCAGTGCTCAGTTGGCATGCATTACGATTCATTTTCCTTTGCAGAGCTTCGACCATAGCTTTGGTATACAATTCGAACCCTGCTTGAAGATCGATGAAATCATCCTCCATGGTGTGAAAAATAGTGTGTAATTCAGTGCGACTGATAGGGAGTTTACCTTTTTCCAGCACAGAAAGCTGGTGTTGAATATCTTTGACATCAGCAGTGAGTATGGTTTGATTGTTAGCAATAGTATGGAGAAGAGTAAGGATCTCAGGAGAAGGGGGTTGTGGAGCAAGAGGAGTGGAATTTGGAACCGAAGGAACAGAGGGAATTTCTGGGGCAATTCTCATGAACTTACCATCGACCAGTGTGATATGAGCACTTTTGAGATAGACAGAATCGATGGAATCGATAATTGTTATTGAACCTTCATTGTCTGAAGGAATTTGAAAATGATTGAACAATTTTGTAAGAAAACAACTATAAGGCAGACATTTTTTGGAGTTTTTGATGCGTTAATCATATGTTTGAGCATTATAAGAGAAAATTTGAATGGTTTTCCTTTCATGATCAGAGCAACTAACACCAAATCCTGGTAGGTGAATTCAGCCCCACCACCAAGACAAGGAATAAGATTATACCGCAGTAATTTGTGAAGAACTATAGCAAGAGGAGACACTTCAATGGTCTTTGGAAGAGTGACTGAAGACAGAGTGGGGTCGACCATGATAGTTTGAAGTTGGTCAAGAGGGGACAGAGGAGAATAAATTGTAACTTTAAGGGTAAAAGGACAGTCACTCGTAAAAGGAATGGACAATATGCTTCCTAAATCCATAGCAGTAAAAAATAGTGATTTGCCTTTAACAAATGAAGTATAACACTCACCATTATTTTTAAGGTTCGTGTAAAATTGTTGAACCAACTTTGGATATGCCACAGATGGAGGAGCACTTAGAGAAGACATACCATAAGACTCAAGAAGATGTTGAAGTGGGGAGTTTTGATAATAGTACATATCAATAGATTTTTCATAAACAAAGGATTTTTGGCAGATAGGAGATTTAAAACGAAGTTCAAAATTATGACCTCTAAAGAAATTCTCAGAAACATCATGCAAGGAGACAGATAAAGGGATTGCCGTCATCAGAGGAGACCCTGGTGAGGATTCTTTGATTTTTCGACGTTTGGTGCCAGTATACGTCCCAATCGGTGGAGGGGATGGTAAACTCGCTTCAGATTCTGTAGGGGATGAGTCACTAGAGATAGTCGTGATGGAAGGCTGCTTCTTTTTCAGTTTTCAAGTAGCAGGAGGTTGAGAGGGTGGAGAAGGCAGTGATACCTCGTCCTCAGACTCATCACGAAGCTGTCTAGCACACCTGGTTTGCATTGTCTCAGAAAGGGTTTGAGAGCAATTGAAGGTTACAAAGACGGTTGGGGTGCTGAAGAGAAAAGATGAAGGCAAAAGAGTAAAGTAACTTCTGTTTTATTGTGGGTGCGTGTTACCGAGATATGGGAAGTTGTGGAGCCGTGTTTGGAAAGGGAAATCTGAACAGATTTAATTTGCGTAATTATGGTTGTAAGACATGCCATGAAATCTAAATTGTCTATCTATTTTCCTTAAAGCATGCAGACCATATCTATATCAGACACATCCCGAGTTCTCTTCTTAGAGTGCAGAAGCGTTCTTCCCCTAGAGGTTTTGTAAATATATCTACTAATTGGTGCTCAGTGGGAATAAATATTAATTTGATTAGTCCCTTGGATACATTGTCTCTAAGAAAATAGTGTCGAACTTCTATGTGTTTTGTGCGAGAGTGTAAGACTAGATTTTTGGAAATATCAATGGTGCTTGTATTATCACAGTATATAGGCACAGTTTCACATAAGATATCAAAGTCACATAATGTTTGATGCATCCATAAAATTTGGGAGCAACAACTCCCTGCTGCTAAATATTCACCCTCAGTGGTGGATAGGGCAACTGATGTTTGCTTCTTACTATGCCATGAGACAAGACTTTGTCCCAGAAATGTACAAGCACCGCTTGTGCTTTTTCTATCTATCTGATAACATGCATAGTCAGCATCTGAGTAACCCATTAGATCAAAACTGTTACATTTTGGGTAAAATAATCCTAGATTTGTGGTACCACTTAAATATTTAAATATCTGTTTAACAGCTTGTAAATGTGATTCTTTGGGTTTTGCTTAAAAGCGAGCACATAGAGAAACACTGTACATTATATCAGGTCTAAAAGTAGTTAGATATAATAAGGATCCGATCATAACTCTATATTTTGTTACTTCTACATCCATACCTTTTTCATCTGCTGTGAGTTTTTTTGATGTACTCATTGGTGTGGTCTTTGGATTTGAGTTGTCAAACCCGAATCTCTTGAGTAGTTCTTTTGTATACTTGGTTTGATAAATGAAGATACCTTCCTAATTTTGTTTAATTTGAAGGCCCAGAAAGTAATTGAGTTCTCCCATTAAGCTCATATCAAACTCCTTGTGCATGCATTTGGAGAACCACTCACAAAGAAAGTTATTAGTAGCACCAAATATTATATCATCTACATATATTTGTACAATAATGATATCTTTATTTTGACGTTTAATAAATAAAGTAGAGTCAATTTTACCTCTTATGAAGCCATTTGATAGGAGGTACTTAGTTAATCTCTCATACCAAGCTCTTGGAGCTTGTTTGAGTCCATAGAGTGCCTTCTTTAGTTTGTATACGTAATGTGGGAACTTTTCATGCCCGAATCCAGGAGGCTATTTTACGTATACTTCTTCATTTATATATCAATTAAGGAAGGCGCTTTTGACATCCATTTGGTGTAGTTTAAACTTTCTGAAGCATGGAAATGCTAACAATATTCTAATGGATTCCAATCGGGTTACTGCAGCAAATGTTTCTTCATAATCTATTCCTTCTTGTTGGTTGTACCCTTGTGCCACTAATCTAGCTTTGTTTCTTGTGTTTGTTCCATACTCGTCAAGTTTGTTTTTGAATACCCATTTTGTTTCAATAATGGATATATCTTTTGGAGGAGGCATCAATTCCCAAACTTGGCATCTTTCGAATTGTTGTAGCTCTTCTTGCATTGCTAGTAGCCAATTTTCATCAAGTATGGCTTCTTTGGCATTCTTTGGTTCAACTTGAGATAGAAATGCTGAAAATGCACACATATTTTGTGCCTTTCTTCTTGTAGTAACTCTTTCATTTATATTCCCAATAATGTTGTCGGGAGGGTGATTTTTGATGCATCTTGCTGATTTTGGAAGTTGAATGTCATGGATCACTTCTTCTAGTCGATCTTCAATAATTTTTGGATCATGGTCTTGTTGTTCGTTTGATTCAGCTTGCTGGATAGATTCCTGGTCCTGCTGTTCTTCTAATTCAGCTTGCTGGATAGGTTTTATCGTCTTGCTGTTTTGCTTTATGTGGTAGGCTGGATTTGTAGCAGTCTCTAAATTTCCTGCATCTTCTCTCTTTCTTTTGGAATGTCATGATTAGATTCATTAAATTTGACATGTACAGATTCGTCGATACACATCTTTTGCACATTATAAATGCGATATGCTTTACTATTTTGAGAGTAGCCAATGAATATTCCCTCATATGATCTAGCATCAAACTTGCCTAAGTTCTCACTAGTGTTAAGAATAAAACATTTAGATCCAAATACTTTGAAATAGCTTATATTAGGAGGTCGATTATTTAATAATTCATATGGTGTTTTCAAAATAATTGGACGGATTAACACTCTATTTAGTACATAACATGATTTGTTTATAGTTTCGGCCTAAAATTTCTTTAGAAGTTTACTTTCTTGAATTAAGGTTCTAGCTGTTTCTTGTAATGTTCGATTCTTCCTTTCTACCACTCCATTTTGTTGGGGAGTTCTAGGTGCTGAAAACTCATGAGTAATTCCTTTTTGATTACAAAATATAATAAAATCCTTTTGAAATTCAGTACCATGATCATTTCTGATTTTTATAAGATTAAAACTATATTTTGTTTCCAAGTTTCTAATCATCTTTTCAAATTCTTTAAATGCCTCATCTTTAGTTCTAAGAAATAGTACCCATGTGTATCTAGAAAAATCATCAACTATCACAAATGCGTAAAATTTACCATTTAAACTAGGATGCCTTTCGGGTCCAAATAAATCAAGATGGAGTAATTGTAAGGGAGAAGAAGTTGATACCATGTTCTTGGTTGTGAATGATGTTCTTACTTGTTTTCCGAGTTGACAAGGCTCACATATACCTTTCTTTTCAAAGTTCATTTTGGGTAATCCTTTCACTAAGTTCTTTGATGACAACTTTTTGATTAGGTCCATATGAACATGTCCCATTCTTCTATGCCATAGATTTGCTTCATCTTCAATAGTTGCAAGACATAATTCTTCCTCCTGTTGCTCAAAATCAAGAGTATATATATTTCCTTCTCTTTGGGCAACTAAAGTAGCATTGTTAGTACCATGTGAAATTGTACATTTATCTTTTTCAAAATTTACTTGATGTCCATTATCCATTAATTGACTGACACTGATAAGATTAAATTCTAGACCGTTAACAAGATGAACATTATTAATGTTAACCTTACCATTAACGATTTTACCTTTCCCTATTATTTCACATGATCTGTTATCACTAAACGTGACAGTTCCATGTTTCTTTTTAATATTTAGCTCCACAAACTTAGATTTGTCACTCGCCATGTGGTGTGAGCATCCACTGTCAAGGATCCACTTTTGAGAAGACACTTTTGCCTTGAAACACACCTGTTTAAGAAAAATGCAATTTATCTTTTTGGTACCCATATCTTTTTGGGTCTACTTATGTTAGTTGAAATCAAATCCCTTTTCTTTATCCATAATGCTTTACTTCGATTGCTATTTTCCTTCTTTAAACAGTTTATCTCTAGATGACCTTTAGTGCCACAATTTTTACATGTAGTGAAAGGTGTACAGTAATTTAATTTAAATGATGATTTCGATTTAAGCATTTCAACTTTTTTTCTAGAAACTGGATTATAACCAATGCCTTGTTTATCATAACTGGGTCTTTATTTTCCTAACATGACATTTAGATTTTCTTCACCATGAACAAATTTAGCTAGAGAGAGTTTTAATGAGTCTATTTCCTTTTGAAGTTCATTAGTTGGAGGTGTTTTATTACAAGATTAATCACTAAAATGATCAATGCATATGTCTCTCATTTTTATTTCATTTGTCAATTTTTCAACGTCATTATTTAACTGTTTTACTTTGTTGAAAAGTATTAATTATAATTATCCAAATAATTATTTTTCGCAGCTAATACTTTTTCTTCATTCGTGTGTGTTATTTTTTTTAATTCTTTTTTTTCATCTATTAGTGATTCGACTTCGCCCATTAGTGTGTTTACTAGATCTTTTAGGTACACATTTTTTTCTTTTTTCTTTTTATTTTCTTGTTTCAAAATAATAGCATCACAAAGAGATACCTCACTAGATTCACCTTCAAGTCCCATGAAGCATATTTGAGCAAGTTCATCATTTGCGTCTATCTCTACTTCGGATTCTTCATCGTCACTCCAAGTAAAGAAAGCTTTATTCTTTTTGATCTCTTTAGTGCCTTGCTTTCCTTTGTTCTTGAGCTGGAAGCAGTCCTTCTTGAAGTGGCCCGGTCGTCCGCATTCAAAACATGTTTCCTCGGTTTGCTTGGTTTTGAATTTGTTTGGACTGAATGCGTTCTTCACTTTGTTCTTTCTCTGAAGTAATCCTTTGAGTCTTCTTGAAATCATAGCTATTTCATCGTCTGAATTATTTTCAAGTTCCTCTTCATTCCTGCATTTAGAGCTAGCACTTTCTTTCGAGGAGCTTCTTCCTCGCCATCATATCTTTTTAATTGATGTTTATATTCTTCTAGTTCACCAAAGAGAGTTAAAGTATTCATAGAAGAGATATTTACCGAATCTTGAAGAGTAGTAATTTTGGATGCAAACCTTTTGGGCATAGCCCGAAGTAGCTAATGATTGATTTCACTTTGTGGGATTGTCTTGTCGAGCAACTTCAAGGATTTTATAAGTACTAGGAATCGTGCTTGAGCCATTTTGATTGTTTCATCTTTTTCCAGCTTAAACATTTCATAGTCATGCATGAGCATGCTTAGCTTAACTTCTCGTACTTTGGAAGTTCCTTCGTGATTCACCACTAGAATATCCCATATCTCCTTTGCTGTGTTGCATGAAGAGACTTTATCTATTTCAGATTGCACAACGCCACTGAGAAGGGTGATCATTGCCTTTGAATCGTATGAAACCATATAGGTTTCGGTTGAGTCCATCTCGAGTAGAGTTTTTGGAGTGCCATCATCTTTCCATGGGATTACTGGTCCATTTTCTACCACCCACCATTCCCATGGGTCTTGCTTAAGATAGATCCTCATTCGAAATTTTCAGAAATTGTAGTTCTCTATTCCAAAGAGTAGTGGAAGTCGGTTTGTTGATTGTCCTTCTTGATGAGCATTTCTAAATTGTGCCATGTCAGAATCTTTCCCTACAAGTCACCTTTAAGACCAAGATAAGTAGAGCCAAGCTTTGATACCAGATGAAATTTAAGTAGGCACACTTAGAGGGGGGGGGGTTGAATAAGTGTAGGAACAAACTATGTCCAACTTTTGATTAACTAAAAATTCCTTTGGATAATCAATGCAGCAAGCTGGATTCAGTATCTTTATAAATTGAAATGTTAAGACAAGATGTTGAATTAATGTAATACTTTCCTAAATGTATAATTTCGAGATTTGACCTTTTTCAGAATGTGATTATGGGAAAACAATTTGCTGAATTAGTTTGGTAATATTTATGGATATTGAATGCAGGCTGCTGAATAGTTTGCAGAATAATATAGCAATCATATAAACACCGGAATTTTTACGTGGTTCAACTACTACCCTCTATAATAGTAGCCTAATCCACGTCCAATACCAACTAGTATTGGAGACTCACTTTTATTCAACTTTTCCCATTACAATACAAGTTCCAACCACTTGAGCACCTTTGCTCCTTGTGCACCTATGCACTCTCAAACCCCTATGCTTTCTTCAAACTTGATTGTAACAATACAATAATCCTAACCGAATCACAATTTAGAGAATATTGATTTGTATGAGAAAATATAAAATACACAATAGAGGTCTAATGATCTAAGCAATATATCACTTACCAATGCAAGGCTCTAGTATGTAATGATATGCAATAAAATTATTACCAGGGTATTTTTCTACAAGATCAGCTCAGCAGTAGCTTCTTCAATTTTAGTCAACAGTAAGCAAAAGAAACACAATTTCACCATTTGTATGTTTGCGACTTTTGTATGTATTTCTTGGACTTTCTTATCATTAGACTCAGTTCTTTTATAGGCAACCATAAGATATTACCGTTGCTAAGAAGCACTACTGTAATATGAGCGTTTGAAACACAGTGCAGAAATCATGCAATTAACACCCCAATCATAATATGCTCAATTCTTTTATTAGACTTATACACACCGTAGAAATCCTGTTTGTACGTGATTTGAGATATCACGCTGAAGTTTATCCTATATCAGTGTGATAGAGAAAGATATTTTAGGCTAGATTGATTACTCATCACGTGGTATAACACATCTTTCCACTTTATCCCTTTATTAAATATATTAGCTGAAATTATATGTCAACCACTTAATTGCTGGAAGTCAGTAATTTAGTTACCATAAAATATCCTCTGATTTATTTCCATATGTGACTTACCATAGATTAGGCCGGTGGAAATGCCCAATAGATTTCTTAGTTTATGGAACAACTTTATGACACATGATTATACTAGTATACCATATTAGATTTTCCGTATAATGGGTAGGGAAAATAATTAATAACTTCCCTTAACTAATGATGCATGATTTATGGTATATACTCAATCAACTATTTACACCATACTACCATATTTGGTTTTACCAGAATTAGATTCCTTAAGCTATGGAGCACACGTTACACCCATTTCTTTTAAATATTCACTCCATGATATTAGTGAATTAATTTAGCAATATTTAACCTATTTGTTAAAATATATGATATGTGAATTGTTCATGTCTTAAAGCCTTGTATTGAAAAGTAATTTATGCTTAAGATCTTACATATCTTCCCTAGGACTCAAAATACTGTTACATCCTTCACAGATCCAAGTCTTTATAGTTTCCTCCTCAATGTTCCTGTAATGCCATTTCCTTTCCTGAAATATCATAGAGCATGATTAGAGGAATAATATGGTCATCATCAAAATATTTAGGATGGAGTATGACATAAGTCAACAATACTTCATAAACACATGATAGTATGTTAATTCATATCAATGGACAGAGAATTCCAAGAAATTTCAAGAACTTGGCAAAACCCAATTAAGTACAAAAGTTAAAATTTTTATACCTCTTAGATCTTAGTAACTTAGTTTCTTCATTCTGAGATATCTAGCCTCTTCTTTGAACAACAACTCACTCAATCTCAATTATCAGAGTTTCAATAGACTAAAACAAGCAACATAAAAAATGAAAATGGACTGCTATTTATAGAGGAAACTTGGACTGGGTATTCATTTTACACTGAGGTTTGAACCCATAGTGCATTGGAAGGAAACATTGGTTAATTAAGAGTAGTTAAACTACCCAACACCAGCCATCTTCTAGTTAATTAAGGTTACTGTTCATATACTAGGAGGGTCACTCATTTTGGGACACGATCAAATCTCAGCAACTAGAGCTTAGTTTAGTTACTTTAACTCCCAAAAATATAATCTTAATATACAATAGTTACTATATTAGGAAATTAGGGATTATTTATGTACTCACATCATATAATCCATGTACATTAAATATACGCAATAAAATAACGCAGTTAGGTATTATTGTCCGGGTATCCCCCATAATTATTTTTACTACTCACATAACCGCATAATAACATTATTTAATATTAATGTTTATTTAAACATTTAATTCCATTCCCAATTTCTAGAATACACACGTATTTTAATTATTTTGGTATTAAAGATCACATGTGATTTCATTGTACTACTTGGTACCTCATGTCATTAAAATGGACTCTTATCATATGATTTTATTAGTGTCACACATTACAATAACGTTCCATTTCATTTCTACAGTAGAAAACTAACTTTCTCAAACTGAACACTAGCGCAGCTGCGCCAGTTTATACTGCTGGGAGGGCGCAGCTGCACCGGTCCCTGGCAGTGCCAAATTGGTTTAGCCCAAGCCAGTTCCGACCTCTACTACCACACTAGTTTCACATGACATAAATTAACTTTCATATTGGTGATATTACTAGTTAGAAACTTATTCATTCCATATATGGAATCACATAATTATACGCAATTAATCTCCCTCTTAATTTAACCACTTAAATTTCCATTCTCATGCCACACAATGCATTTCTCAATTCTCATCACAACTTCACACTTATAAATTCAATTTGAATTAATTTAATTACTCAGCTTACAAAACATTAACATTTATATTCAAATAAATATTCATTCTCTTATATTAAAATAATTATTAAATCATGAATTTCTCGATTCTTACATATGTTGTGAACCAGATAAATATTTGTGCATTGTGTGATTGAATTTTTACTATCTTGCATATTAATTTCTAACACTGTAAATTAATTATCCAAAAATTCAAAAAGGCCTAATGTCAGGACCCAGAATTTTAAACAATTCTATTTTTACGAATAATATTTTTTTATATTAGTATTGAATATCATTATTATGTTGAGCATGTGTGATATGAGCGTAGAAAGATGGTCAAATTAGTTATTGACTGAGAAATATGAATGAAGTTATGGTGAACATCTGATGAAAACCCTAACCCTAATTATGGATAGGGATTTGATTATTAATACAATTATTAAAATTGTATTTACGATTATTTGTATGTTCAGTATGGGATTAATGATCAAATGTTGATCAGATAAGGTATAACCTTAGTAAACCCTAATGTTATCAGTTTGGAAACCCTAACGATCAGTTAGGAACCCTAATTCTATTTCACTATGACAAAAAGACTTATCAGCGACCGCATATCAGCGACCGCATATGGTCGCAAATGAGTATCCGCGACCGATTGCGGTCGCTGATAGTAGTCGCAGATAATCTGGTCGCTGGATGGGCATTAGCGACCAACAATAGCGACCGACTTATCAGCGACCGCTGTTAGCGACCGAATTCGTCGCTATTATGACTCATGCTGAGTCATTTGTCAGCTGTGACGTGGCACACGTGTCAGCGACCGACAATAGCAAAAAAAAGCCAAAAGCAAATAAGCTTGTGAAATTTATAAATTTGTATCAAATAAGCGTAAACAAAAGCAAAAAAAATTGATCCGAAAGGTATACAAAGCCAAAATGGTTGTGAACCATTTTTGCATACAAAGCCTGTGGTTTTTAGGGTTTATCCTTATCCTTTTCTTTTAATAATTACATTAATCTTGTTGACTTTGATTATTGCCAAAATACCATTTTGTATGCAAAATTACTAAAATACCCTTTTACTTAACTTTTAAGTTAAAAGATATGGCCAAATCTAGTGACTCACCACTTGAGTTATCCCATGTGCCTAAAAACCAATCCAAATTAGATCTCTTTGACACCTAGCATCATTCTCATTCATTGAATCAAGGATTGAGATTTAAAGAGAGAAAAATCAAAGAAAGCTTTATTTGTGTTCATTACCCTAGCCAAGTCCCTCTCTCTCTTAAGCCACAAAATTTAGATCGAGAATCAGTCCTAAGATAAGCCAAGAACACCCCAAGATCAGATTAGGAAGAGAAGATCAAAAGTTGATCAAGAAAGGTATAAACCTTAACCCTAAGCTAGATTTTATATGCTTAGGAAAATTTTATGTTTATATATATGTTATGTGATGTTATATAGTGATCTATGATGATATATCATGGATCCATAACATCTAAGTGCATGAAAATGAAGATTTTATAAACTGTCAAGAACCCTAGAAATATGGCCTGACAGTCAAATGTCAGAGGCCATAGATCCAAATCTGTTAAGTGTTAGACTTGCTAAATGTATCATTATTATAGTATGCCATGAGAAGAGTAAATTGGAAGTGGAATCATATCCATATCATGTCCAGATTCCAAGTTATTAATGGTCAAACATGGTTAACCAGTCATGAATATGAATTTCAGGAAAACCCAGAAATTGCCCAGAAATGGTATGACAGATTTTTGAGGTGCTTAGATCTTGCATCTGTTATGTTGTTAGCTTGTATAAGTGTATCATTGATATACCCTGACATATGGACTATAGAACTATGACATCAAAACACTTAAACCATCAACATGATCCAAGTTATTAGTGGTTAAAGTAGGTTGACCAAGCACAAATTCAGTTTTCTGGAAATTCTAAAAAACTGAAGAACAAGTCTCTGATAGACTTTTGACCAAGCTAGATCTTGCTATTGTGATTTAGTTAAGCTGTCTAAGTGAATTACTTTTGTACTTTGACATGTAATCTTCAAGAGTGTGACACTCTAACACTCAAACAATACACAGAAATCCAGTTATTGAAGCTCTAAAGTAGTTACTCTAAACTGTCTGGGTTTCTGGGTAACCCAGAAACTCCAGAACAGTCCTGACAGATACTTTGGACACTTAGATCTTCATGCTATGAAGTAGTTAGACCCTGAAATTGGTTAGTACTTGTAGTATTACACTAGTTCTACACCATGGATACACTTTCATCCCCAAAAACTTAGCCAGGTGGAAATTAACCATGGTCAAAGTAGCCCCCAGGGCATTGACCATGGTTGTTCTTCGTTGATGAAGAACACCTATTGCAACAGTTTTCGTCGCTAAAGCCTATGGCGACAGTTTTATTAAAAACTAATTAATTAATTTAAATAAATAATGAAAAATAAAAAATAATTAATAAAAATTCATAAATGAGTTTTAAAATTTATTTTAAGTTATGAAAATTAACTTTTAATAATTTGACATAAATTTCATTAATATTTTAATTTATTTAAATATTAATGATATTAAATTTATTTAATAATTATATTAAATAAATTAGTTAGAAATTATTTTTATATTTTAAAAAAATCATTTAAAATGATATTAAAGTGTTAAAAAATATTTTAAGTTATAATACATAACTTTTAATATTTTGATATAAATTTCATTAACAACTTAATATTAATGATAATAAATTTATTAATAATTGTATTAAATAAATTGATTAAAAATGATTTTTATGTTTCAAAAATCATTTAAAAATGATATAAAGGATTTAAAAATATTTTAAGTTATAATAAATGACTTTTAATATTTTGGCGTGAAATACATTAATATTTTAATGTTAATGGTAATTATTTAAAAATGATTTGAAATGTTTTAAAAATCATTTAAAGGTGATATTAGTGTTTTAAAAATATTTTGAGTTATTATAAATAACTTTTAATATTTTGACATGGATTTCGTTAATATTTTAAATTATTTAAGTATTAATGATAATTGAATTATTCGATATTTAAATCATTTAAAAATGATATCAGTGTTTGAAAAATTATTATAAAAGATAGGCTTAAATATGAATTACTACCCTAAACTATAGGGCATATTCCACTTCGGTGATCCACCTTTTAATTTTGTCAATCAGGTGATTAAACTATCAATTTTTTTTAATTGCAACAAATTGAGCCGCCACGTTAGAAATTGCTGACGTGGCTATCTGAGTGGGCCATAAAGCAACTGATGTGTCAAAAAATTTAATGTTTTATTTTAAGATTAAACATTATTGATACATTAAAGGGTAAAATAGTAAAATGATAACTAAACAAAACAATAAAAAAAATTAAAAACATCATCTCTCTCCTAATCTTCTATCACAGACCTTTCTCCTTCCCCTTCCCCTTTAGCCACCCCCGTCGTCCCCCGCCGGAGATAAGCAAGCTAATGGGCCCAGTGTCCGATTTGGCGAGATCGGAGGAGAGCCACCACCAGCTACATTCCCTTACGACTCCTACCCACGCCGCCCCAAATCTTGGATTGAAGCCATTAACGGGGCGATTGCGACGCCAGAGGTTGGGGTTTTTGGTGGGTCGGGTCTTGCAGGGACTGATCGAGGCCATTAACGGGGCAATTGCTGCTGAGTTTGAGTGGAGAGAAATTGGTGGAGAATATGGGGTTTTGCAGTTTGAGTGGAGAGAAATTGATCGAGGCCATTTTCCTTGTTATCTAGAGCACTGGAATCGTCACCTCAAACCTCCCTAAACTGCAATAAATCGTCGCCACCACGTGCAAGCTCATAAAATCCGGTCCATTAAAGTCACCGGAGTCGGATCATCTATGGAACTACTGAGACAACTAAGCCCCAATGTCGATAGCCCAAACTCGATCCAAAAAAGCCCTAGCTCAAGAATCAACGATTTCGGCAAAGGATTAAGACCAAACCATCGCCTCCCAAAGCCACCATGAACACCATCCTTGCATCCCTGCATACCCAAATCCAACACAGAAAAGTTTGTTGAGAATTTTTCTTGTTTTCTTGCATTTTTCCCAGCAACCAAGCAGACCAGAACAGTTTAGCACCCAAAAAGAGAGTAAAGAAATAGAAGCACAAAACAGAGTACAAAACGTAATCACATTTCAAAACTCAATTCAAGAGTATTTTTGGAATTTGCCTCAAAAGATGAATAAATTAAAATCCCAATACCCGAATAGATCAACACATGAAGACAATATAAACAGATCTGGCAGAGAAAAGCGGATCAAAAGCAGCCACAAACTACATCAGATCCAACCCAAAATCAGATCACCAGAACATTTGAAAACTGAACTAGGCTGTGGAAATAGTTACAGTAGTTATCGTCAATTCCATGGCTGGGACGAATGAGCAAGACGAACTGGCCGATTCAGTTAATGAACTCTTCACCAGTGTCTCCACCATGATTAAAGGCGAACTTCAAGTTTTCTCTCCAATTTCTTTGACTTCTGTTTTCTGGATCTTTAATTTTGTGATTGTAATTTGAGCAAAATAGATTGAATTAAGTTTTGACTATTTTACCCCTTATTTAAATAGATTTATTTATTTAATGATTAAAAAAATTATTATTTTTGACACATCAGCTTCTTAAGGTCCCACACAATTAGCCACGTCAGCAATTTCTGACGTGGCATGTTCAATTTGTTGCAATTGGAAAAAATTGATAGTTTAATCATCTGATTGACAAAATTGAAAGGTGGATCACCGAAGTGGAATATGACCTATAGTTTAAGGTACTAATTCATATTTAAGCCTAAAAGATAATAATTATTTGGAAATTATTATGAGCTTCCGAAAAATATTATAAAGGATAATTAAATTGTCTAAAATAATATTGAAACTTTGGAGTAGAGTTTTATTGAAAATAAACTCGTTAATTATATGATAAGGTAATCGGGACACCAAATTGGTATTGAAATCCAACCAGACTGAAATAGTTTGACCGGATAATTATTTTTATAGGTTCTAAACACTGTTGTGAATACATCTAAATTATATAGTGACTTTAAATAACAATATTATGTGACATGATGTATTACGCAAATTGCGAGATCAATATTATTGATGATAGGTCTTTCAAACGAAGCTAAATTAGATTATATAGCAGTAGTCAAGGACCAAGGCAAGTTTCATTACATTGCATGAATATGATAAAGAGATCAAAATTTTGCGTTCTTGTTATTAACTCTGCAGGAGGGCAGAATCGTCTTCCAGAGATAACCCTAGAAGTCAAATCAGTTTTAACCCCGGAAAGTCCAGTTTTCAATCTTGGAGATAAATCTGAGAGATTCAATTCAATCCCGGAGATAGCCCTTGGAGATCCAGTTCTAACCTCAGAGATAACCCCAAGGAATCCAGTCCAAGTTTCAGAGATAACCCCAGAAAAGTCAGTTTCGACCCTAGAGATAACCCTGGGATACTCAGTTCAACCCTGGATATAACCCTAGGAGGTCAAGCCAACCTCAGAGATAACCCTAAGGACATTCAACATCCACAGCAGCCCAATCTCGGAGATAACCCTGAGAAACGATTGCTACATCTGCGCCAAAGCCGGAGATAACCCCGACAGGGGCAAAATCATCATTTTACAACCTCAACATCACATTCACGCCATCTCAACACAATTCAATCCACACTGTATATAAGGATGTCCCACAAGAACCATAACTCAAAATCTCGAGTGACAACTGTACAAGATAGTACAACGAATAGATTTTAAAGACTTAGAGATCTGGTTATAGACCCATCTTCCCGGCTTCGTACAACCTCTAATCCCATGTCATTGTGTAGCTCTTGACAACATCATTCTGAAAAGGTACAACACTCCTTTATCGGATGCCCAGATTGAAAGTTATGAAGGTTCAATCGAATAACGCGTAGCCCAAATGCACGTACTTCAAGATGACGGGATCCGCATGGCCCAAGTGCACGTACTTTGAGAGTTGAGTTGTATGAATTTTGGGATCGTTACAGTTGGTATCAAAGTTATAGGTTATAAACCTTAGGTAGGAGTACTTTAGGATAAAATCTTAGAGAAGAAAGATGAAGATTATAAATGATGAACTCAATTAGAGTTTGAACAATATGAAATAAATTTAACAAATGTATAGAAAAGAGATTAAGATATATATGAGAAGATTTAAAGAGGAATCTTGAGGTATTTATAAGATATAAATATGGAGTTACCTAACTCCAGTAATAAGATGTTAAGTGTTATTAAATAGACAATGTCTATAAGATGAAGATGATTACGATAATAAGAATGAACTCAAGTAGAGTTTAATTGATGAAAATTCAAAGAATGCTTATGAAATAAGTTAAAATATTATGAATAGGTTCAAAGAAGAACCTGAAAAGCCAAAATATCAGGGAACACCTGAGTTAAATAATTAAAAGACAACATGATTAGAGATAGAGGAAGATCGTAAAACCAAAATGATCATAAATAGAAGAAGAATCATAAGAGGAGATGATTGTAGAATAAGATCACGACGTGATTAGATTAAGTTTTAAAATAACAGATGGTCTATGATGACTGAATGGTTATAGCTTGATGCTATAACGAGAAGGTACTATAAAATAGTATGAGGCAAACTCATGAGGAGTTATAAATGATGAGGTATGAAAAATTCGTATCAAGCGAAAAGCAAGTTATGAGCAAGATAGAGTTAGGTGAGATTTTAATTGAGGACTCATGTGATGGCTGAGTTGTACAAATCTTTGTATAGGCGAGGGTTTTGTGCCTGCACTCAGTTTATCACATTGACAATCATTAGAATGTTGGTGTCGCGCTATCAATGTATATGTGGTGAAAATGTGATTCATTTCTCATGTGTATATTTGATAGTTAGAGACTATTAAGATTAGTCAGATATTATTAGGATTAGGTGCGAGTTCTTAAAACTCATACTTATGGTAAGTTGATGACTCATAATCATATGTATGTTTTTGAACCCTTAAGCATATGAGCTCTTGGCAGCTTATTTGAAAAAAAAGGAAAAAGGCGAGAAAACTCTGTCCATTTCAGCCTGTAACCCCTGCTAGAGTGCTCTAAACTGAGTGATTTTTCTTTCTAAACACTTGTAAGCTCGTGTTTTGTAACATAATCAAGTTTAACCGGTGGAAACTGAATTTTTAGGCATCAAAAGCTATCTGAAGTCTTCTTGGCATCCCACTGTAAGATTTTTCAAAATTTTAAGCTTTCTACTACTTCTATATATATATATATATGTGACGCCCCCAAAATAGGTATACAACACCCATTCTGAGTCGCCAAATACATGGTACATAAAGCAAACTATAACTTCAATAATACAATTGTCGTGCAAAATACGACAACACATACTGTGAGTTTAAATACAAATATTGTCTTCTGGACAATATCCACACTCAAATAAATTTTCATTACAATTATTCAAACACTATTTTATAGAAATAGTGAGGACTACTAAAACATCTTTCTAGAATCATCACTCCATACCCCGTCTAGATCCTGCTATGTTCTCACCTCCTGAGAAGAAAAATGGAACAAAAAGGAAAAGGGTGAGCTCAACTAGCCCAGTAAAGAATATTATGACTAAGATAATATACAACAAATTATCGTTAGTCTTCAACAGGGAAAAATCTGATAGAATATAATCGACAACAAGTTTTAGATCAACAACTGCAGCGGAAACAGCAAACCATTAGAAGAGTCAAATAGAGAAAGAATTCTACTATCTTCAAAGATTTAAAAGTCCATCATCAATATTTTATCCCTGTAACATCAATTAATAATCATCTTTATCCAAATATTCATCTTTGTACTACAGGCCAAAGATATTCATTTGTATCACCTGTCAGTCATGTTCATCTCAACACCTGTTCATCTTTGCACTACAGGCCAAAGATATTCATCAAGTAATCATACATCTTTGCACTACAGGCCAAAGATATTCAGTAATATCATCATTTAGGACTGAGGATGATGAAAAATATCTTAAAGAGAACGAATCCAGTGAGACAGAAGGATAAATATTAGGGATTCGTATAATAGTTTATCCAAGATCAATAATACTTCATAATAATCAATTCTGAAGCAAAATTCAAAAATAAAGATCAAAACATGGATACAATCAAAGATAGTAACCATAATAGACATCTTGGACAAAAAGAGAAAATTTTTATTTTTCGGTGAATAGTGCCGTATTCGTGAATAGTACCGCATACGTGAATAGTGCCGTATACGTGAATAGTAACCCCGACACAAAAAGTTCCAAATTTGATAAAAACTCATATCAATATTTCAGCATAATGATATTGAAGAAAATAATATCATTAAGAAGAAAATAATATCCCTTACCTCAAAATATCAGTACTTCTGGTCGGAATACCGGTATAAGGCTGAAAGAAACTTGCTCTGATGAATAGAAACTCTCAAAGTATCTAAATACTCACAAAATAGACTCAATAATCTAGAGAGAGAAAGAGAGAAAACTTGTTTCTGGTGTGATTTTCAATTCTAACTTAGCCCTCTATTTATAGGAAAATGTTAGCACGCCGAAGCAGACTTAACCTGCAATCTGATGGCTTTACCTGCTACTATTCCCACCCACCACATTTGAATAAAAATCTCAGCACATTTCTTCACCAACCAAGAGTGGAGCCCACCAATTCTAGAATTTTCCATCAAAATGATAAACTCCGAAAATTCAACAATTTCTGAACCAGTCATTTCGTAAAATTCATAATAAATCATACGTTCATTTTTTAACGGTTCAAAATTTGTGGACATATACTCAACTTATATATGTATAACATATCCAAAAATTACCACGATCCAACGGTCGGATTAAAAATTATAACCCCCGCAAAATATCTCAAAAATTCTGATTTTTAATACCTCCATTCCGACAAAAATACTGATAAAAACCTCAACATTAACTCCTTCATTTTTAACCACAAAAATATATCCCTCATTTATATCCACATAAAATAAATATTTTCTTATCATATGAATCAATAATTAATTATTCACAAATAATATTACAGAATCACATTTATGACAACCAGGCCGTTCCCAGGAAAGAGGGGGCTTTCCAATAAGGATTTCTCCTTACTGGCGCGCAATTAGATGACCAAATCTCTCCTTAGACAGAACTTTCTAGACATTGCCAATAATGTTATCTAATAATATTATTATTGATCTGATAATGGAAAATACTGTGCAGCAACAATTATTGAAACAACAATAATATACAATATCAACGCAATAATTATTGAATCAATAAAATAAAATATTGAACAATAACTACTGTAACAATTATTGAGTAGTGCCTTCTTACGTAAGAATCAATAATTGGTGCAATACCGTGTGCTGCTGTATTTTAACCACCGGGTATTCCAACAGTATTAATGGTAACAACTACGCCGTTATTTATAAATAACTTATACTTGTCATTTTCTTCATCCAATCGCTTTCCGTTATGGGGCCCACACAAGGCTGCGCCGTCGTACGAATATTCCCCAACAGCAAGAATATTCCACGACCAAACGAATATTCCCCGACAAAATGAATATTTTATAACTACTTGCTTATTTTGCAAAATTTACACATTTCACCCATAACCAAAGTATTATATCAAATTAACCCCTTATTATTCACAATAATATTTAGAGAAAATTTGATTTTATTCATCAATAAGTTGGGGTCTTACAACCTCCCCTCCTTATGAAATTTCGTCCTCGAAATTGACGTACGTACCTGATGTTTCAAAAAGGTGAGGATACCTCGCTTTCATTTCTGATTCTAACTCCCAGGTCATTTCTTCAATAGCATGGTTTCTCCACAAAACCTTAACTTGTGGTATAACCTTCGTGCGTAGGATATGCTCTTTTCTATCTAAGATCTTAACAGGTACCTCCTCGTACGTTAAATCTTCAGCTATCTCGTCTGGTTCTAACTCAATAATGTGGTTCGGGTCTTTAACATATTTACGAAGCATAGATATGTGAAAAATATTATGAACACGAGACATGCTTGGAGGTAATGCGAGTCTATATGCCACATTTCCTACTCGCTCAAGAATCTCAAATGGACCAACAAATCTTGGATTGAGCTTTCCTCTCTTCCCAAATCTTGTAACTCCCTTCCATGGTGTAACATGTAATAATACATGATCCCCAATATTAAATTCCACGTCCTTCCGATGAAGATCCGCATAACTCTTTTGTCGATCCTGTGCCGTTTGTATACGTTGTCGAATCGTTTGGATCTTCTCTATAGTAATGCGTACCAACTCTGGTCCCAACAATGTTGCTTCACCCACCTCGTCCCAGCATACTGGAGAACGACATTTTCTTCCATACAACGCCTCGAATGGAGCCACACCTATGCTCGCCTGATAACTGTTGTTGTAGGAGAATTCCACCAATGGTAGGTACTTATCCCAACTCCCTTTGAGATCTAGGACACAAAGTCTTAATAGATCTTCAAGAGTTTGAATAGTCCTATCTGATTGTCCGTCCGTTTGAGGATGGTATGCCGAACTGAATCGTAAATCCGTGCCCATAGCTTTCTGCAAGCTAACCCAAAATTGTGAAGTAAATCTTGGGTCACGATTTGAAACTATGGATACTGGCATGCCATGCAATCTCACAATCTCGTTCATGTACATACTAGCAAGACGGTCAAGGGAATAAGTCTCACGTATCGGCAAGAAATGAGCGGACTTGGTTAATCTATCAACAATAACCCAAATCGCATCTATGCCTTGGGAAGACCCGTAACAAAATCCATAGTAATGTGTTCTCACTTCCATTTCGGAATCTCAAGTGGTTGCAATGGACCCTTTGGTACTTGATGCTCCACTTTTAGACGTTGACAAGTTAAACATCTCGAGATAAACTCCGCGATCTCTCTTTTCATATTGCTCCACCAAAATGTATGTAGAAGATCGTGATACATTTTGGTACTCCCAGGATGGATTGAAAACGGTGTGTTGTGTGCCTCCATCATTATTCTATGCTTCAAGTCAAAATCGTTAGGAACACAAAGTCTAGAGTTGACTCGAAGTATTCCTTCTTCATCGATTCTTGCTTCTGGAATAGCACCTTCTTGCACTTTCTTCTTCATACGCATCAGCTCCATGTTCGTAGCTTGAGCAGCTTTAACTTTATCGATTAAAGTCGGTTCTACTCGTATATTTGATATCATCATGTGGGTACTTGGAGCCTTCATCTCTATCTCCATCCTTTGCAAGTCATATAAAATGGGCCTTTGTGTTAACAACATTGCACTCGTACCCGCATATGATCTTCTACTTAATGCGTCAGCTACTACGTTTGCTTTTCTAGGATGATATTGGATGGTATGATCGTAATCTTTCAACAGCTCGAGCCAACGTCGCTGCCGCATGTTGAGTTCCTTTTGGGTGAAGAAATATTTGAGGCTTTTATGATCTGTATAGATCTCCACTTTCTCCCCATACAGGTAGTGTCTCCAGATCTTCAACGCAAAAACGACTGCTGCCAACTCCAAATCATGAGTAGGATAATTCCTCTCATATTCTTTGAGTTGTCGTGAGGCATATGCTATGACTTTCCCATGTTGCATGAGAACACATCCTAACCCTTTGCCTGAAACATCGCTGTAGATAACAAATCCATCCGAACCAGATGGTATTGTCAGAACAGGTGCCGAAATGAGTCTCCTCTTGAGTTCTTGGAAACTCTTCTCGCATTCCTCACTCCATACGAATTTTGTATCTTTCTGAGTCAGCTGAGTTAACGGAGTAGCGATTCGAGAAAATCCTTCCACAAATCTCCGATAATAACCAGCTAAGCCCAGAAAGCTACGTACTTCGGTTACCGACTTCGGTTGCTCTCAATTGTGATTCATATCCCAATCTTGGATAGCACGTCACAATGGCACCTATTGTTTTACCACCACACAAATATAGAGTCCCTTACGGAGAGTCTGGATTCAGTGCATTCCACAAAGGAAGTCACCAGATAAAGGATCGGGTACAAACTTCTATAGTTAGGTTTTTAACTCCTGAAGTTCAATAGGAGCCATTCGATATGAGATTTTAGAAGTGAGTTTTGTACCAGATTCAAAGATGATACAAAATTCAATATCACGCGTAGGCCAATAAATTCTTCAGGAAATACGTCAGGGATTTACTAACAATAGAAATATCATTCAAATCTGATGTATTTTTGTTCAAGTCCATAACATAGCTAAGAAAGCTTGACATCCGTTTTTCAATAATTAATGACTTTACGGCTTGATATGAAAGAGTTTGACTTCAATGGTTTGGTTGCTTGAATTTGAATAACAGGTTGCTTAGGAATATGAAAACTAACAACCTTACGAAAGCAATCAATTTTGGCATGATGAGTAGTTAACCAATCAATTCCTAAAATCACATCAAAAGCAAGTATCTTTAAAGAGATAAGATCAACAGGTAATGTGATAGTGCCAACTTGGATCATGCAAGATTTATAAACTGTAGATGTGATGAAAGTTTCTCCTAACGGAGTTTCCACAGATAGGTCAAAGTCAAATTTCTCAGGTGTCAAGTTCAAAGGTTGAGCACAAGCAGGAGAGATTAAAGAATGGGTAGAACCGGTATCTAATAAAGTATAAACTTCGCAAAAATTTATAATTAACTAACCCGTGCTAACTTCGTTCGGGTTCCTCGCATTCTGACCAGTCACGAAAAATGCTCTTCCAGGAACTGCTGATTTTGACTTATCCGGGACAGCTTTTGGAGTCACCATCCCCGCTGAACTTGGTTTTGCTACAGAACACTCTCGAGCTATATGACCCTCCTTTCCACAGTTATAACATACCTTGGATTGTTGTGGGCAGTTTGGGCTGATATGTCCCTCTTTCCCACATTTGTAACATACGACCGGTGGTCGTTCTCCTCCCCTAGAAACAGTTGATGTTTGTGCTGACGTCTTCACGTTATCATTGTTGTACCTTCTCTTCTTGAAATCTCCTCCCGACTCGCTCCTTCTATTATCACGACCACGATTACCACCAGAGTGGTTACCGCTTTTGTCCGAATGTTTTCCTCCATGCTGGTTTTCATTGCTTCGATGACTGCCGCTACCGGTATGACCCTGGTTGTGGTCCCTCGGTTGCACATACTCATTATCTCGCTCTAATAATTGAGCCCTGTTTACAACATCTGAATATAAAGAAAATTTATTAGAGATAAGATATTGCCGAATCTCGGGTTTTAGACCTCTCAGAAACATCCTTGTCATTCGTTCCTCATTTTCGACCAAATGAGGTGCAAACCTGGATAACTCTGCAAACTTCGCCTCGTACTGGGACACCGTCATGTTATTTTGTTCCAGTCTGATAAACTCCACCTCCCTCATATGACGAATACTTTCAGGAAAGTACTTGTCATTGAACAGTTTTTGAAATGTTTCCCAGGACATGTTGAGTGCGTCAGGCTGGGTACGCTTCACAGACTCCCACCAGTAGTCTGCCTCACCGCGGAACATAAAGGTGGCGAATGGAACCTTCTGTTCTCAAGACATCGAATATCTTGGTAATTTGCTTGACCCACGTTTTCGCCATGATCGGATCCGACTTTCCCTTAAATTCTGGTGGTCCCAATTCTTTGAACTGCTTAGCTGTGACAAACTGCGCGTTGTTATCATTTCCACCCGTATTCTGCACACGAGTCTCCCTCGTCTGATTTTACATGAACTACAAAAAGCTCCTAAACATTCCATCATTCATCGTTTGCTCGGTAACGTTGTTTACAGGAGGAATATTGCCTTCCTGTTGCACGTTCCCCTGGGTGGTGATCAAAGGTGTCTCCACGGTCTGATTTACTCCATTATTAACGTTCTCAGCTGCCATTCTTAAGTACTGCCATAAAACAAGGGTTAATAGTCATGTCATATATTATCCCTATACTCTGACCGACCAAATAAACACCAAATAAACTTAGTCAGGTCATACTAGCGAAGGAATTCCCCGTCTCTCCCCTCCTAGTTCTTGTCTCACATCTCAGCCAGGGATCATATCCCTAAGCTTTGATACCAACTGTGACGCCCCCAAAATAGGTATACAACACCCATTCTGAGTCGCCAAATACATGGTACAGAAAGCAAACTATAACTTCAATAATACAAATGTCGTGCAAAATACGACAACACATACTGTGAGTTTAAATACAAATATTGTCTTCTGGACAATATCCACACTCAAATAAATTTTCATTACAATTATTCAAACACTATTTTATAGAAATAGTGAGGACTGCTAAAACATCTTTCTAGAATCATCACTCCATACCCCGTCTAGATCCTGCTATGTTCTCACCTCCTGAGAAGAAAAATGGAACAAAAAGGAAAAGGGTGAGCTCAACTAGCCCAGTAAAGAATATTATGACTAAGATAATATACAACAAATTATCGTTAGTCTTCAACAGGGAAAAATCTGATAGAATATAATCGACAACAAGTTTTAGATCAACAACTGCAGCGGAAACAGCAAACCATTAGAAGAGTCAAATAGAGAAAGAATTCTATTATCTTCTAAGATTTAAAAAGTCCATCATCAATATTTTATCCCTGTAACATCAATTAATAATCATCTTTATCCAAATATTCATCTTTGCACTACAGGCCAAAGATATTCATTTGTATCACCTGTTAGTCATGTTCATCTCAACACCTGTTCATCTTTGCATTACAGGCCAAAGATATTCATCAAGTAATCATACATCTTTGCACTACAGGCCAAAGATATTCAGTAATATCATCATTTAGGACTGAGGATGATGAAAAATATCTTAAAGAGAACGAATCCAGTGAGACAGAAGGACAAATATTAGGGATTCGTATAACAGTTTATCCAAGATCAATAATACTTCATAATAATCAATTGTGAAGCAGAATTCAAAAATAAAGATCAAAACATGGATACAATCAAAGATAGTAACCATAATAGACATCTTGGACAAAAAAGGAAAATTTTTATTTTTCGGTGAATAGTGCCGTATTCGTGAATAGTACCGCATACGTGAATAGTGCCGTATACGTGAATAGTAACCCCGACACAAAAAGTTCCAAATTTGATAAAAACTCATATCAATATTTCAGCATAATGATATTGAAGAAAATAATATCATTAAGAAGAAAATAATATCCCTTACCTCAAAATATCAGTACTTCTGGTCGGAATACCGGTATAAGGCTGAAAGAAACTTGCTCTGATGAATAGAAACTCTCAAAGTATCTAAATACTCACAAAATAGACTCAATAATCTAGAGAGAGAAAGAGAGAAAACTTGTTTCTGGTGTGATTTTCAATTCTAACTTAGCCCTCTATTTATAGGAAAATGTTAGCACGCCGAAGCAGACTTAACCTGCAACCTGATGGCTTTACCTGCTACTATTCCCACCCACCACATTTGAATAAAAATCTCAGCACATTTCTTCACCAACCAAGAGTGGAGCCCACCAATTCTAGAATTTTCCATCAAAATGATAAACTCCGAAAATTCAACAATTTCTGAACCAGTCATCTCGTAAAATTCATAATAAATCATACGTTCGTTCAAAATACATATACTCAACTTATATATGTATAACATATCCAAAAATTACCACGATCCAACGGTCGGATTAAAAATTATAACCCCCACAAAATATCTCAAAAATCCTGATTTTTAATACCTCCATTCCGACAAAAATACTGATAAAAACCTCAACATTAACTCCTTCATTTTTAACCACAAAAATATATCCCTCATTTATATCCACATAAAATAAATATTTTCTTATCATATGAATCAATAATTAATTATTCACAAATAATATTACAGAATCACATTTATGACAACCAGGCCGTTTCCAGGAAAGAGGGGGCTTTCTAATAAGGATTTCTCCTTACTGGCGCGCAATTAGATGACCAAACCTCTCCTTAGATAGAAATTTTTAGACATTGCCAATAATGTTATCTAATAATATTATTATTGATCTGATAATGGAAAATACTGTGCAGCAACAATTATTGAAACAACAATAATATATAATATCAACGCAACAATTATTGAATCAATAAAATAAAATATTGAACAATAACTACTGTAACAATTATTGAGTAGTGCCTTCTTACGTAAGAATCAATAATTGGTGCAATACCGTGTGCTACTGTATTTTAACCACCGGGTATTCCAACAGTATTAACGGTAACAACTACGCCGTTATTTATAAATAACTTATACTTGTCGTTTTCTTCATCCAATCGCTTTCCGTTATGGGGACCATACAAGGTTGCGCCGTCGTACGAATATTCCCCGACATCAAGGATATTCCACGACCAAACGAATATTCCCCGACAAATGAATATTTTATAACTACTTGCTTATTTTGCAAAATTTGCACATTTCACCCATAACCAAAGTATTATATCAAATTAACCCCTTATTATTCACAATAAGATTTAGAGAAAATTTGATTTTATTCATCAATAAGTTGGGGTCTTATATATATATATATATATATATATATATATATACACACACACACACACACACTAACGTTGAGAGTCGCGTTGTGTGTGTGTGTGTGTGTGTGTGTGTCGATCCTTGGCTTTTGACTGCTTTTATATGTATACACACACACACACACACACACACACACACACACACACACACACACATATATATATATATATATATATATATATATATATATATATATATTTACATTTCAG
Organism: Panax notoginseng; assembly: GCA_016801055.1. Taxonomy (NCBI): domain Eukaryota; kingdom Viridiplantae; phylum Streptophyta; class Magnoliopsida; order Apiales; family Araliaceae; genus Panax; species Panax notoginseng. Next base: position 58,694,072 of record CM029017.1, on the reverse strand, counting down.
TCAGGCCTGGAGTTTACTTCGTAGCCATTTGCCAGTTATATATATATATATATATATATATATATATACTTATATATATATTTACTGCTTTTATACAAATATCTGCTTTAACTGCTTTTATAATGTAGATATTTAATCTTTCAGCTTGCGGGCTAGATTTGCCTAAATCTGGCTACTTCTAACTTTAACCGGTTCAAAAGTGACTAAACTGGAACCGTTGAAGCTAGAATGATTTATATTTATTCAAATCTAATTCTTTTTCTAGCTTTTGTATATATTACTCTTTCATGTGAGCCTAGGAATCATGTGATCACTGATTCAGTCTCTGAATCTAGATTCGGTTCCCGTGATGGACATTTTATAGCTGCAACCAGCTTGTAAATTATCTACGGTGTCTGGATATCCTTAGATGGCTCTCATGCCCACAAGGAGTTCGGCGCTGCTATGTATCTTATTTTCTCGAAGATGTCTTGCATCTCAAAAATAAAAGCAATCAAGCTGAACACATAATAAAATGGAAGTACCAAAGGCCTCAATTACTATCGAGCATAAGGGTTTAAAAAACCTGTTTTACAAAATTTCACTGCTATATCTTGTTAAAATTGAACTTTTATACAAAAGTCAAACCCGTTGTATATGGTGAAAACGAGGCATAATACTACTGTCAGATAATTGCACATAGACCTAAAACACACACATACACACACACAGAGTTAAAAATTTAATGAAAAGTGGCGGTAATCATGTTTTCACGGAAGTCGGGGGGTGCCTAACACCTTCCCTCCGCTTAATCAAGCTCCCGGACGCTAACGAATCTCGGTTTCCCAGACTAGTTAAACAGTGTCAAATTATTGGGTCTTTGTGTAAACCTTTCTCGGTTGAGTTGGTGCAACCATTTAAAAATACCAACTGGCGACTCTAACAGTCAAATAGTCGACATATACATGTCAGACATTTTTAAACTTATTTTTTCAAACAAATTTCACCTAAAATGAGAACACCAAAAGACCAGAACAGAAAGAGACAAATAAAAATCCCGACGTCGATAGGCGGCGACTCTGCTGGGGACTCCAGTAAGAGGGCTTAAGCAGATATTCAAGCTTTTAATTTTTTTTTATCTGTTTATGTGTGAATACTTCATTTACATTGAATGGATGTATACTAATACTTTATTTACCGCACTTTAGTGCTTCGCACCATATCTGCCTGTGATATTAGTGCTTCGAACATGTCATCATTTTCATACGGTGAAACGCGATGTATGTGAATGTATGTTGTGTGATTTGCTTCACCAGGAGGCTAACCCATCGGTGTTTGATTACTGGACTCAAGGGAGAATAATTCCATCAGGCTCAGGAAAGGCACCACCTAGATTCGCTCCAATTGAAAGATCGGATTAACTTCCTATCTTGAAAATTGTGATGATCTGGGGACTTTCATGCCAAAAAGCCACGAGAGTAGCCTAAGATAGGTCAGCCTCTGATAAACCAAACACGAAGGGAAGTCTCTTTATACATTCCCCTTCTAATTACATGGAATTTCAATTCCATGTCAATCTCAATGTAATGGAAAATATAAAGGAGTATGTAAATATGCATTCCCTTTTCATATCAAGACCTGTCATGCTATCCTGTCATCAAAACGACTGACATCCATTTTGCAGGAGAACATTAAAAGATACCTAAAAAAATGGACACATTGCATAGCATTTCCACGTTTTCCCAGACTAAAATGCACAGACTTTTTGTAGGGAAATAATTGGTCCCGTTACCTGTCAAAGTCTAAAAAGGCACTAAGCCCACCGTCAGATATGGCTACAAGTGCCCAGCCTGACCCTACTCCTGTTTCCCACGAGGAGTTCGAAGGATTGAGGAATCAAATAACAGAGTTGGTTGTTCTCCTGAAAGAACTAAACTAATCAACTCAGGGTCCACAAATACCCATCCAAATAGGATCCTCTGAACAGGGAGGAATCCATGGTTTGGACAGAGAAGTCCCAATACCCGAGTCTCAGAATGAGAAGTCCAACAAAACCCCTGAAATCACCCATCTTAAAGAAGATCAAGACACCGGTGATATTCAAAAGAAGGTTATACAAATATAAGAAACCATTTGGTCCTTCAAAGGGATTGGAACGCACGGGAGTGTTTCCTATCCAGACCTTTGCATCTTCCCCAGTGTTAATTATCCGGAGAAATTCAAAACTCCCGACTTTGAGAAATATGATAGATTGGGAGATCCTTACACGCACTTAAAAGTGTTTATTAGAGAGCTCAGATCCTACGCCGAGAATGAAAAGATGGGAATGCAACTATTTCAGAAAAGTCTGACTGGAGAAGCCAGAACATGGTACACCAGATTGGATAACTCCAAAATTCACAGCTGGGAGGAGCTAGCCCATGCTTTTCTCAGTCAATACAACTTTCAAACTCAGATGGCTCCAGAGAGGTATCAAATTACCAAAGTGAAGAAGCAAGTCAATGAGTTATTTAGAGAGTATGCCCAAAGATGGAGGCATCTGGCTACTCAAGTAATCCCATCCATGATAGAGATTGAGATGGTGATGACCTTCATAGATATTCAAGAAGCTCCATTTTATGAGAGGGTCCTAGCTGGAATAGGAAACCATTCTCAAAAATGATTAAGCACGGAGAAATGGCAGAGATGGGGTTGAAGTCTGGGAAGATTCAAGACCTCGTCGCTTTAAAAGGCGTAGCTGAGCATATCCAATCTGGAAGTCATGGGAACAACCCCCGGAGGGTCCATAAGAAGAAAGAAGAGGATGTCTCCTTGATACTGCAAGGACAAACTCAAAAAGGTAATCAAAACTTGCTTATTCAAAGGAGAAACTATTCCCCTTTTCAAGCACAATCCTCAAATCCTCCTTGCCAAAGAGTGGAGAAGTCAGACGCTCAAGAGTGTTCACACCCTTAGGGGATTCACTTGAAAACATTTTCAAACTTTTGACAACTCAGAAGAAAATCACTCATCTCCTTCCACCAGCCAATCCAAGTGGAAAGGGATTCAATACAAGCAATAAGTGTGCTTACCATTCTAGAGCTCCAGGCCACGACACTCAGGATTGTTGGGCCCTCAAGCATAAGATCCAGGACTTCATAGACAGTGGTGAGATCGTGGTAACAAATCCCGAACAACCACATGTTCAAGATAACCCTCTCTCTCAACACCAGGAAGAGGATGTTAACATGATCAATAGAGGCAATGGAGAGAGCTCCAAGTACCTTAAATATGTGGGTGGTTCTCCCCAAACAAGCAAAGATAATTCTGACAAGTGGGATTATTCAAAGTTCTGGTTCATTATGGAACGGGAGTTAAAATCTATTAACGAACATGTCAATCAACTGGCAGAATTGATGATACATCAACACCAAGTCACACGACAGTTGTTCAGTTAGGAGCATGCAAGTCTCCTTTCCCTTATCACAAAGACTCCACCATAGACCCAAGAGAGTGAAACCTTGGAGGAAAAGCTTGCCAGAAAAGGAAGAGCCCAAGCCCGTCGGGACTTTGCCAACAAAAGGGAGTTCACCTATTTAGGCCAACCGATGGAAGAAATATTGCAGATGCTGATCAATGGGGGAAAAATCAAAACACTGCTACCTCCAGTTAACCCACGCTCAAAAAGATTTTATGATACCGAAGTATGTCAATACCACTCCCATTCTCGTGGTCACAGCACTAAAGGATGCTGGGCACTCCATCACCTTATCTAAAATATGATTGACAATGGTGACCTACAAATGACAGACGATGACACTGTATCACTTGAGATTGGACATACATTTTCTCCAGGATCACAAAGATGGAGGGAAATTATAGCAGTCATATCCTTTGAGGGAGACCTGGCTGTAACACCCCTTACAATTCAACCCATCAAGCTCAAAGGAGTTGAAAACCCTTTGAAAATGGCTGCACTAGAACCACTATAGCGGGAGCCGTCCCATCCACTCTTCATCAATAACTCAAGTATATCATCAACAGTAATCTGGTCACTGTCAATGCTGAACCAAAGTATCCTATCTAAGGTGATATGCCTTTAATCAGTTTCAATGAAGAAGTTGAGCTGGTCAGCTTCTAAGCCCTTGAGGTGAGCAACACTCACTATCAACCCATCGGGGCTTCAGCTCTGAAACCCATAGTTTTCGCCAAGGTAATGTCTGCCAGTCAAGAAATGATATCCTTGGGTTTCTAATTAGGACAAGGGTTCAGAAAGAATCAGCAAGGAATAAAATGCCCAATTCAAGTTCCCAGCCAGACAGGGAAGGCTGGACTAGGCTATTCCTCTAGGTCAAGCCACATGAACCCACACAAGCATACATCGGTTCCTTCATCTACCATTTTATTACCTAAACCTACAGATACAGCTTCTGTACGGCCTTTAAGGAAAATTCCTGTCTCCGTGGCGGGTATGATGTTTCCTAAGCCGAGACCGGTTAACGGGAAAGAAGTCTTAATTCCAGACCCAAATATTGAGGAAAGGAATCAAAGGCGCAAACAAGACATAAAGAAACAGTTATTAAATATGCGCGTCCTGATACATACAGAGGGTATGAATAGGGACATCCCAGATGATGACTGTCTAGATGTCATGGTCATTATTCAAGAGGAGGAGGATGATAACCTTCCCTTTATCACAGCTATCCACCAGGACTTGACCCTCGACAATTATAGCATCACTCCTTGCATTTGTCGAAAAGGGTAAAAAGGGAAAAAAAATCCCCCTGCCCTGTAGAGAGCAATAACTGCTTACTTTTGTTGCATAATATTAGCAATTATTTTTGTCATGCCATGCTAACACTTTGTATGATCAAACAATTTCATATATTAAGTGAAAACATTTTGTTTAAGGACTCTAGAGTTATATATGTCTAAACTTGCTGATGGAGTGCCAATTCTTCACAAGGACTGAAACTTTGATGTAAAGTTGGACTTTAAATTGATGGAGATTGAGCAAGAGGACTATGAGGTGCCTAAGGAGATTAAAGAACGGGTCAATGTAATAACCCGATATTTTCTATATAATTAAATCAGAAATTTTGCGTATAAATTTTTTTTTATTTTAAAGATGAGGATTTGTACAAGTTAAAGTGTATGTATTTATGTGATAAATAAAAATATATTTATTACATGAATAATTAAAAATAATTTTATTTCAGAATTATTGATTATTATAAAGTATAATCTTATAATAATTAATTTTATAGTAGAAATATTGTTATTATTTATTTTCCATGACAATATAATTTTATATTATTTAAATAATATATGTAATGATTATAGAATAATTATATTAATTAATTTATTTTATTATATGGAATTATTCCATATTAGTTAGGTTAATTATTATAACTTAATTAATAATGTTAAATAAATTAGATATGGAATCCAAATCCTAATTTTGTATTTTGATCAAGGCATGAGAATAATAATATAATATTAATTATATTTTGATTTTTCAGTGCTATAAATATGTACTGTATGTACGCATTGATAGTGGTTGGTCAATTATGATGTAGTATTTGAAAACCCTAGTTTTAGTGTGCTAAACCCTAATTTGAAACCCAAATTAGAGTACAAGATTGTTTTATAATTGTGTTATGTGATTAATATTAATTATTAAAGATTTGATTATGTAAACCCTAATTAAAATTTAGAAACCCAAATTATGATTTGGTAACCCTAATTATCAAAATTAAGAAACCCTAATTGCTAATTTAGAATGTTTAATGCTAATTAGTGGACTTTAAACCCTAATGTTCATGTATAATGTAATTAGAAACCTAAATTACAAATTGTTAACCCTAATTATTAAGTTGTTAATCCTAATTATTAAATTGTTAACCCTAATTGCTAAATAGGAACCCTATTCGCTAATTAAACAAGCTTAATGTTAATTAGTGGATACCTAAAACTAATTTTTAAGTCTATATAATTAGGAAACCTAAACTAATTTAGTAATCCTAGTTTGTGATTTTTAGAAACTAAAATTTCTATTTTTGGCCTAATTGGCAATTCTAGATAAATAATCATAATTGGTGAAACCTTAGGGTCAAACCCTAAGGGTCAAACCCTAAGGGTTTGCCAAGTTTCATTATTGCCATTAAAATTTCAAGGCTATTAACTATTATGCCCTTTTTGCATTATTGAAGTTTGCTTGTAGAACTTGGTCTAGTTGGAGTGGTTGGCCAACCCTGGGGTAGCCATGTGACTTGAATTAAAAATCTCAGCCATTTTATATCACCAATACATTGCATCTAAGGCTTATATATATAGTATTAGAGAGAGACAAGTCCATTATTTGGCCATTTGAGCACCAACTCTCTACCAAGACCATACATCTCTCTAACCCACGAAATCATAAAACAAATCAGTCCCAAAACAAAGCCCCACTAACATCTATATCAAATTACAAGCCTTGAATCAGAACTTGATCATAGAAGGTATAAACCCTACCCAAGAATCTGATCTTTGATCTGTTGTTAGATGTTAGTTTTTAGTGTTAAAATATGTTGTTTATGATGTAAATAGATGATCTAGGTTGATAGATGTTAGATCCATAACATCTAGAGGCTTGGATTTGAAGATTTACAAAATCTGGAAAAGTTTATTTTGTGTTCTGACAACCGAATGTCAGGCCTTATATCTCTGTGAACATTAATGATTTTTGTGTTTTGAAAGTTTGTAGTTGTAGTCTGTTATGTGATCTTTGATTTGGATCAAGAATAAGGCTTATATCGAGTCCATATTGCAAGATAATCGTGGTCAAAATCCGTTGACCGGCATGACTGGGCGTTTCTGGGTAACCCAAAAACTGCCCAGAACCGGTCTGACAACGTTTTAAATCGACTAGATCTGTTAGTGTGTTGATGTGTTGGTTCTGTTGTTGTGTCTAGATTGTAGTCTGGTATATCGTGTAAGACCCCGAATTTTATGAAATAAAAATATTCAATTTTTCTTATAATTACTATTCAGTAAATGGTTAAATTGATAAATATTAAAGTTAAGGGTGATATATGAATTTTTTTTTAAAATACACAAGTGGTTATAAAATATTCATTGTTGTCGGGAAATATTCATTTGTTCGTGGAATATTCTTTCTGTCGGGGAATATTCGTACGACGGCGCAACCATTTGTGGGCCCCATAACAGAATAACTGTCGGGTGAAGAAAACGACAAATTTGAGTTTTTATAAATAACGGCGTAGTTGTTACCGTTAACACTGTTAGAATTCCCGGTGGTTAAAATACAGTAATACGCGTTATTGCACAGTAGCACACGGTATTGCATAGTATTTTTGAAATTATTGATTATTACGTAAGAAGGCACTACTCAATAATTGTTACAGTAATTACTGTTTAATATTTTATTTTATTGATTCAATAATTGCTACGTTGAAATTTTATATTATTGTTGTTCAATAATTGTCACTGCACAGTATTTCCCATTATCAGATCAATAATTCATATTATTTGAATAATATTATTAGATAACATTATTGGCAATGTCTAGAAAGTTCTGTCTAAGGAGAGGTTTAGTCACCTAATTGCGCGCCAGTAAGGAAAAATTCTTATTGAAAAGCCCCCTCTTTCCTTGGAACGGCCTGGTTGTCATAAATGTGATTCTGTAATATTATTTGTGAATAATTAATTATTGATTCATATGATAAAGAAATATTTATTTTATGTGGATATAAATGAGGGATATATTTTTGTGGTTAAAAATGAAGGAGTTAATGTTGAGGTGTTTTATCTGTATTTTTGTCAGAACGGAGGTATTGAAAATCAAATTAGGGTTTTTAAGATATTTTGCGAGGGTTATAAATTTTAATCCGACCGTTGGATCGTTGTGATTTTTGGATATGTTATACATATATAAGTTGAGTATATGTCCACAAATTTTGAACCGTTAAAAATGAACGTATGATTTGTTATGAATTTTACGAGATGACTGGTTAAGAAATTGTTGAATTTTCGGAGTTAATCATTTTGGTGGAAAATTCTAGAATTGGTGGGCCCCACTCTTGGTTGGTGAAGAAATATGCTGAGATTTTTATTCAAATGTGGTGGGTGGGAATAGTAGCAGGTAAAGCCATCAGGTTACAGGTTAAGTCTGATTCGGCGTGCTAACATTTTCCTATAAATAGAGGGCTAAGTTAGAATTGAAAATCACACCAGAAACATAAGCTTTCTCTCTTTCTCTCTCTATATTATGAAGCATATTTTGTGAGTATTTAGATACTGTGAGAGTTGCTATTCAGTGCAAGTTTCCTTCGGCTTTACATTCCAGTCAGAAATACTGCACTTTTGAGGTAAGGGATAGTAAGGGATTTTAAGGGTTGTTATGTTTTTCAGTTTCGTAATTTTTCTGACCTTCAAAAATTTTGAAAAAATTTGAAATGATATTTTGATGAGTTTTCTTGATTGTGTCCAAAAATGGTGATTTTTGGATGTATAGATTAAGAGTTATGAATTTTATGAGGAAAGACTATTTTAAAAGTAACCGCTTATAATTCCTTGTGGTTAACTCTAAAATTGATGAAATTTTTATTGGGAGTACATATATATGATAGAAGTATACTCTGTAAATTTCAAAATTTTTGGACAAAAGTACAATTTTTAATAAATGTCTAAATATTCGGCTGTTTTGGCCATATGAAAAATAGTAAATGACTTTTAAAAATTCTGAGAAAAATATATGTTCACTATGGGACTATATTATGCTAAATCCCAGAAAAGAAATATTTTTGGGACTGATTTGGTATTTTTCATGAAAATGGTCTAGTTATGAGTAAATGAATTAAATATGTTATGTGAAGTAAGAAAATTGAAAAATAGGATTTTATGACTTGAGAATCCTATATGAGGTATATGCAGATTTTTGATTAGGGTTTTGGTTATTGGTGATGAAATCTTATGAGTTTGGCATATTAGAATGATTAAATGCATTATTTAGTAAAGTGTAAATAATTGAAATAAATTGTTTATAAGCTTAAGAAATATTATTCTTTCAATATCATTATACCGAAATATTGGTATGTATTTTATTGTGGAATTTCTACCTTTTTGTGTCGGGATTACTATTCATGAGTTACTATTCACGAGTTACTATTCATGAGTTACTATTCACGAGTTACTATTCATGAGTTACTATTCACGAGTTACTATTCACGATAAAATTGGTTTCTTTTTCTAACCAAATTATAGTTGATTTATGAATATTACTCTTGAGATTAAATCTATATGTTGATCATATTGTTTTTATTATCATATATAATATTTTTATAACCCTGATGTTGAAATTCTCTTTCACTTGAGTGTAAAGATGGGTAGATTATTGGTATGATCATGACTTTGGGTTCTCTTTGGCCAGTAGCGCAAAGTTGAATTATTGACTAGTATGATCATGACCATTGAATTTATAATTGAATATCTTCAGCTTAAGTGCAAAGGTGAAATGATCAACATGATTATAATTATTGTTTATATAAATGATTATATATTTCTTTGAGATATTAATATATTTGGCCTGTAGTGCAAATATGAACTGTTGATAAATATATTTGGCCGTAGTGCAAATATGAACTGTTGAGGAATATCTTTGGCCTGTAGTGCAAAGATGAAATATTGATGAATATCTTTGGCCTGTAGTGCAAAGATGAATTGTTGATGAGTATCTTTGGCCCGTAGTGCAAAGATGACATGTTGTTGAATATCTTTGGCCAGTAGTGCAAAGATGAGCAGGTGTTGAGATGAATATGACCAACTGGTGATACAAATGAATATCTTTGGCCGTAGTGCAAAGATGAAGTTATTAGTATGATTATGAACAGGAAATGTGATTTGGTGTAACTATGATCTTTGATGTTTCAGGTAAAGATAGGTGATGAAAATTATCTTCGTCCTGGATGAGAAGAGGAATTTAGAACTACAGTTATGATTATGAGTTATTCATATGATTGTGGACCAGAATTGTTGATTGATGTTACAGGGATAAAACATTGTTGATGGATTTTTAACATGGAGAAGATAATAGACTTTATAGTCTATTTGACTCTTCTAATGGATTACTCGTTCCGCTGCAACTATGGTTGAAATTTTTATCATTTACCATATGTTCTAAATCTCTGATTTATTATTGATGAAGGCTATTGATAATTTAATTATCTTTAGTCATGATATTCTTTACTGAGCTAGTTGTGCTCACCCTTTTGCTTCACAATTCCTTTCAGGTAATAAGAGTGTAGCTGGGTCAAGCGAGGGTAACGGGGAAATAGAACGGTGGTCTCTTGCTGTGGAGGTTCTCCCGAAGCAGTATAGAAAAGTTCATTTAGTAGTTTTATTTGGTGAATCCAATAGGGTAAGGTGTACCCAACGTTGGAAGGGTGTTTTTGCCACTATTATACAAGATGTCTAACGACATACAACCTCGTGTCATCATAAGACATGGATGTGCTCATCCACTTGCTGAGTATATATACGAGCACTACCTATATAATCTTGGTGTTTGTTTGAAGTATAATTCTCAATTAGAGACGGTAGAGATAATGATATGTCAAGAAAAGACTCACCATTGGGAAGAATATGATAGTAATCTTCTCGTTTTTTTTTGGGGTCTATTGGGTCAACCAAGGATAATTCTGTGGCTATATGATATCTATCATAACCTAGACGCATGGCCTCCCATGTACGAAGGTTTCCTTGAGCACTTCTCAAAGATGCTAATTTCTAAAACAGTTTTTGACTATACCTTTATGTAAGGTGTCATTGTGAGGTGATGTCCATGATTGGAACATGAGTCGCATTTAGTATATATTTGTATCCAAACTCACAGCATATGTGTCGTTGTAATTTGCACGATAATTGTTGTAATAAAGTTGTAGTTGTTTTCTGTACCATGTATTTGGCGACTCAGAATAGGTTGGATGGAATGAACCTATTTTGGGGTTGTCACATATGGACTCCACGTTTATGCTTTAAAAGCTCCTAAACATCAAATACATTTAATGTAGTGGATGGTCAAAGTAGGCCATCCGGTCATACTTTCTGTTTCTAGGAATTTCCAGAAACTGGTAGAACCTTATTTCTGACAGGGGTTGACCGACTTATATCTCTCTTATATGTTGGTAAAATGTTATAAAGGTGTTTGATAATTTTAGTCTGACATCAATACTTCATGTGTAAACCATTAGAACAAACATCGCAAGCCCATAATATGTGATACAAGGCTTGGAAAGTTGGTGTCTCGTCTGTTCTTCATTTCTGGGAAAACCCAGAAAATGAAGAACACTCCTGACAACATTTTTGGAGCTCTAGATCTTTCTGTTATGTTATGGAATGGGAATGAAACTAGTTGCTTATTGTAGAATTACATTAATACTACAATCGTAGCAAACATTCTAGCTCAGAATCATTATGGTTTAAAAATTACAATTGGTCAAACTAGTTGACTCGGTAACTGGCGATGAAAATCTGGGCAGCTCAAGAACACCTATAGCGACAGTTTCGTCGCTATAGGGCCCTTTAGCGACAAATATTTTCAGAAATTAATTATTTTAATTAAATAAATAGAAAAAAATAGTTTTAAATTATTAAAAATACATAATAAATTATTAAAAATTATTTTAAAGTCTAAAAATTAGTTTTTAATTATTTTAAGTATATTTCATAAATATTTAATATTTTTGAAATACTAATGGTATTTAATTTATTTAATTATTATATTAAATAAATTAGTGAAAAATGATTTTAATACTTGAAAAATAATTTAAAATTATATTATGATATAAGAAAACATTTTAAATTATTTTTAAATGACTTTTAATATTTTGTGATGAAATTAATTAATAAATTAATATTAATGATATTTAAGTTATTTAATAAATGAAATAAATAAATAAATTAAAAATGTATTTATTATATTAAAAATCATTTTAAATAATAATAAGGTATTTAAAAATATTTTAAGTTATAAAATATAACTTTCAATATTTAAAGGTAAAATTCATTAATAATTTAATATTAATGATATTAGAATTATTTAATAATTATATAAAATAAATTAGTTTAAAAATAATTTTAATATTATAAAAAATATTTTAAATGAAAATAAAGTGTTTAAAGATATTTTAAATTATAAAATATAACTTTTAATATTTAAAGGATAATTTTATTAATAATTTAATATTCATGATATTAATTTAATATTAATGATATTAAATTTATTTAATAATTATATTAAATAAATGGTTTAAAAATAGTTTTATTAATTTAAAAATTATTTAAAAAGGATAAAATTAATTAAAAATATTTTAAGTTATAATTAATGACTTTTAATATTTTAAAGAATAGTACATTAATATTTAAATATTAATGGTAATTATTTGAAAATAATTTTTAAATGTTTTAAAAATCATTTAAAGGCAATATAAATATTTTAAAAATATTTTGAGTTATTATAAATAACTTTAATATTTTGGCAATAGTTTCATTAATAGTTTAATATTAATTAAATGTTAATTATAATAGAATTATTTAATAACTAAATTATTTAATAATGATTCTGGAGTTTGAAAATTTATGATAAATTATAATAAATGTTTAAAAACTATTATAATTCATTTAAAAATAATATAACTGATAATTACAGTTATTGAGCTACAGGACAAAGTCTTAGACTCAATAATTACCCAATAAAGTCGTCGGTACATCGACATGTTTCAGAAATAGATCTGAATTTAGATAATTTGACTTGATAAGTATTTGTTTGTGATTCAAGGACTGTTAAACATATGTGAAAATGTGCTTAGGTTATGTGTTGACTGTAAAATGCAGTACTATGTGTTATAGTATATTGTTCTAATCGAACGAATGATCTTATTAATGATAGGTCGTGATATAAAAGATAAAACTAAGTTGCGTATTATAAGCAGCAGACCAGGCAAGTATCATACCTTTGCATTTTCTTTATGCAATGGACATGAGTAAGAAAGGTTCAGAATTATATTATTATTGTACCAGATTATTAACCCTATTGTTATATATATATATTATATCTGATCATTGATTATCAATATGATATTATATTATATAATTCAGATATATATTCTATTCCTTAATTTCTAAAAATAGTTATACAAGTGACCTCACTTGGATAATCATTGTAATTAAACACATGTTGATATATATATATATATATATATATATATATATATATATATATATATATATATATATATATATATACAACGAGTGATAAAGGAGCTTGGATTTATCATAGTTGGCATAAATAGGTTTGATAAATACTGACTCTATTTCAATAAGAATATCCTTATAAAAGACCAAAGATTTATAAGGAGCGAGAGGAAGAAAATGTCATCCAGTAAGAAAATACTGGGCAACTAATTTAACATGGTCATCTTTAGGATTCATGGGTAACTCTATGTGGAATAAGTGCTGATCATATTTAGCACGATACTTCGAAGCCGAGTTACTAGGGTTTGATGAGGTTGCTTTGGGTTGATTAGCAAAAATATCAAATGGTTTAGGTTGACTAGCAAGAACTGACGCATAGGGCTTGGGGACTGTACCAAGCACCTGGAATTTATTATGGGTTTGAGTAACTGGATGAGGAACAACACTTACCATATAATAGCGGATAGGTTTTTAAAAGAAAAACTTAAACAAGAAAAGAAAAGATTAAGAAGATGACCAGTGAATCGGTAAAGCAATCTCTTTCTTTTTATTTATAAACAGTTGAGGAAGGGATTACATTAATTCCTAGACTAACTGTTTGAGGAAGAAGGAAGTGCTGAAGGACTTCTTCTTCATCTTCTAACTAAGAAGATCGAAGATGAAAGCTTCGTCTCCGGCTAACTCTAGAGAGAAGGGAGAGCGGACCTCGGGTGAGCTTTTCTTCCAAAAGAAAAGCATGAAGAACTCTAACACTTCGAGTTCTTTAAATAGATAACTGAAAGTAAATTACTATTTGATTCACGCAGGAATCACTATTACATTAACTGAAAGTAAAAGTAATTTACTTAGGTACAAGTAAAACGTAAGAAATATTTTACATTTACTTTTACATTGGTAAATGTAAGAAACATTTAACTAAGTTAAAAACATTTAACTTAAAGTAAAAGCAAAAGTTATTCTTTTACTTTTACTTTTACATTTACTAAAGTAAAAGACTTTTGCTTTACGGAAATAAAAAGTTGATCTGATGGCGTGGGCCATCAGTGTTGACTGAAGGCGACTGCGTCGTCTTCTCCGGTAACTCCTCTGGTTGACTCAGGCGACTGTTCCGTCGTCTTCTCCGGCGGCTTCTCCGGTTTACTGATCTGTCTCCTGTGGATGCCGGATGGAACTGCTGATCGTCTTCTCCGACGAGTCATCATCCCCATACATTTCCACCTCAAAATTTTTATCCAAGAAATAACCCTTTCACCCCCAAAAATTTTGTTTACACAAGAAGGAGGGAAAATTTTTTTCACCGAAAATTGGTCAAAATCTTCAAAATTTCTTTAATTTTGTAAAATTTTTTTGTTTAAAAACAAATAAGATGAAATCTGAACCAAAGGATCACTCGATTGGTCCTGATCTATATGTGAAATCGATTTAAACCGTTTCACTAAACCTTAACCGTTTAAACAAAAATTCTTTCTCTTGAAGGTCCACTTAAAAGACCGTACTTGCCGTTGAATCAAACCAGTAGATCTAAAGATTCCCTTTGGCCTTACACTGCTCACTTACGTGAGACTTACAAACAGGCAGTAATCGGGACTTAAGGCGATCTTGGGTGTTTTCCGGCGAAGGTCAGGCGATTAAAAGCGGAGCAAGAAAAATAAAAGTTTGTGAAAACGTTTAAAAACCAAGAACAAATTGTTTTTTCTTCGAAATCGCCGATAGCATCAATAACCAACCGTGTGGCTCTGATACCATATAATAGAGGATAAGTTTTTAAAAGAAAAACTTAAACAAGAAAAGAAAAGATTAAGAAGATGACCGGTGAATCGGTAAAGCAATCTCTTTCTTTTTATTTATAAACAGTTGAGGAAGGGATTACATTAATTCCTTGACTAACTGTTTGAGGAAGAAGGAAGTACTGAAGGACTTCTTCTTCATCTTCTGACTAAGAAGATCAAAGCTGAAAGCTTCGTCTCTGGCTAACTCTAGAGAGAAGGGAGAGCGGACCTCGGGTGAGGTTTTCTTCCAAAAGAAAAGCCTGAAGAACTCTAACACTTCGAGTTCTTTAAATAGAAAACTGAAAGTAAATTACTATTTGATTTACGCAGGAATCACTATTACATTAACTGAAAGTAAAAGTAATTTACTAAGGTAAAAGTAAAACGTAAGAAACATTTTACATTTACTTTTACATTGGTAAATGTAAGAAACATTTAACTAAGTTAAAAACTTTTAACTTAAAGTAAAAGCAAAAGTTATTATTTTACTTTTACTTTCACATTTACTAAAGTAAAACACTTTTGCTTTACGAAAAGCAAAAGCTGATCTGATGGCGTGGGCCATCAGTGTTGGCTGAAGGCGACTGCGTCGTCTTCTCCTGTGACTCCTCCGGTTGACTCCGACGACTGTTCCGTCGTCTTCTCCGGTTTACTGATCCGTCTCCTGTGGATGCCGGATGGAACTGCTGATCGTCTTCTCCGACGAGTCATCATCCCCATACATTTCCACCTCAAAATTTTTATCCAGGAAATAACCCTTTCACCCCCAAAAATTTTGTTTACAAAAGAAGGAGAGAAAAATTTTTTCACCGAAAAATTAGTCGAAATCTTCAAAATTTCTTTAATTTTGTAAAAATTTTTTGTTTAAAAACAAATCAGATGAAATCTGACACAAAGGATCACTCGATTTGTCCTAATCTATCAGTGAAATCGATTTAAACAGTTTCACTAAACCTTAACCGTTTAAACAAAAATTCTTTCTCTTGAAGGTCCACTTAAAAGACCGTAGTTGCCGTTGAATCATACCCGTAGATCTAAAGATTCCCTTTGGCCTTACACTGCACACTTACTTGAGACTTACAAACAGGCACTAATCGGAACTTAAGGCAATCTTGGGTGTTTTTCGGCGAAGGTCAGGCGATTAAAAGCGGAGCAAGAAAAATAAAAGTTTGTGAAAACATTTAAAAACCAAGAACAAACTGTTTTTTCTTCGAAATCGCCGATAGCATCAAGAACCAACCGTGTGGCTCTGATACCATATAACAGAGGATAAGTTTTTAAAAGAAAAACTTAAACAAGAAAAGAAAAGATTAAGAAGATGACCGGTGAATCGCTAAAGCAATCTCTTTCTTTTTATTTAGAAACAGTTGAGGAAGGGATTACAT
This sequence comes from Panax notoginseng, assembly GCA_016801055.1. NCBI lineage: Eukaryota > Viridiplantae > Streptophyta > Magnoliopsida > Apiales > Araliaceae > Panax > Panax notoginseng. The sequence continues at coordinate 58,677,706 of CM029017.1, read as the reverse complement.
TAATTCCTAGACTAACTGTTTGAGGAAGAAGGAAGTACTGAAGAACTTCTTCTTCATCTTCTATCTAAGAAGATCGAAGCTGAAAGTTTCATCTCCGGCTAAATCTAGAGAGAAGGGAGAGCGGACCTTGGGTGAGGTTTTCTTCCAAAAGAATAGCCTGAAGAACTCTAACACTTCGAGTTCTTTAAATAGAAAACTGAAAGTAAATTACTATTTGATTCACGCAGGAATCACTATTACATTAACTGAAAGTAAAAGTAATTTACTTAGGTAAAAGTAAAACGTAAGACACATTTTACATTTGCTTTTACATTGGTAAATGTAAGAAACATTTAACTAAGTTAAAAACATTTAACTTAAAGTAAAAGCAAAAGTTATTCTTTTACTTTTACTTTTACATTTACTAAAGTAAAAGACTTTTACTTTACGGAAAGCAAAAGTTGATCTGATGGCATGGGCCATCAGTGTTGACTGAAGGTGACTGCGTCGTCTTCTCTGGTGACTCCTCCGGTTGACTCAGGCGACTGTTTCGTCGTCATCTCTGGCGGCTTCTCCGGTTCACTGATCTGTCTCCTGTGGATGCCGGATGGAACTGCTGATCGTCTTCTCCGACGAGTCATCATCCCCATACATTTCCACCTCAAAATTTTTATCCAGGAAATAACCCTTTTACCCCCAAAAATTTTATTTACAAAAGAAGGAGAGAAAAAATTTTTCACCGAAAAATTGGTCAAAATCTTCAAAATTTCTATAATTTTGTAAAATTTTTTTGTTTAAAAACAAATCAGATGAAATCTGAAACAAAGGATCACTCGATTGGTCCTGATCTATCAGTGAAATCGATTTAAACAGTTTCACTAAACCTTAACCGTTTAAGCCAAAATTCTTTCTCTTGAAGGTTAACTTAAAAGACCGTACTTTCCGTTGAATCAAACCCGTAGATCTAAAGATTCCCTTTGGCCTTACACTGATCACTTACTTGAGACTTACAAACAGGCAGTAATCGGGACTTAAGGCGATCTTGGGTGTTTTCCGGCGAAGGTCAGGCGATTAAAAGCGGAGCAAGAAAAATAAAAGTTTGTGAAAACATTTAAAAACCAAGAACAAACTGTTTTTTCTTCGAAATCGCCGATAGCATCAAGAACCAACCGTGTGGCTCTGATACCATATAACAGAGGATAAGTTTTTAAAAGAAAAACTTAAACAAGAAAAGAAAAGATTAAGAAGATGACCGGTGAATCGGTAAAGCAATCTCTTTCTTTTTATTTATAAACAGTTGAGGAAGGGATTACATTAATTCCTTGACTAACTGTTTGAGGAAGAAGGAAGTACTGAAGGACTTCTTCTTCATCTTCTAACTAAGAATATCAAAGCTGAAAGCTTCGTCTCTGGCTAACTCTAGAGAGAAGGGAGAGCGGACCTCGGGTGAGGTTTTCTTCCAAAAGAAAAGCCTGAAGAACTCTAACACTTCGAGTTCTTTAAATAGAAAACTGAAAGTAAATTACTATTTGATTCACGCAAGAATCACTATTACATTAACTGAAAGTAAAAGTAATTTACTTAGGTAAAAGTAAAACGTAAGAAACATTTTACATTTACTTTTACATTGGTAAATGTAAGAAACATTTAACTAAGTTAAAAACTTTTAACTTAAAGTAAAAGCAAAAGTTATTCTTTTACTTTTACTTTTACATTTACTAAAGTAAAAGACTTTTGCTTTACGGAAAGCAAAACCTGATCTGATGGCATGGGCCATCAGTGTTGACTGAAGGCGACTGCGTCGTCTTCTTCGGTGACTCCTCTGGTTGACTCAGGCGACTGTTCCGTCGTCTTCTCCGGCGGCTTCTCTGGTTTACTGATCTGTCTCCTGTGGATGCCGGATGGAACTGCTGATCGTCTTCTCCGACGAGTCATCATCCCCATACATTTCCACCTCAAAATTTTTATCCAGGAAATAACCCTTTCACCACCAAAAATTTTGTTTACAAAAGAAGGAGAGAAAAATTTTTTCACCGAAAAATTAGTCAAAATCTTCAAAATTTCTTTAATTTTGTAAAATTTTTTTGTTTAAAAACAAATAAGATGAAATCTGAAACAAAGGATCACTCGATTGTCCTGATCTATATGTGAAATCGATTTAAACAGTTTCACTAAACCTTAACCGTTTAAAAAAAATTCTTTCTCTTGAAGGTCCACTTAAAAGACCGTACTTGCCGTTGAATCAAACCCGTAGATCTAAAGATTCCCTTTGGCCTTACACTGCTCACTTACTTGAGACTTACAAACAGGCACTAATCGGGACTTAAGGCAATCTTGGGTGTTTTTCGGCGAAGGTCAGGCGATTAAAAGCGGAGCAAGAAAAATAAAAGTTTGTGAAAACGTTTAAAAACCAAGAACAAACTGTTTTTTCTTCGAAATCGCCGATAGCATCAAGAACCAACCGTGTGGCTCTGATACCATATAACAGAGGATAAGTTTTTAAAAGAAAAACTTAAACAAGAAAAGAAAAGATTAAGAAGATGACCGGTGAATCGGTAAAGCAATCTCTTTCTTTTTATTTATAAACAGTTGAGGAAGGGATTACATTAATTCCTAGACTAACTGTTTGAGGAAGAAGGAAGTACTGAAGGACTTCTTCTTCATCTTCTGACTAAGAATATCGAAGCTGAAAACTTCGTCTCTGGCTAACTCTAGAGAGAAGGGAGAGCGGACCTCAGGTGAGGTTTTCTTCCAAAAGAATAGCCTGAAGAACTCTAACACTTCGAGTTCTTTAAATAGAAAACTGAAAGTAAATTACTATTTGATTCACACAGGAATCACTATTACATTAACTGAAAGTAAAAGTAATTTACTTAGGTAAAAGTAAAACGTAAGAAACATTTTACATTTACTTTTACATTGGTAAATGTAAGAAACATTTAACTAAGTTAAAAACTTTTAACTTAAAGTAAAAGCAAAAGTTATTCTTTTACTTTTACTTTTACATTTACTAAAGTAAAAGACTTTTGCTTTACGGAAATAAAAAGTTGATCTGATGGCGTGGGCCATCAGTGTTGACTGAAGGCGACTGCGTCGTCTTCTCCGGTGACTCCTCTGGTTGACTCAGGCGACTGTTCCGTCGTCTTCTCCGGCGGCTTCTCCGGTTTACTGATCTGTCTCCTGTGGATGCCGGATGGAACTGCTGATCGTCTTCTCCGACGAGTCATCATCCCCATACATTTCCACCTCAAAATTTTTATCCAAGAAATAACCCTTTCACCCCCAAAAATTTTGTTTACAAAAGAAGGAGAGAAAATTTTTTTCAACGAAAATTGGTCAAAATCTTCAAAATTTCTTTAATTTTGTAAAATTTTTTTGTTTAAAAACAAATAAGATGAAATCTGAACCAAAGGATCACTCGATTGGTCCTGATCTATATGTGAAATCGATTTAAACCGTTTCACTAAACCTTAACCGTTTAAACAAAAATTCTTTCTCTTGAAGGTCCACTTAAAAGACCGTACTTGCCGTTGAATCAAACCCGTAGATCTAAAGATTCCCTTTGGCCTTACACTGCTCACTTACTTGAGACTTACAAACAGGCAGTAATCGGGACTTAAGGCGATCTTGGGTGTTTTCCGGCGAAGGTCAGGCGATTAAAAGCGGAGCAAGAAAAATAAAAGTTTGTGAAAACGTTTAAAAACCAAGAACAAATTGTTTTTTCTTCGAAATCGCCGATAGCATCAATAACCAACCGTGTGGCTCTGATACCATATAATAGAGGATAAGTTTTTAAAAGAAAAACTTAAACAAGAAAAGAAAAGATTAAGAAGATGACCGGTGAATCGGTAAAGCAATCTCTTTCTTTTTATTTATAAACAGTTGAGGAAGGGATTACATTAATTCCTTGACTAACTGTTTGAGGAAGAAGGAAGTACTGAAGGACTTCTTCTTCATCTTCTGACTAAGAATATCAATGCTGAAAGCTTCGTCTCTGGCTAACTCTAGAGAGAAGGGAGAGCGGACCTCAGGTGAGGTTTTCTTCTGAAAGAAAAGCCTGAAGAACTCTAACACTTCGAGTTCTTTAAATAGAAAACTGAAAGTAAATTACTATTTGATTCACACAGGAATCACTATTACATTAACTGAAAGTAAAAGTAATTTACTTAGGTAAAAGTAAAACGTAAGAAACATTTTACATTTACTTTTACATTGGTAAATGTAAGAAACATTTAACTAAGTTAAAAACTTTTAACTTAAAGTAAAAGCAAAAGTTATTCTTTTACATTTACTTTTACATTTACTAAAGTAAAAGACTTTTGCTTTACGGAAAGCAAAAGCTGATCTGATGGCGTGGACCATCAGTGTTGACTGAAGACGACTGCGTCGTCTTCTCCGGTGACTCCTCCGGTTGACTCCGGCGACTGTTCCGTTGTCTTCTTCGGTGGCTTCTCCGGTTTACTGATCTGTCTCCTGTGGATATCGAATGGAACTGTTGATCGTCTTCTTCGACGAGTCATCATCCCCATACATTTCCACCTCAAAATTTTTATCCAGAAAATAACCCTTTCACCCCCAAAAATTTTGTTTACAAAAGAAGGAGAGAAAAATTTTTTCACCGAAAAATTAGTCAAAATCTTCAAAATTTCTTTAATTTTGTAAAAAATTTTTGTTTAAAAACAAATGAGATGAAATCTGAAACAAAGGATCACTCGATTTGTCCTGATCTATCAGTGAAATCGATTTAAACAGTTTCACTAAACCTTAACCGTTTAAACAAAAATTCTTTCTGTTGAAGGTCCACTTAAAAGACCGTACTTGCCGTTGAATCATACCCGTAGATCTAAAGATTCCCTTTGGCCTTACACTGCTCACTTACTTGAGACTTACAAACAGGCACTAATCGGGACTTAAGGCATCTTGGGTGTTTTCCGGCGAAGGTCAGGCGATTAAAAGCGGAGCAAGAAAAATAAAAGTTTGTGAAAACGTTTAAAAACTAAGAACAAACTGTTTTTTCTTCGAAATCGCCGATAGCATCAAGAACCAACCGTGTGGCTCTGATACCATATAATAGAGGATAAGTTTTTAAAAGAAAAACTTAAACAAGAAAAGAAAAGATTAAGAAGATGACCGGTGAATCGGTAAAGCAATCTCGTTCTTTTTATTTATAAACAGTTGAGGAAGGGATTACATTAATTCCTAGACTAACTGTTTGAGGAAGAAGGAAGTACTGAAGGACTTCTTCTTCATCTTCTATCTAAGAAGATCGAAGCTGAAAGCTTCGTCTCCGGCTAACTCTAGAGAGAAGGGAGAGCGGACCTCGGGTGAGGTTTTCTTCCAAAAGAATAGCCTGAAGAACTCTAACACTTCTAGTTCTTTAAATAAAAAACTGAAAGTAAATTACTATTTGATTCACGCAGGAATCACTATTACATTAACTGAAAGTAAAAGTAATTTACTTAGGTAAAAGTAAAACGTAAGAAACATTTTACATTTACTTTTACATTGGTAAATGTAAGAAACATTTAACTAAGTTAAAAACATTTAACTTAAAGTAAAAGCAAAAGTTATTCTTTTACTTTTACTTTTACATTTACTAAAGTAAAAGACTTTTGCTTTACGGAAATCAAAAGTTGATCTGATGGCGTGGGCCATCAGTGTTGACTGAAGGCGACTGCGTCGTCTTCTCCGGTGACTCCTCCGGTTGACTCAGGCGACTGTTCCGTCTTCTTCTCCGGCGGCTTCTCCGGTTTACTGATCTGTCTCCTGTGGATGCCGGATGGAACTGCTGATCGTCTTCTCCGACGAGTCATCATCCCCATACATTTCCACCTCAAAATTTTTATCCAAGAAATAACCCTTTCACCCCCAAAAATTTTGTTTACAAAAGAAGGAGAGAAAAAAATTTTCACTAAAAATTGGTCAAACTCTTCAAAATTTCTTTAATTTTGTAAAATTTTTTTGTTTAAAAACAAATCAGATGAAATCTGAAACAAAGGATCACTCGATTGGTCCTGATCTATCTGTGAAATCGATTTAAACAGTTTCACTAAACCTTAACCGTTTAAACAAAAATTCTTTCTCTTGAAGGTCCACTTAAAAGACCGTACTTGCCGTTGAATCAAACCCGTAGATCTAAAGATTCCCTTTGGCCTTACACTGCTCACTTAGTTGAGACTTACAAACAGGCAGTAATCGGGACTTAAGGCGATCTTGGGTGTTTTCCGGCGAAGGTCAGGCGATTAAAAGCGGAGCAAGAAAAATAAAAGTTTGTGAAAACGTTTAAAAACCAAGAACAAACTGTTTTTTCTTCGAAATCGCCGATAGCATCAAGAACCAACCGTGTGGCTCTGATACCATATAATAGAGGATAAGTTTTTAAAAGAAAAACTTAAACAAGAAAAGAAAAGATTAAGAAGATGACCGGTGAATCGGTAAAGCAATCTCTTTCTTTTTATTTATAAACAGTTGAGGAAGGGATTACATTAATTCCTAGACTAACTGTTTGAGGAAGAAGGAAGTACTGAAGGACTTCTTCTTCATCTTCTAACTAAGAAGATCGAAGTTGAAAGCTTCGTCTTAGGCTAACTCTAGAGAGAAGGGAGAGCGGACCTCGGGTGAGGTTTTCTTCCAAAAGAAAAGCCTGAAGAACTCTAACACTTCGAGTTCTTTAAATAGAAAACTGAAAGTAAATTACTATTTGATTCACGCAAGAATCACTATTACATTAACTGAAAGTAAAAGTAATTTACTTAGGTAAAAGTAAAACGTAAGAAACATTTTACATTTACTTTTACATTGTTAAATATAAGAAACATTTAACTAAGTTAAAAACATTTAACTTAAAGTAAAAGTAAAAGTTATTCTTTTACTTTTACTTTTACATTTACTAAAGTAAAAGACTTTTGCTTTACGGAAAGCAAAAGCTGATCTGATGGCGTGGGCCATCAGTGTTGACTGAAGGCGACTGCGTCGTCTTCTCCGGTGACTCCTCCAGTTGACTCCGACGACTGTTCCGTCGTCTTCTCCGGCGGCTTCTCCAGTTTACTGATCCGTCTCCTGTGGATGCCGGATGGAACTGCTGATCGTCTTCTCCGACGAGTCATCATCCCCATACATTTCCACCTCAAAATTTTTGTCCAGGAAATAACCCTTTCACCCCCAAAAATTTTGTTTACAAAAGAAGGATAGAAAAATTTTTTCACCAAAAAATTAGTCAAAATCTTCAAAATTTCTTTAATTTTGTAAAAATTTTTTGTTTAAAAACAAATAAGATGAAATCTGAAACAAAGGATCACTCGATTTGTCCTGATCTATCAGTGAAATCGATTTAAACAGTTTCACTAAACCTTAACCGTTTAAACAAAAATTCTTTCTCTTGAAGGTCCACTTAAAAGACCGTACTTGCCGTTGAATCATACCCGTAGATCTAAAGATTCCCTTTGGCCTTACACTGCTCACTTACTTGAGACTTACAAACAGGCACTAATCGGGACTTAAGGCAATCTTGGGTGTTTTTCGGCGAAGGTCAGGCGATTAAAAGCGGAGCAAGAAAAATAAAAGTTTGTGAAAACGTTTAAAAACCAAGAACAAACTGTTTTTTCTTTGAAATCGCCGATAGCATCAAGAACCAACCGTGTGGCTCTGATACCATATAATAGAGGATAAGTTTTTAAAAGAAAAACTTAAACAAGAAAAGAAAAGATTAAGAAGATGACCGATGAATCGGTAAAGCAATCTCGTTCTTTTTATTTAGAAAAAGTTGAGGAAGGGATTACATTAATTCCTAGACTAACTGTTTGAGGAAGAAGGAAGTACTGAAGGACTTCTTCTTCATCTTCTAACTAAGAAGATCGAAGCTGAAAGCTTCGTCTCCGACTAACTCTACAGAGAATGGAGAGCGGACCTCGGGTGAGGTTTTCTTCCAAAAGAAAAGCTTGAAGAACTCTAACACTTCGAGTTCTTTAAATAGAAAACTGAAAGTAAATTACTATTTGATTCACGCAGGAATCACTATTACATTAACTGAAAGTAAAAATAATTTACTTAGGTAAAAGTAAAACGTAAGAAACATTTTACATTTACTTTTACATTGGTAAATGTAAGAAACATTTAACTAAGTTAAAAACTTTTAACTTAAAGTAAAAGCAAAAGTTATTCTTTTACTTTTACTTTTACATTTACTAAAGTAAAAGACTTTTGCTTTACGGAAAGCAAAAGCTGATCTGATGGCGTGGACCATCAGTGTTGACTGAAGACGACTGCGTCGTCTTCTCCGGTGACTCCTCCGGTTGACTCCGGCGACTGTTCCGTTGTCTTCTCCGGCGGCTTCTCCGGTTTACTGATCCGTCTCCTGTGGATGTCGAATGGAACTGTTGATCGTCTTCTTCGACGAGTCATCATCCCCATACATTTCCACCTCAAAATTTTTATCCAGAAAATAACCCTTTCACCCCCAAAAATTTTGTTTACAAAAGAAGGAGAGAAAAATTTTTTCACCGAAAAATTAGTCAAAATCTTCAAAATTTCTTTAATTTTGTAAAAATTTTTTGTTTAAAAACAAATGAGATGAAATCTGCAACAAAGGATCACTCGATTTGTCCTGATCTATCAGTGAAATCGATTTAAACAGTTTCACTAAACCTTAACCGTTTAAACAAAAAATTTTTCTCTTGAAGGTCCACTTAAAAGACCGTACTTGCCGTTGAATCATACCCGTAGATCTAAAGATTCCCTTTGGCCTTACACTGCTCACTTACTTGAGACTTACAAACAGGCACTAATCGAGACTTAAGGCAATCTAGGGTGTTTTCCGGCGAAGGTCAGGCGATTAAAAGCGGAGCAAGAAAAATAAAAGTTTGTGAAAACGTTTAAAAACTAAGAACAAACTGTTTTTTCTTCGAAATCGCCGATAGCATCAAGAACCAACCGTGTGGCTCTGATACCATATAATAGAGGATAAGTTTTTAAAAGAAAAACTTAAACAAGAAAAGAAAAGATTAAGAAGATGACCGGTGAATCGGTAAAGCAATCTCGTTCTTTTTATTTAGAAACAGTTGAGGAAGGGATTACATTAATTCCTAGACTAACTGTTTGAGGAAGAAGGAAGTACTGAAGGACTTCTTCTTCATCTTCTATCTAAGAAGATCGAAGCTGAAAGCTTCGTCTCCGGCTAACTCTAGAGAGAAGGGAGAGCGGACCTCGGGTGAGGTTTTCTTCCAAAAGAATAGCCTGAAGAACTCTAACACTTCTAGTTCTTTAAATAAAAAACTGAAAGTATATTACTATTTGATTCACGCAGGAATCACTATTACATTAACTGAAAGTAAAAGTAATTTACTTAGGTAAAAGTAAAAGTAATTTACTTAGTAAGAAACATTTTACATTTACTTTTACATTGGTAAATGTAAGAAACATTTAACTAAGTTAAAAACATTTAACTTAAAGTAAAAGCAAAAGTTATTCTTTTACTTTTACTTTTACATTTACTAAAGTAAAAGACTTTTGCTTTACGGAAATCAAAAGTTGATCTGATGGCGTGGGCCATCAGTGTTGACTGAAGGCGACTGCGTCGTCTTCTCCGGCGACTCCTCTGGTTGACTCAGGCGACTGTTCCGTCTTCTTCTCCGGCGGCTTCTCCGGTTTACTGATCTGTCTCCTGTGGATGCCGGATGGAACTGCTGATCGTCTTCTCCGACGAGTCATCATCCCTATACATTTCCACCTCAAAAATTTTTATCAAAAATAACCCTTTCACCCCCAAAAATTTTGTTTACAAAAGAAGGAGAGAAAAATTTTTTCACCGAAAATTGGTCAAAATCTTCAAAATTTCTTTAAGTTTGTAAAATTTTTTTGTTTAAAAACAAATCAGATGAAATCTGAAACAAAGGATCACTCGATTGGTCCTGATCTATCTATGAAATCGATTTAAACAGTTTCACTAAACCTTAACCGTTTAAACAAAAATTCTTTCTCTTGAAGGTCCACTTAAAAGACCGTACTTGCCGTTGAATCAAACCCGTAGATCTAAAGATTCCCTTTGGCCTTACACTGCTCACTTACTTGAGACTTACAAACAGGCAGTAATCGGGACTTAAGGCGATCTTGGGTGTTTTCCGGCGAAGGTCAGGCGATTAAAAGCGGAGTAAGAAAAATAAAAGTTTGTGAAAACGTTTAAAAACCAAGAACAAACTATTTTTTCTTCAAAATCGCCGATAGCATCAAGAACCAATCGTGTGGCTCTGATACCATATAATAGAGGATAAGTTTTTAAAAGAAAAACTTAAACAAGAAAAGAAAAGATTAAGAAGATGACCGGTGAATCGGTAAAGCAATCTCTTTCTTTTTATTTATAAACAGTTGAGGAAGGGATTACATTAATTCCTAGACTAACTGTTTGAGGAAGAAGGAAGTACTGAAGGACTTCTTCTTCATCTTCTAACTAAGAAGATCGAAGTTGAAAGCTTCGTCTCAGGCTAACTCTAGAGAGAAGGGAGAGCGGACCTCGGGTGAGGTTTTCTTCCAAAAGAAAAGCCTGAAGAACTCTAACACTTCGAGTTCTTTAAATAGAAAACTGAAAGTAAATTACTATTTGATTCACGCAAGAATCACTATTACATTAACTGAAAGTAAAAGTAATTTACTTAGGTAAAAGTAAAACGTAAGAAACATTTTACATTTACTTTTACATTGGTAAATGTAAGAAACATTTAACTAAGTTAAAAACTTTTAACTTAAAGTAAAAGCAAAAGTTATTCTTTTACTTTTACTTTTACATTTACTAAAGTAAAAGACTTTTGCTTTACGGAAAGCAAAAGCTGATCTGATGGCGTGGACCATTAGTGTTGACTGAAGACGACTGCGTCGTCTTCTCCGGTGACTCCTCCGGTTGACTCCGGCGACTGTTCCGTTGTCTTCTCCGGCGGCTTCTCCGGTTTACTGATCCGTCTCCTGTGGATGTCGGATGGAACTGTTGATCGTCTTCTTCGACGAGTCATCATCCCCATACATTTCCACCTCAAAATTTTTATCCAGAAAATAACCCTTTCACCCCCAAAAATTTTGTTTACAAAAGAAGGAGAGAAAAATTTTTTCACCGAAAAATTAGTCAAAATCTTCAAAATTTCTTTAATTTTGTAAAAAATTTTTGTTTAAAAACAAATGAGATGAAATCTGAAACAAAGGATCACTCGATTTGTCCTGATCTATCAGTGAAATCGATTTAAACAGTTTCACTAAACCTTAACCGTTTAAACAAAAATTCTTTCTGTTGAAGGTCCACTTAAAAGACCGTACTTGCCGTTGAATCATACCCGTAGATCTAAAGATTCCCTTTGGCCTTACACTGCTCACTTACTTGAGACTTACAAACAGGCACTAATCGGGACTTAAGGCAACCTTGGGTGTTTTCCGGCGAAGGTCAGGCGATTAAAAGCGGAGCAAGAAAAATAAAAGTTTGTGAAAACGTTTAAAAACTAAGAACAAACTGTTTTTTCTTCGAAATCGCCGATAGCATCAAGAACCAACCGTGTGGCTCTGATACCATATAATAGAGGATAAGTTTTTAAAAGAAAAACTTAAACAAGAAAAGAAAAGATTAAGAAGATGACCGGTGAATCGGTAAAGCAATCTCGTTCTTTTTATTTAGAAACAGTTGAGGAAGGGATTACATTAATTCCTAGACTAACTGTTTGAGGAAGAAGGAAGTACTGAAGGACTTCTTCTTTATCTTCTATCTAAGAAGATCGAAGCTGAAAGCTTCGTCTCCGGCTAACTCTAGAGAGAAGGGAGAGCGGACCTCGGGTGAGGTTTTCTTCCAAAAGAATAGCCTGAAGAACTCTAACACTTCTAGTTCTTTAAATAAAAAACTGAAAGTATATTACTATTTGATTCACGCAGGAATCACTATTACATTAACTGAAAGTAAAAGTAATTTACTTAGGTAAAAGTAAAAGTAATTTACTTAGGTAAGAAACATTTTACATTTACTTTTACATTGGTAAATGTAAGAAACATTTAACTAAGTTAAAAACATTTAACTTAAAGTAAAAGCAAAAGTTATTCTTTTACTTTTACTTTTACATTTACTAAAGTAAAAGACTTTTACTTTACGGAAATCAAAAGTTGATCTGATGGCGTGGGCCATCAGTGTTGACTGAAGGCGACTGCGTCGTCTTCTCCGGCGACTCCTCTGGTTGACTCAGGCGACTGTTCCGTCTTCTTCTCCGGCGGCTTCTCCGGTTTACTGATCTGTCTCCTGTGGATGCCGGATGGAACTGCTGATCGTCTTCTCCGACGAGTCATCATCCCTATACATTTCCACCTCAAAATTTTTATCCAAGAAATAACCCTTTCACCCCCAAAAATTTTGTTTACAAAAGAAGGAGAGAAAAATTTTTTCACCGAAAATTGGTCAAAATCTTCAAAATTTCTTTAATTTTGTAAATTTTTTTTGTTTAAAAACAAATCAGATGAAATCTGAAACAAAGGATCACTCGATTGGTCCTGATCTATCTGTGAAATCGATTTAAACCGTTTCACTAAACCTTAACCGTTTAAACAAAAATTCTTTCTCTTGAAGGTCCACTTAAAAGACCGTACTTGCCGTTGAATCAAACCCGTAGATCTAAAGATTCCCTTTGGCCTTACACTGCTCACTTACTTGAGACTTACAAACAGGCAGTAATCGGGACTTAAGGCGATCTTGGGTGTTTTCTGGCGAAGGTCAGGCGATTAAAAGCGGAGTAAGAAAAATAAAAGTTTGTGAAAACGTTTAAAAACCAAGAACAAACTATTTTTTCTTCAAAATCGCCGATAGCATCAAGAACCAATCGTGTGGCTCTGATACCATATAATAGAGGATAAGTTTTTAAAAGAAAAACTTAAACAAGAAAAGAAAAGATTAAGAAGATGACCGGTGAATCGGTAAAGCAATCTCTTTCTTTTTATTTATAAACAGTTGAGGAAGGGATTACATTAATTCCTAGACTAACTGTTTGAGGAAGAAGGAAGTACTGAAGGACTTCTTCTTCATCTTCTAACTAAGAAGATCGAAGTTGAAAGCTTCGTCTCAGGCTAACTCTAGAGAGAAGGGAGAGCGGACCTCGGGTGAGGTTTTCTTCCAAAAGAAAAGCCTGAAGAACTCTAACGCTTCGAGTTCTTTAAATAGAAAACTGAAAGTAAATTACTATTTGATTCACACAAGAATCACTATTACATTAACTGAAAGTAAAAGTAATTTACTTAGGTAAAAGTAAAACGTAAGAAACATTTTACATTTACTTTTACATTGGTAAATGTAAGAAACATTTAACTAAGTTAAAAACTTTTAACTTAAAGTAAAAGCAAAAGTTATTCTTTTACTTTTACTTTTACATTTACTAAAGTAAAAGACTTTTGCTTTACGGAAAGCAAAAGCTGATCTGATGGCGTGGACCATCAGTGTTGACTGATGACGACTGCGTCGTCTTCTCCGGTGACTCCTCCGGTTGACTCCGGCGACTGTTCCGTTGTCTTCTCCGGTGGCTTCTCCGGTTTACTGATCCGTCTCCTGTGGATGTCGGATGGAACTGTTGATCGTCTTCTTCAACGAGTCATCATCCCCATACATTTCCACCTCAAAATTTTTATCCAGAAAATAACCCTTTCACCCCCAAAAATTTTGTTTACAAAAGAAGGAGAGAAAAATTTTTTCACCGAAAAATTAGTCAAAATCTTCAAAATTTCTTTAATTTTGTAAAAAATTTTTGTTTAAAAACAAATGAGATGAAATCTGAAACAAAGGATCACTCGATTTGTCCTGATCTATCAGTGAAATCGATTTAAACAGTTTCACTAAACCTTAACCGTTTAAACAAAAATTCTTTCTGTTGAAGGTCCACTTAAAAGACCGTACTTGCCGTTGAATCATACCCGTAGATCTAAAGATTCCCTTTGGCCTTACACTGCTCACTTACTTGAGACTTACAAACAGGTACTAATCGGGACTTAAGGCAATCTTGGGTGTTTTCCGGCGAAGGTCAGGCGATTAAAAGCGGAGCAAGAAAAATAAAAGTTTGTGAAAACGTTTAAAAACTAAGAACAAACTGTTTTTTCTTCGAAATCGCCGATAGCATCAAGAACCAACCGTGTGGCTCTGATACCATATAATAGAGGATAAGTTTTTAAAAGAAAAACTTAAACAAGAAAAGAAAAGATTAAGAAGATGACCGATGAATCGGTAAAGCAATATCGTTCTTTTTATTTAGAAAAAGTTGAGGAAGGGATTACATTAATTCCTAGACTAACTGTTTGAGGAAGAAGGAAGTACTGAAGGACTTCTTCTTCATCTTCTAACTAAGAAGATCGAAGCTGAAAGCTTCGTCTCCGACTAACTCTACAGAGAAGGGAGAGCGGACCTCGGGTGAGGTTTTCTTCCAAAAGAAAAGCCTGAAGAACTCTAACACTTTGAGTTCTTTAAATAGAAAACTGAAAGTAAATTTCTATTTGATTCACGCAGGAATCACTATTACATTAACTGAAAGTAAAAATAATTTACTTAGGTAAAAGTAAAACGTAAGAAATATTTTACATTTACTTTTACATTGGTAAATGTAAGAAACATTTAACTAAGTTAAAAACATTTAACTTAAAGTAAAAGGAAAAGTTATTCTTTTACTTTTACTTTTACATTTACTAAAGTAAAAGACTTTTGCTTTACGGAAAGCAAAAGTTGATCTGATGGCGTGGGCCATCAGTGTTGACTGAAGGCGACTGCGTCGTCTTTTCTGGTGACTCCTCCGGTTGACTCCGGCGACTGTTCCATCGTCTTCTCCAGCGGCTTCTCCGGTTTACTGATCCATCTCTTGTGGATGTCGGATAGAACTGCTGATCGTCTTCTCCGACGAGTCATCATCCCCATATATTTTCACCTCAAAATTTTTATCCAGGAAATAACCCTTTCACCCCCAAAAATTTTGTTACAAAAGAAGGAGAGAAAAAAATTTTCACCGAAAAATTGGTCAAAATCTTCAAAATTTCTTTAATTTTGTAAAATTTTTTTGTTTAAAAACAAATCAGATGAAATCTGAAACAAAGGATCACTCGATTGGTCCTGATCTATCAGTGAAATCGATCTAAACAGTTTCACTAAACCTTAACCGTTTAAACAAAAATTCTTTCTCTTGAAGGTCCACTTAAAAGACCGTACTTGCCGTTGAATCATACCCGTAGATCTAAAGATTCCCTTTGGCCTTACACTGCTCACTTACTTGAGACTTACAAACAGGCACTAATCGGGACTTAAGGCGAGTTCAAATGGTAGTCATATGGAAATTAAATATAAAAGTGAGTGTAGAGTTCAAATGGTATCAAAGCCAAGTTGTTTGTTGTTTCTGACTGCTTAGTTAGATCTTTTTAATCAAACTTATCTTCTCTTTTCAAAATTATCTTCTTCCTCAGAGTTCGTAAGTCACCTTACTTACCTGTAGTCCACCTAGTTCGTGTCTAACCTTTGTAAGTCTCTAGGTTGTGAGCAGTTTTGGGGTTATAGAACATAGGTATGAGTCTACTGATGGTAAACGGGGTATGCATGAATGAACCTTGAGTCAGATTTTATTTTGAAAATAGTCAAGATGAGTAGATTATTTAGATCCAGCTCTTTAGTTAGTAATCAGTCAACTTTACCTCCAGTTCCAGACATCGTTAACCAGGAAGAACAGAGTTATGAAAACCTTAATCAAGTTTTACATAATTGGAACAGACCTAGGGTTTCCCCTAAAGAAATTTATCCGTCAACTTTTTCAGATAAATTTAAAATCGACTATAATGTCAAAACAGTTGAAAGAGTTTTTGCAATTAATAAAGAATATGAAAATTATAGTCTTTTATCTCCAGATGTTATTAAAAAACATAGAAAAAAGGGTTATAATTTTATTCATATAGGATTAATTCAAGTTGGAGTTAAACCACTTAATAGGAAAGGAATTAATTCATCAATCTACCTCTGTCTTAGAGACGCCATAAGTTTAAATTATTATCCTAGTATAATTGGTGCCATGGAAGCAAGCCTGCATAATGGTCCAATTCACTTTAATTGTTTTCTTGATTTTACATTAAGTCTTTGTGATCAAAACTTATTTAAAGCATTAACTCTAAATATTAAAACTGAAGGAGAGATTACTCAAATGATTGAGGGATCTCAGCCTATTGCTTTGATTTACCGGATTTACTATAAGACCATGAAGTCAAACTTGAATGTTCATGCTCTTAATAAGAGTCCTAGAGATCAAACAGTTTTAATTCAGAGTTCAACTAGTGATGCTAATATCCAGATCCCGAGAACAATCCTCTGGAAGGATATTACTTTACCTAGTCAATGGACTTTGCCAAATGAATTACCACAACAACCCGTAGTTAATAATTTATTAATATTGAAAACATCAAGCAGTTTTTTGATGGAACTGTTAAAATCAATTTTGAAAGTACTAGAACACCAGTTATTATCGAAGATATTTCTAGCTCTTCAGCCCCTTCAGTTATTTATTCTAGAAGAGATTCCGAAATTATAACTAACCCTTCGGTTAAAGATATTAAACTTAAAGGTATCCTTAATCAAGGACAGGTTAGTCATCCCTGTTACACCCAGAATGACCCCGATGAAGATGAAGGTTCTTCTTCCCCAGCGTCTTCTGTGTATCCCACACAATCTGATTTTAATGCCCCTATTCATAATCAATTAAGAGTCATTAAAAAGGAATTTGTTTTAGATTGGGATAACTTGGTAAAAGATTTTAATTCAAAATCTAATAAAGAAAAAAGACATCTATTTAGATCTAATCACCCTACCGAGAAGGAAAGAGATAAGATAGTTAATAGATGGAAAAGATTTATTAAAAACGAAGAGATTAACGTTACTTTTTACGATTGGTATGAACAATATCAAAGTAAGTGTAATGTTATTAGTAAAACTCAATGGATCAAAGAAGACAAATCAAGAGTTTCGTCTAGTCATCCACCTTTAGAAACAGTTCTAATTCCAGTTCAAAACACTTCAGTTATCGCTAGCCCCTTTAAAATTCCCGACGGAGTTAAAGATGATAAAAAGATAATTGAACAATTAAACTTTAGTAATCAGTATCTAGCAACTGTTGGAAAATAGTTAGATAGAATTGAAGAGAAATTTGAAGAAAATATTATAAAGAAACCTGATTCAAAAATTGAACAGCCTTTAATCAAATTACCAGAAAATAGAAATAAATTAGGTTTGCCTAATAAAGATGAAGAATTAGTTCAGTCCATAGATAAGTTATTTAAAAAACTTAAAACTGAAGCTGGTCCGAGTGGAACTATTGCTGTCATTGATCAAGTGGAATCTGATGATGACGACGACAGTTCTTCTATTCACTCATCTGCTTCTAACCTTAATGAACAACTAAATAAATTAACTGTTAATAACACAAGTATTATCAGAAATTGGTATTCTAGACCTACTCCTCCGGATCTACAATTCGAAGAGAGAAATCTAGATAAACAATTTTCTGTTTCATCTAATAAAATATATGAATGGAATATTGATGGATTTAGTGAACAAGAAATTCTTAATAAATTAAATCATATGTCTATGGTAGCTAATAGCTATATCACCAAATTTAACAATCTATCTCAACCAGATATAGTTGAATTAATAGCTAGTGGATTCACTGGTATTCTTTGATCTTGGTGGGAGAAACATCTCACAGAAGATATTAGAGTATCAATTATTCATGCCATCCAAAGAGATGATGACGGCAATCCCATCTTCGATGAAGAAGCTGGTATTGGTCCGCCTTGTAAGACCCTAAATTTTATGAAATAAAAGTATTCAATTTTTCTTATAATAACAATTCAGTAAATGGTTAAATTACTAAAAAGTTAAAGTTAAGGGTGATATATGATTTTTTTTTTCAAAATACGCAAGTGGTTATAAAATATTCATGGTTGTTGGGGAATATTCGTTTGGTCGTGGAATATTCGTTTGGTCGTGGAATATTCTTTCTGTCAGGGAATATTCGTACGATGGCGCAGCCATTTGTGGGCCCCATAACGAATAATTGTCGGATGAAGATAACGATAAAATTGAATTTTTATAATTAACGGCGTAGTTGTTACCGCTAACACTATTGGAATACCTAGTGGTTAAAATACAGTAATACGCGTGGTTGCACAGTAGCACACAGTATTATACAATATTGTTGAATTATTGATCCTTACGTAAGAAGGAACTACTCAATAATTATTACAGTAATTACTGTTTAATATTTTATTTTATTGATTCAATAATTGTTGTATTGATATTTTATATTATTGTTGCTCAATAATTGTCACCGCACAATATTTCCCATTATCAGATCAATAATTCATATTATTTGAATAATATTATTAGATAACATTATTGGCCATGTCTAGAAAGTTCTATCAAGGAGAGGTTTGGTCACCTAATTGCGCGCCAGTAAGGAGAAATTCTTATTGAAAAGCCCCCTCTTTCCTGGGAACTGCCTGGTTGTCATTATTGTGATTCTGTAATATTATTTGTGAATAATTAATTATTAATTTATATGATAATGAAATATTTATTTGATGTGGATATAAATGATGGATTTATTTATGTGGTTATAAATGAAGAAAT
Source organism: Panax notoginseng (assembly GCA_016801055.1). Taxonomy (NCBI): domain Eukaryota; kingdom Viridiplantae; phylum Streptophyta; class Magnoliopsida; order Apiales; family Araliaceae; genus Panax; species Panax notoginseng. The sequence goes on along the minus strand of CM029017.1, from coordinate 58,659,084 downwards.
TAATATTAAGGTGTTTTATCAGTATTTTTGTCGGAATGGAGGTATTAAAAATCAAATTAGGGTTTTTGAGATATTTTGCGGGGGTTATAATTTTTAATCCGACCGTTGGATCGTGGTAATTTTTGGATATGTTATACATATATAAGTTGAGTATATGTCCAGAAATTTTGAACCGTTAAAAATGAACGTATGATTTGTTATGAATTTTAAGAGGTGACTGATTAGAAAATTAGGTTTATAAATAATTTTGGTGGAATATTCTAGAAATAGGTAGGCCCCATTTTTGGTTGTTGGAGAAGATGGTTGATTTTTGGTGGGTGTAATAGTAGCAGGTAAAGCCATCAGGTAGCAGGTCAAGTCTGCTTCGGCGTGCTAACATTTTCCTATAAATAGATGACTAAGTTAGAATTGAAAATCACACCAGAATTCATAAGTTTTCTCTCTTTCTCTCTCTAGATTATTGAGTGTATTTTGTGAGTATTTAGATACTTGGTGAGTTGTTATTCATCAGTGCAAGTTTCCTTCAGCGTCATATCCGATATCCAGTCAGAAGCACTACTCTTTTGAGGTAAGGGATAGTAAGGGATAGTAAGGGATATTAAGGGATGCTATATTCTTCATAATGATGTTATTCTTTCAATATTATTATACTGATATAATGGGTATAGATTTTATTGTGGAATTTCTACTTTTTTGAGTCGGGGTTACTATTCACGTATACGACACTATTCACGTATACAACACTATTCATGCATATGGCACTATTTACATGACATTATTTACATATACGGTACTATGTACGAATACGGAGTACTATTCACGAGTTATTATTCATGAGTTACTATTCACGATTACTATTCACGAGTTACTATTCATGACAAAATTAGTTTCTTTTTCTAACCAAATTATAGTTGATTTATAAATATTACTCTTGAGATTAAATCTATATGTTGATCATATTGTTTTTACTATCATATATAATATTTTTATAACCCTGATGTTGAAATTCTCTTTCACTTGAGTGTAAAGATGGGTAGATTATTGGTATGATCAAGACTATGGGTTCTCTTTGGCCAGTAGTGCAAAGTTGAATTGTGACTGGTATGATTATGACCATTGAATTTATAATTGAATATCTTTAGCTTAAGTGCAAAGGTGAATTGATCAACATGGTTATAATTATTGTTTATATAAATTTTGAAATGATTATATATTTCTTTGAGATATAAATATCTTTGGCCCGTAGTGCAAAGATGACTTATTGATGAATATCTTTGGCCCGTAGTGCAAAGATAAATTATTGATGAATATCTTTGGCCCGTAGTGCAAAGATGACCTGTTGTTGAATATCTTTGGCCTGTAGTGCAAAGATGACCTGTTGTTGAATATCTTTGGCATGTAGTGCAAAGATGGTCTGTTGATGAATATCTTTGGCCCGTAGTGCAAAGATGAATTTATTAATATGATTATGAACATGAACTGTGATTTGGTATAACCATGATCTTTGATGTTTCAGGTGATGAAAATTATCTTTGTCTTGGATGAGAAAAGGAATTTAGAATAACAACTACGATTATGAGTTATACATGTGATTGTGGACAGGAATTGTTGATTGATGTTACAGGGATAAAACATTGTTAGTGGACTTTTAACATGGAGAAGACAATAGACTTTATAGTCTATTTGACTCTTCTAATGGATTGCTCGTTCCGCTGTAACTATGGTTGAAATTTTTTATCATCTACCATATGTTCTAAATCTCTGATTTACTACTGTTGAAGGCTATTGATAATTTATTTATGTTTAGTCGTGATATTCTTTACTGAGCTAGTTGTGCTCACCCTTCTGTTTCAAAATTCCTTTCAGGTAATACGAGTGTAGCTGGGTCGAGCAAGGGTAATGGGAAAATAGAACGGTGGTCTCTAGCTGTGGAGGTTATACCTAAGCAGTATAGAAAAATGTTGTATACATCATTTAGTAGTTATATTTGATGAATCAAATAGGGTGAGGCGAACCCAACGTTGGAAGGGTGTTTTGCCACTACCATACAAGATGTCTAATGCAATACAACCTCGTATCATCATAAGACAGGGATGTGCTCATCCACTTGCTGAGTATATTTATGAGCACTACCTATATAATCTTGGTGTTTGTTTGAAGTATAATTCTCAATTAGAGGCAGTGGAGATAATGATATGTCAAGAGAAGACTCACCATTGGAATGAATATGATAGTAATCTTCTCATTTTTCTTTGTGGTCTATTTGGTCAACCAAGGATAATTCTGTGGATATATGGTATCTATCATAGCCTAGACGCATGGCCTCCCATGTACGAAGGTTTCCTTGAGCACTTCCCAAATATTCTAATTTCTAAAACAGTTTTTGACTATACCTTTATGTAGGTACCTTTGTGAGGTGCTATCCACTGATGGGACATTTGTCACATTACGGTTGGGACACGAGTCACAGTTGGTATATATTTGTATCCAAACTCACAGCATATGTGTTGTTGTATTTTGTACGACAATTGTTGTAATAAAGTTGCAGTTGTTTTCTGTACCATGTTTTTGGCGACTCAAAATGGGTTGGTTGGATTGGACCTATTTTGGGGTTGTCACACGCTTGATGGAGTTAATACTTTAATTTTCACCATAATTAAACATTTTATTGGAACTCCTAGTAATATCACGGAAAGAATTCATGATCAATTAAGTAATCTTACTTGTCCCACTCTAAGTGATTTTAGATGGTACAAAGATGTATTCACCTCTAGAGTTATGATGCGTAATGACAGTAATAAACCATTTTGGAAAGAGAAGTTCGTTAATGGATTACCTTCATTATTTGCACATAAAGTTAGAGAAGAATTAAGTAAAAATTTAGGATATATTGATTATGATAATTTAACTTATGGAGATATTATAAGTTATATTCAAAAAATAGGATTAAAAATGTGTATTGACTTTAAATTAGCTAAGCAAGCTAGTAAAGACAAGAAAAAAGCTAAATACGAGTTAGGCACATTCTGTGAACAATATGGTTTGCCGCCGATCGCTCCCTCCAGACGGAAGCAGAGGCATAAGCATATTGAGTCACATAAAAGTCATAGACATCGTAAGAAAAAATATAATCAAGATAAGAAAATTATTAATAAATATTCTTATTATAAAAAACCTCAACCAACACACAAGAAATCAAATAAAAAATCAAATTTTTTTGATAAAAGTAAAATTGTCTGTCACAATTGTGGGCAGAAAGGGCACTTTAAAAGTGAGTGTAGAGTTAAGCAAAAATTAAGTCAATTAAACATCTCCGCTGAAGACACTGAGCAATTACTTGAGCTAATGAGAATAGAAAATAGCAATAATAATGAAGAAGCTTCAGATATTCCTGAATCTTCTAGCAGTAGCAGTACTTGTAACGATGAATCAAATAGTGATAACGAAGTCACAGTTTGTACTGAAAACTGTAGTAACAACTGTTGTAAAAGAATAAATGTAATTACCAAAGAAGATGAAGAAAGCTCTTTGTTAATTGATTTAATTAGTAAGATCACTGACCCAGGATTAAAAACTCAGTATCTTAATCAACTAAAAGATTTATTAAATAAAGATAAGAAAGTTACTGTTAAGATTCTTAGAGCCAAAGAGAAACTTGTTTTCAGTATTAATAAAACACTCGAAAGATTTAAGTCTCCAGTTAAAGAAATTACTCTCCCCGAATTAAATCAAGAAGTTAATAAACTTAAGAAGGAAATTTCTAACCTAAAATTAGATATTTCTAATCTAAGGAAAGAAATTGATGATAAAAAGTCAGATCTACAAGTACACGATTCTTCTTCCAGTGATGAAAGTCATGAAGAACCAGAATCATCAAGAACTAAAGATGAACCTGATCTTTTTATTCAAGGTCTCTCACTTAAAAGAATTAAAGACATTACCATTCAAAAATGGTATATCTCTATTAATTTAGTCATTGATAAAACCTTCTCAATTTAGCTCCCTGCCTTAGTTGATACTGGCGCATATCTGAACTGTATTCAAGAGGGTCTTATTCCCACTAGATATTACAAGAAAACTAGTGAAAAGCTTAATTCAGCTAATGGTAGTCATATGAAAATTAAATATAAATTACCTAAGGTACACACCTGTCAAGACGATATGTGTTTTAAAGCTTCATTTGTTTTAATTCGCAATCTTACAGATAAAATCATTGTAGGATTGCCATTTATATATTTATTGTACCCATTTACCACTAGTAATAAAGGTTTAAGCTGTGAGCATTTAGGAAAGAAAATTACATTCAAATTCCTAATTAAGCCAAAAGAAAGAGATTTAAAGTTTATTCAAGAAGAATCAATTTTTAAATCAATTACTCTGTTAAACTGTAAAGTTACCCACCTAAGTTTCCTCAAAGAAGAAGTTAGGTATCAACAAGTTGAAGAACAACTTAAGAGTAGCAGAGTTCAAGAAAAAATTAGTGAATTAAAAGATTATTTATTAAAGAACTTATGTTCTGACTCTCCCAATGCTTTTTGGCATAGGAAGAAACACATAGTTAGGTTACCCTATGCTAAAGAATTTAAAGAACATTTAATTCCCACTAAAGCTAGACCTATTCAAATGAGTCATGAACAAATGGAGTTCTGTAAAAATGATATTAATGATCTCCTTAGTAAAGGATTAATTAGACATAGTAAGTCACCATGGTCTTGCCCAGCCTTCTATGTTAACAATGAAGCTGAGAAAGAGAGAGGTGTCCCTCGTCTAGTTATCAATTACAAGCCATTAAACAAAGTTCTAGAGTGGATTAGGTACCCTTTACCTAATAAGGAAGACCTCCTTAGCAGGTTAAGTGTCTCCACCATTTTCAGTAAATTTGACCTTAAGTCAGGATTTTGGCAAGTTGCTATTCATCCCGATGACAGATACAAAACTGCATTCACCACTCCTTTTGGACATTACGAATGGAATGTTCAGTCATTTGGACTAAAAAATGCACCCAGTGAATTTCAGAATATTCTTAATAATATTTTAAATCCTTTCAGTCATTTTATTATTGTATACATCGATGATATCCTTGTATTCTCCAAGACTATTGAAGAACATATTAAACATTTGAATTCATTCTTCAAAACAGTTAAAAATAATGGTCTTGTTCTTTCACCTTCCAAGTGTAGTCTGTTTCTGACAAAAGTCAAGTTTCTCGGGTTAATCTTCTATTACGGACTTACTCGGCCTATTGACATAGCTATTCAATTTGCCGACAGATTTCCAGATAAGATTACCGACAAAACTCAGCTACAGAGATTTCTTGGCTCGCTTAATTATATTGGCAAGTTCTACAAGAATCTCAGGAAGATTTGTATGCCCCTTTTTCAGCGCTTACAAAGTAATCCCCCTCCATGGACTGACATTCATACTTCTGTCGTCCAACAAGTTAAAAAATATGTTAAGATTTTGCCTTGCCTTGGCATCTCTAATGATTCAGCATTCAAAATAGTTGAAACTGATGCGTCTGATATTGGATTCGGTGGCATACTCAAACAAAAGTTAACTCTTACTTCTGACGAACAAATTGTTCGTTTCCATTCAGGCGCATGGAACTCTACACAGTTAAAATACAGTACTATTAAAAAAGAGATTCTATCACTTGTATTATGTATTAAGAAATTTCAGAGAGATTTACTGAATCAAAAATTTCTAGTTAGGATAGACTGCAAGTCAGCTAAATTTATTCTTGAAAAAGACGTTGAAAACGTCGCCTCTAAGCAAGCTATTTTAAGTATTTTTGATTTTGACATTGAATATATTAAAGGTAGTAACAACTCAATTCCTGATTTTCTCACACGTGAATTCATTAACACAAGTACTATTGCAGCACCATGAGTGTGCGAGGAGGATAATCTTCTCGTGGTCATGGCCGTTCCTCAGGCCCAGTTAATCAATCAAAAGGAACTGTTGTTTCTCATCCAGTTACTCAAACCCATAATAAATTTCAGGTGCTTGGTACAGTCCCCAAGCCCTATGCGTCAGTTCTTGCTAGTCAACCTAAACCATTTGATATTTTTTCTAATCAACCCAAAGCAACCTCATCAAACCCTAGTAACCCAGCTTCGGAGTATCGTGCTAAGTATGATCAACACTTATTCCACATAGAGTTACCTATGAAACCTAAAGATGACCCAGTTAAATTAGCTGCCCAGTATTTTCCTACTGGATGGCATTTTCTTCCTCTCGCTCCTTATAAATCTTTGGTCTTTTATAAGGATATTCTTATTGAAATAGAGTCCGTATTTATCAAACCTATTTATGCCAACGATGATAAATCCAAGCTCCTTTATCACTCATTGTATATTAAATAGGTTCTCTGTGACAACCCCAAAATAGGTCCATTCCATCCAACCTATTCTGAGTCGCCAAATACATGGTACAGAAAACAACTACAACTTTATTACAACAATTGTCGTGCAAAATACAACAACACATATGCTGTGCGTTTGGATACAAATATATACCAAATGTGACTCATGTTCCAACCGTGGACATCACCTCACAATGACACCTTACATAAAGGTATAGTCAAAAACTGTTTTAAAAATTAAAATCTTTGGGAAGTGCTCAAGGAAACCTTCGTATATGGTAGACCATATGTCTAGGTTATGATAGATATCATATGGCCACAGAATTATCCTTGGTTGACCCAATAGACCCCAAAGAAAAACGAGAAGATTACTATCATATTCTTCCCAATGGTGAGTCTTCTCTTGACTTATCATTATCTCCACTGTCTTTAATTGAGAATTATACTTCAAAGATATTCATCAACAATTCATCTTTGCACTACAGGCCAAAGATATTCCTCAACAGTTCATATTTGCACTACAGGCCAAATATATTCATATCTCAAAGAAATATATAATCATTTCAAAATTTATATACACCATAATTATAACCATGTTAATCAAATCATCTTTACACTTAAGCTAAAGATATTCCGTTATAAATTCAATGGTCATGATCATACCAGTCAACAATTCAACTTTGCACTACTGGCCAAAGAGAACCCATAGTCATGATCATACCAATAATCTACGCATCTTTACATTCAAGTGAAAGAGAATTTCAACATCAGGGTTATAAAAATGTTATATATGATAATAAAATCAATATAAGCAACATATAGATTTAATCTCAAGAGTAATATTCATAAATCAACTATAATTTGGTCAGAAAAAGAAATCAATTTTGTCGTAAATAGTACCCGTGAATAGTAACTCGTGAATAGTAACTCATAAATAGTAACTCGTAAATAGTAACTCATGAATAGTAACTCCGACATGAAAAAAGATAGAAATTCCACAATAAAATACATACCAATATTTCGGTATAATGATATTGAAAGAATAATATTTCTTAAGCTTATAAACAATTTATTTTAATTATTTACACTTTACTAAATAATGCATTTAATCATTCTAATATGCCAAACTCATAAGATTTCATCACCAATAACCAAAACCCTAATCAAAAATCTGCATATACCTCATATAGGATTCTCAAGTCATAAAATCCTATTTTTCAATTTTCTTACTTCACATAACATATTTAATTCATTTACTCATAACTAGACCATTTTCATGAAAAATACCAAATCAGTCCCAAAAATATTTTTTTTCTGGGATTTAGCATAATATAGTCCCATAGTGAACATATATTTTTCTCAGAATTTTTAAAAGTCATTTACTATTTTTCATATGGCCAAAACAGCCGAATATTTAGACATTTATTAAAAATTGTACTTTTGTCCAAAAATTCTGAAATTTACAGAGTATACTTCTATCATATACATGTACTCCCAATAAAAATTTTATCAATTTTGGAGTTAACCACAAGGAATTATAAGCGGTTACTTTTAAAATAGTCTTTTCTCATAAAATTCATAACTCTTAATCTATACATCCAAAAATCACCATTTTTGGACACAATCAAGAAAACTCATCAAAATATCATTTCAAATTTTTCTAGAATTTTTGAAGATCAGAAAAATTACGAAACTGAAAAACATAACAACCCTTAAAATCCCTTACTATCCCTTATCTCAAAAGTGCAGTATTTCTGACTGGAATGCAAAGCCGAAGGAAACTTGCACTGAATAGCAACTCTCAAAGTATCTAAATACTCACAAAATATGCTTCATAATATAGAGAGAGAAAGAGAGAAAGCTTGTATTTTTGGTGTGATTTTCAATTCTAACTTAGCCCTCTATTTATAGGAAAATGTTAGCACGCCAAAGCAGACTTAACCTGCAACCTGATGTCTTTACCTGCTACTATTTTCACCCACCACATTTGAATAAAAATATCAGTACATGGTGCTATTCCCCGATTTCCGCCAGAGATCATATCCCTAAGCTCTGATACCGAATGTAACTCTCATGGTGCTTCAACCACAGCACCTCACAATGGTACCTATCAGTTTGCCACCGCAGAACGGCGTCCCCTACGGAGAGTCTGGCTTCGGTGCATCCCCCATCAACAGGAAGTCACCAGCGAGAGGCTCGGGGCTCTTTACTTATGGCTCTGATACCAAATGTAACGACCCCAAAATAGGTCCATGTAACCCAACCTATTCTGAGTCGCCAAATACATGGTACAGATAACAACTATAACTTTATTACAACAATTGTCGTGTGAAATACAAGAACACATGCTATGAGTTTGGGTACAAATATATACCAACTGTGACTCATGTCCCAACCTTGGATAGCACGTCACAATGACACATTACATAAAGGTATAGTCAAAAACTGTTTTAGAAATTAGAATCTTTGGGAAGTGCTCAAGGAAACCCTCGTACATGGGAGGCCATGCTTCTAGGTTATGATAGATATCATATGGCCACAGAATTATCCTTGGTTGACCCACTAGACCCCAAAATATCTATAGACCACCGTTCTATTCCCTTGTTATCCCTCGCTCGACCCAGCTACACTTTTATTACCTGAAAGGAATTGTGAAGTAAAAGGGTGAGCACAACTAGCTCAGTAAAGAATATCATGACTAAAGATAAATTATCAATAGTCTTCAACAGTAATAAATCAGAGATTTAGAACATATGGTAGATGATAAAACTTTTCAACCATAGTTGCAGCGGAACGAGCAATCCATTAGAAGAGTCAAATAGACTATAAAGTCTATTATCTTCTCCACGTTAAAAGTCCACCAACAATGTTTTATCCCTGTAACATCAATCAATAGTTCCTTTCCACAATCATATGAATAATTCATAATCATAATTGTGATTTTAAATTTCGCATCCAAGACGAAGATAATTTTCATCACCTGTCTTTACCTGAAACATCAAAGATCATGGTTATACCAAATTACAGTTCCTGTTCATAATCATACTAATAAATTCATCTTTGCATCACGGGCCAAAGATATTCATCAACAGTTCATCTTTACACTACATGCCAAAGATATTCAACAACAAGTCATCTTTGCACTACGGGCCAAAGATATTCATCAACAACTCATCTTTGCACTACAGGCCAAAGATATTCCTCAATAGTTCATATTTGCACTACAGGCCAAATATATTATTATCTCAAAGAAATATATAATCATTTCAGAATTTATATAACCAATAATTATAACCATGTTGATCATTTCACCTTTGCACTTAAGCTAAAGATATTCAATTATAAATTCAATGGTCATGATCATACCAGTCACAATTCAACTTTTTACTACTGGACAAAGAGAACCCTAGTCATGATCATACCAATAATCTACCCATCTTTACACTCAAGTCAAAGAGAAATATCATCATTAGGGTTATAAAAATGTTATATATGATAAAAAAATAATATGATCAACATATAGTTTTAATCTCAAGAGTAATATTCATAAATCAACTATAATTTGGTTAGAAAAAGAAACCAATTTTGTCATGAATAGTAACTCGTGAATAGTAACTCATGAATAGTAACTCATGAATAGTAACTCGTGAATAATAACTCATGAATAGTAACTCGTGAATAGTAACTCATGAATAATAACTCGTGAATAGTAACTCATGAATAGTAACTCGTGAATAGTAACTCATGAATAGTAACCCCGACATAAAAAGTTCTAAATTTGATAAAAAGTTCAGATCAATACTTCGGCATAATGATATTGAAGAAAATAATATCATTTAAGAAGAAATAACATCCCTTACTATCCCTTACCTCAAAAGAGCAGTACTTCTGACTGGAATAACGCTGAACGAACTTGCACCGTATATCAACACTCAAGATATCAAAAAAACTCACAAGAATACACTCGATAATATAGAGAGAGAAATAGAGAGAAAACTTCAGTTTCTGGTGTGATTTTCAAATCTAACCTAAGCACCCTATTTATAGGAAAATGCTTAGAACACCAAAGCAGAAAATTTAATATAATAATAATATATTTAACAAATTTTCCTTAGCCCACCTTGACCATCTGAATTCAGCCATAACACATGTTAATGATGTCCACAAAATATAAAAAAAACGTTTTTCTAAACAAAAATAATTAAAACATCCAAAAATCAATTATTTCGGAACTTCAGAACTTCAATAATTCATAATAAATAGCACTTTTATCAGAAAATTTAAATCTCGAGAGTTTTTATAGGAACTTCAATTCTCTACAACTTTGTAGAAGAAAGTTTTTCCAAATTCCAAACAGAAATTGACCGAAATCCACAAACGGACGATTTTACAGTCAATAATAAATTTTCGGTCAAGAATTGTGTCCACCAACACACAAAACATGTGTTAATCATTTAATGCCACAAAAATACTCTTCCTCCTCATATACTCATATATTCCACATTCATTGTAAAAATATCACCATCAATATATTATTAAAATAATATATTTAAATGAATTATTTTATCAGAGAAAGATAAAATATTAATTTTCAACAATTGTCACATTAAAAATTTTCTTTCCATCTATATCCACATAAAATCAATATTTTTCTCATCATATAAATCAATAATTAATTATACACAAATAATATTACAGAATCATAGTACTGGCAACCAGGCCGTTCCTAGGAAAGAGGGGGCTTTCCAATAAGGATCTCTCCTTACTGGCGCGCAATTAGATGACCAAACCTCTCCTTAGACAGAACTTTCTAGACATTGCCAATAATGTTATCTAATAATATTATTCAGATAATATGAATTATTGTTCCGATAATAGAAAATACTGTGTAGTGACAATTATTAAAACAACAGTAATATAAAATATCAACGCAGAAATTATTGAATCAATAAAATACAATATTGAACAGTAATTACTGTAACAATTATTGAGTAATGCCTTCTTACGTAAAAATCAATAATTGGTGCAATACCGTGTGCTACTGTGCAACAACGCGTATTACTGTGTTTTAACCACCGGGTATTCCAACAGTGTTAACGGTAACAACTACGCCGTTATTTATAAACAACTCATTTTTTTGTCATTTTCTTCATCCAATCGCTTTCCGTTATGGGGCCCACACAAGACTGCGCCGTCGTACGAATATTCCCCGACAACAATGAATATTTTATAACCACTTGTGTATTTCGAAAAAATTTCATATATCACCCTTAACTTTAACATTTATCAATTTAACCATTTACTAAATAGTAATTATAAGAAAAATTGAATACTTTTATTTCATAAAATTCGGGGTCTTACAGAGATCCTTCTCTGACTAATCTTTAGACTCCACCGCTGTTTAGCCTACTTAACCCCTCTTCATCTAATGTTCTTCTTTTAGTTATCTTGTAAGTTAATTTTATTTTCTGCACTTGTAAATAGTTCAAGTTAATCAATAAAATTATTTTTATTTTAGTAATTTAATTGTGTTTGTATGCACATCTGTCTGTTCTTCCCTCTTTTCCCGCTTCCACCCCCAAATGGCTTACAAGGCGTACAGGGTGAACGATAATATCATTCTTGCATGTAGTATTGATTAATACAGAGCATAACGGGCTGATCACCCCCTGTGCCCGCAAGTTATGACGGTTTGCGAATGAAGTTCTGCTAAACCTATTCAAAAACTGAAAACAATGTTCATAGTATGTCACCTTAACCCTATTTATAGTCAGTACGTAGTTTCAAAAATTTGATAGAGAGTTGTTATGTTATTATTATCGGTTCAGATTACTTCACAAGTATTGATTTGTTGTAGAAGGGTAGTACAAAGAAAATATTTAATGCTTTCAGCTAATATTTATAATTGTTATTACTTGCTGGGCACTCAAATGCTCATCCTTGTTTAATTTAAATGTTTTCAACTAAGTGTGAACAACCAGAAGGCTCTGCCAAGAACAAAGGAAAAGGGAAAGTTGATGAATGAGTGCTATGTTATATATTATGTAATAGTTTGGTTTTATTAAGATGAGAATGATATATATATTAAGTATCATATATTGTAATGAATGTTTAAAGGTCGCGTACCAGGGAGAAGACTCTGATAATTATGTAAATTAAGTTTGATATTTATATTATTGTTATTATTATTAGCATTATTCCACTCATAAAAATGGTATCGTGAACCACTGAGTTCGGGTTTCAAGTACCCAGATTTGGGGGCTTTACAGGTTGGTATCAGAGCTTTAGGGTTAGAAACCTTAGGTGGGATAGACCTTAGGCTATAACCTTAGAACAGAGGGAAACTTTGAAAATATAAATAACTCATATAGAGTTTAAAAAGAGATGAATTGAATAGTTCATTATTAAACAAAATAAAAGATAACTTATATAAAATTATTATTTGTTGTGTGTATATACTATATGCTAATCAAGATAATTTATGTATGTAGATGTCTGGTAGAAAAGGCTTGTTATATGCTTATAGCATGGAGAAGGATAAAATTCATACACCCGAGCTAATATCGAAGCCAATAGCTGAAATAGAGGCTCACAAGGAAACCAACTCGGATGAGGTGGTTATCTTGGAAAACGTAGTACCAGATCCAGAAATGGTGGAACTGACGGATAGTGATTTGGACACTAAACTTGAAGCTGATCAAGCATCAACGGAAGTGCAGAATCTGAAGGACAAGGTTTCTTCTCTGGAAAAGCTGTGGGAAATAGAAAAGCTACTAAATAGTCAATTGTGAAAAGCCTTACTAGAAACAATGGAAGAACAAGATAAACTTAAAATTCAAATTGATCAGATGGGAGCCGCAAGCAACACATCGTGTGTAGCTCTGAGCAATAAGGGAAAAAGAAAGATAGAAGACCATGACTTAGGAAAATCCGATAAGAAGAAAGGGAAAAGAATATGTTACATTTGCGGCTATGAGGGACATACCACTCTTTATTGTCCCGACTATAAACCAGGTCATCAGGCGAAAGGTTGTCCAAGAAAAAGGCATAGTGAGTAGGTAGTATAGGTTCTGTTGTGTAGGTGTGTTTAATGTAATATATATGATAAGTATACCTGTGTAATGTAATGTTCCCGACTTTTATATTAATCAAGGTTGTAAATCATGACTTTTGTAGTCACAAAGGGATAACTGATGTTTAAAGCACTATGTGCTATGCTATGTAAAGTATTCGCTAAATAAATATGAATCTATGTTTAAGTAATGAAACAAGTTTAATATATTAAACTTATATTTAGAATGTAAGTTAAATTTATGATTCTGTTTAATCAGATAATGCCGCCAAGACGTCGAATTCGAAACCAAAGGGCAGAAGAATCTATCAACAACGTTGAGGGACAACAACAAGCAGACCCGATGCAGTACTTTGAAAACATGGTAGCACAAGTTATGCACAAGGAATGCCAGCCGCAGGGAACCAGCTGGATAATCGTCTGGCGAACTTCAAGGACTTTAAGGCTGTAGGACCGCCAGAATTTAGAGGTACAACTGACCCTGTTAAAGCCCAAACTTGGGTTAAAGAGATTGAAAAGGCGTTTGTGATAGCTAGGGTAGCTGAGGGGCAAAAAACCGCTTTTTCCACCTATATGATGAAAGGCGAGGCAAACTTTTGGTGGAAAGAAAATCAGGCGAGGGCAGGAGAAGGTGTAGTTACTTGGGATAGGTTCAAAACATTGTTTTTTGATAATTATTTTTCATCTAGTATGCAGGCTAGGATGGAGGTAAAATTTTTAGAGTTGAAGCAGGAGAATATGACTGTTGCGGAGTATGCCGCAAAGTTCAATGAGTTAGCTAGGTTTGCTTCGCATTAAGTGGATACGGAGGCTAGGAAAGCGAGAAGGTTTGAGCTGGGATTAAAACCCTGGCTCTATAACAAGGTGGCAGTGTAGCAGATTCCTACATTTATAGCACTCATGAAAAAGGCTATAATAGCTGAGGAAGGGAGTGAAGCCATGAGCCTCTACAACAAGGAGAGAAAGATTAAGGGTAAGGTCGAAGGAGCTGGGAAGGTAGAAATTAATAGTGGAAGTAGAAGTGGTAATAGCAAAAGGAAGGGGGGCTATTTTGGAAATGTCCAGGTGAAACAAGAAGGTGTTAAGAAGCCAGCTGTACAGTGTGGAAACTGTGGAAAGAACCACTCTGGGAAATGTTTGAAGGGAAAGTTTGTATGCTACAAGTGCGAGCAGGAGGACCATATCTCTCCCAACTGCCCCAATCCAAGAATGAACAGTGGGTGTTTTCTATACGGGCCGACTGAGCATAAGGTGAAGGATTGTCCGAAAAGAAGGATGGAGGTAGGAAGTGTAAATACTGGTAAAGGCAGTGGGACTATGGCGATCACGGGACCAACGTCATCAAGCAAGCAACAAAATCAACAGCAAGGGTCTTCAACATGATGGACCAGGATACGGTGTCAGCTGGCAATGGAACTCCATGTATTATTCGTATAACTTTTATTTTATTTTATATGATTTTCTTATATATAGTAAATTATTTTATAAAAAAATTTTGAGGGAGGAATTTGAGTTCTTTTAGAAATCAAATTTTTCCATTTAATCAGATAGACAAGCTTTATGTGAATAGTTAAAGATCAGTTCGATCAAAGTTGGTCGAGATCTACTTACGAAGATTATGTGTGCTATGTACCCTTGTATGTATAGGTTTTAAAACGGTGATTCCGGGGACGAAATCTTTATAAGGGAGAGTGAATGTAACAACCCGATATTTTCTATATAATTAAATCAGAAATTTTGCGTATAATTTTTTTTTATTTTAAAGATGAGGATTTGTACAAGTTAAAGCGTATGTATTTATGTGATAAATAAAAATATATTTATTACATTAATAATTAAAAATAATTTTATTTCAGAATTATTGATTATTATAAAGTATATTCTTATAATGATTAAGTTTATAGTAGAAATGTTGTTATTATTTATTTTCCATGAAAATATAATTTTATATTATTTAAATAATATATGTAATGATTATAGAATAATTATATTAATTAATCTATTTTATTATATGGAATTATTCCATATTAGTTAGGTTAATTATTTTAACGTAATTAATAATGTTAAATAAATCGATATGGAATCCAAACCCTAATTTCGGATTTTGATCAGGGCATGAGAATAATAATATAATATTAATTATATTTTGATTTTTCAGTGCTATAAATATGTACTGTATGTACGCACTGATAATGGTTGGTCAATTATGGTGCAGTATTTGAAAACCCTAGTTTTATTGTGCTAAACCCTAATTTGAAACCCAAATTAGAGTACAAGATTGTTTTGTAATTGTGTTATGTGATTAATATTAATTATTAAAGATTTGATTAGGTAAATCCTAATTAAAATTAAAAAACCCTAATTACGATTTGGTAACCCTAATTATTAAAATTGGGAAACCCTAATTACTAATTTAGAATGTTTAATGCTAATTAGTGGACTTTAAACCCTAATGTTCATGTATAATGTAATTAGAAACCCAAATTACAAATTGTTAACCCTAATTATTAAGTTGTTAATTCTAATTATTAAATTGTTAACCCTAATTGCTAAATAGGAACCCTAATCGCTAATTAAACAAGCTTAAAGTTAATTAGTGGATACCTAAAACTAATTTTTAAGTCTATGTAATTAGGAAACCTAAACTAATTTAGTAATCCTAATTTGTGATTTTTAGAAACTAAAATTTCTATTTTTGGCCTAATTAGCAATTCTAGATAAATAATCATATTTGGTGGAACCTTAGGGTTAAACCCTAAGGGTTTGCCAAGTTTCATTATTGCCATTCAAATTTCAAGCCTATTGACTATTATGCCCTTTTTGCATTATTGAAGTTTGCTTGTAGAACTTGGTCTAGTTGGAGTGGTTGGCCAACCCTGGGGTAGCCATGTGACTTGGATTAAAAATCTCAGCCATTTTATATCACTAATACATTGCATCTAAGGCTTATATATATTGTATTAGAGAGAGACAAGTCCATTATTTGGCCATTTGAGCACCAACTCTCTACCAAGACCATACATCTCTCTAACCCATGACATCATAAGACAAATCAGTCCCAAAACAAAGCCCCGCTAACATCTATATCAAATTAGAAGCCTTGAATCAGAACTTGATCATAGAAGGTATAAACCCTACCCAAGAATCTGATCTTTGATCTGTTGTTAGATGTTAGTTTTTAGTGTTAAAATATGTTGTTTATGATGTAAATAGATGATCTGGGCTGTTAGATGTTAAATCCATAACATCTAGAGGCTCGAATTTGAAGATTTACAAAATCTGGAAAAGTTTATTTTGTGTTCTGACAACTGAATGTCAGGCCTTATATCTCTGTGATCTTTAATGATTTTTTTTGTTTTGAAAGTTTGTAGTTGTAGTCTGTTATGTGATCTTTGATCTGGATCAAGAATCAGGCTTATATCGAGTCCATATTGCAAGATAATCGAGGTCAAAATCCGTTGACCGGCCATAACTGGGCGTTTCTAGGTAACCCAGAAACTGCCTAGAACCGGCCTGACAACGTTTTAAATCGACTAGATCTGTTAGTGTGTTGATGTGTTGGTTCTGTTGTTGTGTCTAGATTGTAGTATGGTATATGGACTCCACGTTTATGCTTTAAAAGCTCCTAAACATCAAATACATTTAATGTAGTGGATGGTCAAAGTAGGCCATCCGGTCATACTTTCTGTTTCTGGGAATTTCTAGAAACTGGTAGAACCTTATTTCTGACAGGGGTTGACCGGCTTAGATCTCTCTTATATGTTGACAAAATGTTATAAAGGTGTTTGATAATTGTAGTCTGACATCAATACTTCATGTGTAAACCATTAGAACAAACATAGCAAGCCCATAATACGTGATACAAGGCTTGGAAAGTGGGTGTCTCGATTGTTCTTCATTTATGGGAAAACCCAGAAAATGAAGAACACTCCTGACAACATTTTTGTAGCTCTAGATCTTTCTGTTATGTTATGGAATGGGAATGAAACCAGTTGCTTATTGTAGTATTACATTAATACTACAATCGTAGAAAACGTTCTAGCTCAGAATCATTATGGTCTAAAAATTACGATTGGTCAAACTAGCTGACTCGGTAACTGGCGATGAAGATTTGAGCAGCTCAAGAACACCTATAGCGACAGTTTCGTCGCTATAGGGCCCTTTAGCGACAAATATTTTTGAAAATTAATTATTTTAATTAAATAAATAGAAAAAAATAGTTTTAAATTATTAAAAATACATAATAAATTATTAAAAATTATTTTAAAGTCTGAAAATTAGTTTTTAATTATTTTAAGTATATTTCATAAATATTTAATATTTTTGAAATATTAATGGTATTTAATTTATTTAATTATTATATTAAATAAATTAGTTAAAAATAATTTTAATACTTGAAAAATCATTTAAAATTATATTACGATATAAGAAAAAGTTTTAAGTTATTTTTAAAAGACTTTAATTTTTTGTGATGAAATTCATTAATAAATTAATATTAATAATATTTAAGTTATTTAATAAATGAAATAAATAAATAAATTAAAAATAATTTTATTATATTAAAAGTTATTTTAAATAATAATAAGGTATTTAAAAATATTTTAAGTTATAAAATATAACTTTCAATATTTAAAGGTAAATTTTATTAATAATTTATTATTAATGATATTAGAATTATTTAATAATTATATTAAATAAATTAGTTTAAAAATGATTTTAATATTATAAACATCATTTTAAATGAAAATAAAGTGTTTAAAGATATTTTAAGTTATAAAATATAACTTTTAATATTTAAAGGATAATTTTATTAATAAATTAATATTCATGATATTAATTTAATATTAATGATATTAAATTTATTTAATAATTAAATTTAATAAATTGTTTAAAAATAGTTTTATTAATTTAAAAATCAATTAAAAAGGATATAAATGAATTAAAAATATTTTAAGTTATACTTAATGACTTTTAATATTTTGAGGAATAGTACATTAATATTTAAATATTAATTGTAATTATTTTAAAATAATTTTTAAATGTTTTAAAAATCATTTAAAGGCAATATAAATGTTTTAAAAATATTTTGAGTTATTATAAATAACTTTAATATTTTGGCAATGGTTTCATTAATAGTTTAATATTAATTAAATGTTAATTATAATAGAATTATTTAATATCTAAATCATTTAATAATGATTCCGGAGTTTGAAAATTTATGATAAATTATAATAAATGTTTAAAAACTATTATAAGTCATTTAAAATTAATATGACTGATAATTACAGTTATTGAGCTACAGGATAGAGTCTTAGACTCGATAATTACCCAATAAAGCCGTCGGTACACTGACATGTTTTAGAAATTGATCTGGATTTAGATAATTTGACTTGATAAGTATTTGTTTATGATTCAAGGACTGTTAAACATATGTGAAAATGTGCTTAGGTTATGTGTTGACTGCAAAATGCAGTACTATGTGTTATAGTATATTGTTCTAATCGAACGAATGATCTTATTAATGATAGGTCGTGAGAGAAAAGATAAAACTAAGTTGCGTATTGTAAGCAGCAGACCAGACAAGTATCCTACCTTTTTATTTTCTTTATGCAATGGACATGAGTAAGAAAGGTTCAGAATTGTATTATTATTGTACCAGATTATTAACCCTATTATTATATATATTATATTTGATCATTGATT
Organism: Panax notoginseng; assembly: GCA_016801055.1. Lineage (NCBI taxonomy): Eukaryota > Viridiplantae > Streptophyta > Magnoliopsida > Apiales > Araliaceae > Panax > Panax notoginseng. Next base: position 58,639,945 of record CM029017.1, on the reverse strand, counting down.
ATCAACATGATATTATATTATATAATTCATATATATATTCTGTTCGTTAATTTCTAAAAATGGTTATACAAGTGACCTCACTTGGATAATCATTGTAATTAAACACATGTTGATATATATATATATATATATATATATATATATATATATATATATATATATATGATTGTCAGTATGTATACATTAAGTAAAAGTCGTCTAAGCTATTTGACCAGCTAGACACAGATTTAGAAATATCGTTGAATATGATAAAATCTTTTTGTATCCAATCAAATTATTTTGGTTCGGATTCCAGACTAAGTATGAACATCCTGAACATGGGAAAACTTTTATGCGCCCAAGGCGGACAGAGTGAACGATAATATCGTTCTTGCATGTAGTATTGATCAATACATGTCATAACAGGCTGATCACCCCCCGTGCCGGTAAGTTGTGACGGTTTGCAGATGAAGTTTTGCTAAACCTATTCAAAAATTGAAAACAATGTTCATAGTATGTCACCTTAACCCTATTTATAGTTAGTACGTAGTTTTAAAAATTTGATAGAGAGTTGTTATGTTATTATTATCGGTTCAGATTACTTCACAACTATTGATTTGTTGTAGAAGGGTAGTACAAAGAAAGCATTTAATACTTTCAGCTAATATTTATAATTGTTATTACTTGCTGGGCACTCAAATGCTCATCCTTGCTTAATTTAAATGTTTTCAGCTAAGTGTGAACAACCAGAAGGCTCTGCCAAGAACAAAGGAAAAGGGAAAGTTGCTGAATAAGTGTTATGCTATATATTATGTAATAGTTTGGTTTTATGAAGATGAGAATGATATATATATTAAGTATCATGTATTGTAATGAATGTTTAAAGGTTGCGTACCTGGGAGAAGACTCTGATAATTATGTAAATTAAGTTTGATATTTATATTATTGTTATTATTATTAGCATTATTCCGCTCATAGAAATGGTATCGTGAAGCAACGAGTTTGGGTTTCAAGTACCCGAATTTGGGGGCTTTACAGTCAAAGACAAACCCAAGCCAAATCTTGGTTAAACCACCTCTTTTAACCTTAGAACCTCAGAAAACCCCAAACAGATCCAGATTGGTATGGACCTTACCCTAAGCCAAAAGAATGGCATGGTTACTTTATTGACCCAATTCCAGGATGTGTTTGCGTGGTCTTATAAAGACATAATTGGTTTATTCACTGACATCGTCATTCATCATCTACCCATTAAAGAGGGATTCAAGCCAGTCAAATAGAAGCTTAGGAGATTAAAACCTGAGTGGGGTTTAAAAGTTAAGGAAAAAATTGTGAAACAATTTCAAGCCGGCATCATCATGGTATCAACATACCCTGAGTGGCTATCAAACATAGTTCCCATACCTAAACCCGGAAGAAAGGTGCGAGTATGCATGGATTACAGGGATTTGAACAAAGCTTGTCTCAAAGACAACTTCCCGATACCATTTATCCACATACGCATTGACAATATAACTTAGTATGACATGCACTCCTTTGTTGACTACTTTTCTGGGTATCATCAAATCATGGTTGTTGAAGAGGACCGGGAGAAGACAACATTCATCACTCCTTGGGGAACCTTTTGCTACAGACGGTTGTCATTCGACCTCATCAATGTCGGAGCTACCTATCAGCGAGCCATGATGATTCTTTTTTATGATTTAATGTACAAAGAGATAGAAGTATATGCGGATGACATCATTGTCAAATCCCGAGGGGAAGAAAACCACATAGACCATCTCAAACAGCTCTTCAACCAGTTGCGCAAGTAAAACTTGAAGCTAAATCTGGCCAAGTGCGCCTTTGGTGTCAAGTCAAGCAAGTTGTTGGGATTCCTAGTGAGCCACAAAGGCATTGAGCTGGATCCTGCCAAAATTTAAGCCATTACTGAGATACTCGTGCCCTAGACAGAGAGGGAAATATAGGGATTTTTTGGAAGAATCAACTTCATCAGCCGATTCATCTCCCAACTCATAGCAACCTGTGAGCCCATCTTCAAGTTGTTAATGAAGAATTCCTCCAAGAAATGGAACGAAGAGTGTCAAAAAGCATTCCTTTCCATCAAAGGGAAACTAGTCAAAGCTCCTATTTTGGTACCTCCCAGGGATGGTATTCCCCTATTTATGTACCTGTCAATCAATGACAATACCTTGGGCTGCATGCTGGGATAAAAAGATGATAGAGGCCAAGAAAGATCTATCTATTACCTCAGCAAAAGATTCAGCATCAGTGAGCACAAGTATACCTTGATTGAGAAGACTTGTTGTGCATTAGCATGGGCTTCCATGAGATTACAACATTATCTCTATGGTCATACAACCCATCTCATATCCTGCATGGATCCTCTCAAGTACGTGTTCAACAAACCTATGTTGAATTGTCGACTGTCCAAATAGCAATTGATCCTCTAGCAATTCGACATCATCTACGTGACCCAAAAGTCCATCAAAGGTCAAAGAATTGCGGATCAACTGGCCGCATTGCCATCTAGGGATTTCAAACCCTTGGAAACATATTTCTCTGATGAAGGGGTAATGACAATTCTGCAACACCATCAGAACAATACAGCCCAATCATGGAGGATATATTTTGATGAAGCTGTAAACATGGAAGGTGCTGGAGCCGGAGCAGTTTTGGTATCTATTTCAGGAGAGCAGTATCCCGTTGCCATCAAATTACAGTTTGTCAACACCAACAACATAGCTGAGTATGAAGGCTGTATAATGGGGTTGAAGCTAGCCCAATCCATGGGCGTCAAACGATTAACTGTCATTAAAGATTCCAAACTGGTAATCAGACAAACCACTGGGGTATATCATACCAAGGAATTACATTTGCTGCCTTACCATCGGTAAGTTATCCAGATGGCTTCGGAGTTTGAAGAAATATCCTTCCTCCACATTCCTCGGAACATGAATGACTTTGCTGACGCACTAGCAACTTTAGCCTCCGTAATCAACATACCTGAAAGGGGAATCATTCAAAATATCACATTCGCCAGCCAAAAGGCCCCAGCCTATGGGAATTACATCAGAGAAGTATCGGATGAGCTACCTCCCATCCAACACCCATGGTACCACTCCATCAAAGAGTATCTGCGAGATGGATCTACGCCCACTGGGGCAAGTCAAGCTGAAAGAAAGCGGATCCATAGAATGGCCATGAAATTCTATCTGAGCGGAGATGCACTCTACAAAAGAGATGCAGGACTAGGCCTTCTAAGATGCCAAGACAAAGACCAAGCTCAGAGACTCATGGATGAAATCCATAGTGGAGTATTCGGCCCACACATGAGCGACCTTCTACTTGTCAAGAAGATCTTAAGAATATGGCATTATTGGCTCTCTCTCAAAGTTGACTGTGATGATCACGTCAAGAGATGTTATCAATACCAAATTCATGAAAATACTACCACACCCCTCCAAGGAAGCTCCACAATATGAGTTTGCCCTAGCCCTTCTCAATGTGGGGAATGGATGTGATTGGGCCAATCGAGCCCAAAGCCAGCAATGGTCATCGGTTTATCTTCACCATGATCGACTACTTCACCAGGTGGGTAGAAGCAACCTCTTCCCCTAGAGTTACTAAAGAGGTGATAATTGGTTTCATAAGAAACAATGTCATTTATCGATACGGATAACCAGAGGTGATTGTATCAGACAATGCCAAAAACCTCAACAACCAAATGATGGGGGGAATTATGCAGTAAATTCCACATCAAGCATCTCAACTTCGTCATCTATCGTCCAAAGATGAATAATGCTGTTGAAGCGGCTAATAAGAATATCAAAAAGATCATGTAAAAGACGTTCGCCAATCACAAAGGATGGTCTGACTTGTTGCCTTTGACTCTATTAGCCTACATAACATCAATGTGCACTTCCACTGGGGCAACCTCCTACTCATTAACCTATAGCATGGAAGCAGTGCTCCCCATAGAGGTGGAAATGGAATCCCTAAGAGTGTTGATAGATGCTTAGATGGATGAAGACCAATGGTGACAAGATTGGTTCCACCAATTGTCTCTAATAGATGAAAGGCGGGCCACAACCATCTTCCATGGTTAATTGTTCCAACAGAGGATCGCTCGATCCTATAACAAGAAAGTCCAGCTACGACAGTTTAAAGAAAATGACTTGGTCTTGAAGAAGGTCCTTGACAACCAAGATCAATCTAAAGGAAAATTCACCCCACACTGGGAAGGCCCGTTTGTTGTCAAAGAGGTATTAAGAAGAGGAGCCCTCAGATTATAAGAGATGGATTGCGAGGAATTTCCCCAATTCATCAACTCAGACACCGTCAAAGGGTATTATGTCTGAAGTTACCTACAAACCAGCATCCTGGTTCTAGGTCATCAAATCCATTAGTCAATTCAAGTTTTTAAAACCTCTCACTATATACAACTTTCAAGTTTGTCGCATCAGGGACGAACTACGCAGACCTGATCTCCCAATACACAGGAGTACGTAGGCAGCCATTTATAGTCCAGTCTAGCCTTTACAAAAATTTCCCTTCTTTACCACATACAACTTTCAACCTTTTCATGCTAGGTTGGAACTATGCAGACCTGATCTCCCCCATACACGGGAGTATGTAGGAAACCATTCACGGTGCGGTCTCACCCCTACAAAAACACAAAATCCCGTCAACGGTACTGGGATCATCCTTCAACCTTTCAAACCAAACCATAAGAGATGGAACTACCTGATCTCCCCAATACACGGGAATACATCGGCTACCATCTGTGGGGCAGTTAAACCACACCTCATCGGCTTAGACCACATGGATGGAACTACCTGGTCTCCCTGCACAAATGGGAGAAAAATCGGCGACCATCTATACTGCGGTTGAATCCTCAAACAGAAACACTAATCCATAAGAGATGGAACTAACTGGTCTCCTCCATACACGGGAGTACCGACGACCATCTGTGGTACAGTCAACCTCAGAGAGGAAAGCTAGAATCCTCTCCACAACCACATTCAAAAACCAGTCCCAAGACACCAAAGATCTGGGGAACATAAAGATCAACGATCCATTCTGAAAGATCCTGAGACATCTCAATATCCATCTACCGAGGAGGAGTTCAGAATTATCGCAAGTCCTGGAAAAAAGGCAACTATAAAGCAAGTAACAAGGCATATCTAAAAAGGGAAGTGGATCAAAACATATTTCCTTTCCATATAATACTGTTTGATATATACAATGTGTCTTGTACATGACAAAAATAGCTAACCTAGTCTATACAGGAAAATCAAAGCTAATCTACAAACCAGTGGATAAGCAAGCTATCAAGTCCAACATGACATCCCTCTCAGTAGATAGAGGTAAATCTATGAGCTCTTGCCCCAGCGTGTCTACACGAGCCAGGAGATCTACGACCATCTACATGGTGCTACCGTGCTCATCAATGAATGCTCTCATCTCTACAACAATGTAAGTAATATGAGATCTAAGAGTAGTACTATCTATAATGGCAGCATCTCGGGTAGCTAGAGCCTCATCCCGCTCAACAACAGCTGCATCCCTAGATGGTAGAGCCTCATCCCTCTCAACAATATCGGTATCCCTGTGAGCTAAAGCATTATCTCTCTCTCAACCAAAGCGACATCTCTATTAGAAAAAGCTGTCAACATTAAGGCCCTAGCCTGATCCCTCTCAAACGTCATCAAATATAACCTCAGCTCTAAATACTCTACAGAATGTGGAGCCACAATAGTGGCAATACTGGGGGAATCAACCAAAGCTACTGACGAACCAGTAAACAGATAATCCTCGATGGGAGAATTAGGGTACTCCATAGGCTCCCCATCATCAGAATCAATACCCAGCTCTGAGAATACAACCTTAGCCGATGCAATCTGTGACACCCCCAAAATAGGTATACATTACCCATTTTGAGTCGTCAATAACATGGTACAGAAACAACTACAACTTTATTAATACAACATAAAAACTGTGAGTTTAAATACAAATATTGTCTTCTAGACAATATCCACACTCAAATAAGTCCTCATTACAATTATTGATACATTATTTTACAAAAATAGTGAGGACTACTAAACAACTTTCTAAAACCATCATTTCATACCCCGACTAGTACTCGCTACATTCTCGCCTCTTGAGAAGAAAAATGGAACAGAAAGAAAAAAGGGTGAGCTCAACTAGCCCAATAAAGAACACTATGACTAAGATAATATAGAACAAATTATCGTTAGTCCTCAACAGGAAAAAATTTAATAGAATACAATAGATAACAAATTTTAAATTAATATTCGCAGTGGAAATAATAATCACTAGAAGAGTTAAGTAGAGTATGAAATCTACTATCAACTATGAATTTAAAAGTCCATCATCAATATTTTATCCCTGTAACATCAATCAATAAACATCTTGAATCAAATATTCATCTTTGCACTACAAGACAAAGATATTCATCAGTTGGTCATGTTCATCTCAACACCTGTTCATCTTCGCACTACGGGCCAAAGATATTCATCATAAAATCATTAATCTTTGCATTACATGCCAAAGATATTCAGTTATATCATCATTTAGGACTGAGGATGATGAAAAATATTTTAAAGAAAACGAATCCAGTGAAACAAAAGAACAAATATTAAGGATTCGTACTTTAAACAATCCGAGTTCAAAAATACTTCATAAATAATCATAGTGGAGTAAAATTTAAGAATAATCAAAACATGGATACAATCAAAGCTAGTATCCATAATAGATATCTTAGACAAAAAGAATTTTTTTTTATTTTTCGATGAATAATGCCGTATACGTGAATAGTGTCGTATACGTAAATAGTAACCCCGACACAAAAGTTTCCAAATTTGATAAAAAGTTCAGACCAATATTTTAGCATAATGATATTGAAAGAAATAATATCATTTACAAAAAAAAAAATAACATCCCTTACCTCAAAAGAATAGTACTTCTGGCTGGAATGCTGAATATAGTGCTGAAGTGAACTTGCACCGTATAGAAACACTTAAAGTCTTAAAATACTCACAAGAATACGCTCGATAATATAGAGAGAGAAAGAGAGAGAAAACTTTAGTTTCTGGTGCGTTTTTCAATTCTAACATAAGCACCCTATTTATAGAAAAATGCTTAGAACACCAAAGCAGAAAATATATTATAATATAATATAAATTTTCCAAATCTTCCTACGCACACCACCAGCTGAATTCAACCACTAACACATGTCCCATAAATGAAAAAAACATTTTTCTTAATTAAAATATTTTAAACTTCAAAAATTAATTATTTTAGAATTTCAGAACTTCAATAATTCATAATAAATAACCCTTTTGTCAAAAAAAAAAAATTCAAACCTCATGTCTTTTCCATAGGAAATTCCATTATCTACAACTTTGTAGAAGAAAGTTTTTCCAAATTCTAAACAGAAATTGACTGAAATCCACAAACGGACGATTTTATAGGCTATAATCAAATTTCAGTCATGAAATGGGCCCACAGACATGTTTAACATGTTTTAAATAACTTTTACAACAGAAATACTCTTCCTCCTCATATATTCATATATCCCACATTCATTGTAAAATTATCATCATTATTATATTATAATAATATAATAATATATTTAAATGAATTATTTTATCAGAAAAAAGATAAAATATTAATTTTTAATAATTGTAACATTAAAAATTTTCTCCATCTATATCCATATAAAATCAATATTTTCCTCATCATATAAATCAATAATTACTTATTCACAAATAATATTACAGAATCACAATACTGACAACCAGGCAGTTCCCAGGAAATAGGGGGCTTTTCAATAAGGATTTCTCCTTACTGGCGCACAATTAGGTGACCAAACCTCTCCTTAGACAGAACTTTCTAGACATTGCCAATAATGTTATCTAATAATATTATTCAGATAATATGAATTATTACTCCGATAATAGAAAATACTGTGTAGTGACAATTATTAAAACAACAGTAATATAAAATATCAACGTAGCAATTATTGAATCAATAAAATAAAATATTGAACAATAATTACTGTAACAATTATTGAGTAGTGCCTTCTTACGTAAGAATCAATAATTGGTGTAATACCGTGTGTTACTGTGCAACAACGCGTATTACTGTGTTTTGACCACTGAGTATTCCAACAGTATTAACGGTAACAACTACGCCGTTATTTATAAACAACTTATGCATGTCGTTTTCTTTATCCAATCGCTTTTCGTTATGGGGCCCACAAAAGACTGTGCCTTCGTACGAATATTACCCGACAGGAAGAATATTCCACGACCAAACGAATATTCCCCGACAACAATGAATATTTTATAACCACTTGCTTATTTGAAATATTTGCGCATTTTACCTATAACTAACCACATTAATCAATTCAACCCTTACTATTTCAAAATAATAAATAGAGAAAATTAAATTTTATTTATTAATAATTTGGGGTCTTACACAATCTCTGCCTCCAACCATGCAGAATACTCTGGAGAGCGACCTGTATGGTTAGTCAAAAAGTTAGCTCTCTCTCGACGACAAATCCTCTGCTGACAGAAGTCGAGATGACAAACGCTGACCCACTGCCCCGTCAAAGGGATGAATATCCTAAAACTGGTCAAACTGTGCCATAATAGCTAGTAAATGATATGTGGTCACACCCCTCAAACTGGCCAGGGGAAGATAGTCCACGCCAGCTACATGACTGATAAAGCTATAGGGAGAGTTGAGCCCTGAACGTGGCAAAATATAAAATGGGTCCTCGATCCCTGACAAGAAAGCCAACCAAGAAGCTGCGTCTGTACACTCAACCGGCTGAAAGGAATATAACATGGCTATCTCATGGAAAAAATTGTACCCATGGCATCTGAAAGTGCCAATCGGTCTCAAATATGTCATAAACCACAAGTACAACAAGACCGCACTTCCTATAAAAACCCCCACTGAATGGGAATGGCAAAACGTGGCCGACCTCAAGGTCTCTGCCAAAATTATCAGTAAGATGGTATGTCCTTCCCTAAGAGCACGAACTACCATGATCACACCGATATCCAGGTGGTCCATGTACAACGGCATGTACAGATAAGCCACTATGCACATCAAGAGAATGTCTACACGGGCGAAAAGCCAATCACCCTCAGAAATGGTGAAGTCCCCGGAGTATCGCAGATATTTGTCCAACGACCCAAATCTGTCAATTAAGAAACTCATGGACACCACATGCCCCAAGGTAATCTCATCTAGGGTAACTCTGCGCCTCAAGCCTGTCAAGGTCATAAACTGTCGGCTCATGTCACCGACAGCCATTCGAGCGCAAAGCCTATCCAATGGCAAGTCTGTAAGACGCTCGTACTCCTCCAAAGTAGGAGTCAACTCCTGGGTATCAAATCTGAATACTTATCTATCTGGTACCCAATGCTCAAGCATGCCCTCTATAAATTGCGATGGAACCTGAAATGTCAAGAGGGTCATAGAGTGTCGCAACAACTGATCAACTATCACCCGATCTAGGGAAGACAAACTATTATACCACAATCTCAAGGAAGATGCCACCAACACTGGTGGGGTGTGCTCAATTCGGCTAACAGTGTATAAAGACATTTGTAGAGTCGTGTCATAAGACCTTCCAGGGGTCAATGCTAAACTCATCTCTAGAAATGCATGTCCATAACATAATGCATGCATAATAAATAGCATATGCCAATATGATGTAGGGAATGGAAAAAATTATACATACATTCCTAAGTACATCATCATCTAAATGCATCAGCTCTGTATACAACTGAAAAATATAGGGAAATGGGGCACATCCGCCCAACATCAAATAGAGGCCTATCAAAATATATAACGAGAAATAGGGCACGTCCGCCCAATATCTAACAGAAGCCTATCAAAAGATATAGCGAGAAATGCATCAGAAAAAGACAATGGTGTTGATATCCATATCATCCAATCTGTCCATCTGATGTAACTCATACCGAGTCACTAAATCTTTGCCAGTAGGGATATCAGGCCGATACAACGGAGGATCTGTGCTGGCAAAACCATCTGAATATGGGCCACCTGAAGGGCTAGCCCCAGAGCTAGAAGGATCAAAAGTATCCGCCTCAGAAGGATCTCTGCCCAAATATCGAATAAAGAAATGTGCTCGGTCCAGCTGTTGGGTCAAACTATCAATCTATGTTAGATGAGTAAGCTCTCGGACACAGAAAATCCAATCTGTCATCATGACGGAGCCAGGAACCATATCCCTAATAAACTGTGTGGCGCATATCTGAGCTCCAATGGTGCGAAGGAACCACCTGCGGTAAAAATCCTCATGAGTGAAAGGTCCCTTTGACAAAGTAAAGTCATCCACACCCATCAATGGGATCTCAATGATCGGCTATGACAAAAGGCCAATAACGCCTGGCAGGAGGAAAGATCGGAATACGTATCTCTCATGTGGTGCTCCTAATAGCACGCTCTCCTAAATAAGCTCCCAACCTCCATCTGTAAGGATAGAAATCTGATGGGTGGACAATACATACACGACACCAGTCGGGAAACCACCCTTGAAGTCAACTATCAAGTGGTCCTCGGAGTATGGAACCCATGTAATAACATCAGCGGTCAACAACTCCAACTATAGGTGCGAATGGGTGAAACCCTCAGCTACAAGAACCTCCGTCAAAGTGGAGTAATGCCATCGTCGTCCCTGTGGATAGGTGTCTAAACCTAACAGGCTAGCCTGAACAAGGGAAATCAAAAGAGAAAATACTCACCAGCAGGAATGGGTAAAACCCTAACCAAGCCTCCATCACGCCCTCTAAGCATAGGCGCATCCCCTTGAAAAAGTAGGCAAAGGTGTTGGAGCCCCAATCAAACTCTCCAATACGGTCCACCTCCCGTGTGGTGCTGACTAAAGTGAATGACATCGTCGAAGAGTTATCAGTCAGGAAACAACCTCTAAGGATGATCAGAAATAATTGTCGCAAGTATACGCGGTCTAACAAGTAATATAGTGATAAGTAGAGTGTCGTACCCATGAGGAACTATCACTAATATTTACCAAGTACCGACTTTGTATCGCTAAAGTCTTTTTCGAACAACAATAAATGGAAGTGTGATTAATCTAGTTATAACTAATTATCAAAGCAAGTAAATGGATAACGAATGGTAATCTAAGGAATTACAAGCTAAGGTCATAACTTCACCCCACACAGGCATTCTGTCGAACACCTAGCGTACTATGCTTCATCAAACTACCTACCCTTCTCTCTTTGGTCTAATGGTCAAGATAATTTGTCGATCGAGAACACACAGGTGCTTATGCAGCTCTATCGAGGTATGCATAAATATATCCTCTCTAGTTCCACCTGATAGGAAATAGAACAGACAAGAACGTCCAAGCAAGGTGATAATCCTACACATGTCTATGCGAATTAACCTAATAAGGATTTAGGCATAAGTTCTCTATTAGGTCACACGTGGCGCATAAATATATATCTATTCTACACACAACTTATGTAGTCGAAACCCATAATCACATGCCAATATATTTAGGTGTAAATCTACAATCCTTCTATCAATATCATATAGATTACCAAAATCATCACTAATATCTTAGCGAGAATCATTAAGCATTAATATATTAAACCAAATCATATGGTGTCAACCAAAGAGATAAGACAATCAATTTAAATAACAAAGGGTTCTATTATAACCTTAGAGCCAATATTCAGTTCATAGTTATTGAACAAAATATAAGTAGCAATAAAGATAACATTTATGAATTACAAAATCAGAGGAAATAAATGGATAAGAATAAACTCTGTCGAGGCTCATCAGTCTCCAAGCATTTTGCTCCTTTCAAGCTCTCCAATCTGTGTAGCTCACTGTTCTTGATGCTCCAAGAAAATCCCAGACTTCTCCCTAATCTCCCTAATCTATATTTACAGACATTAACTAAGAACTAGAGAGAGAAAATACAAAAGAGGAAGAAAATACACTATTCTATCCTAAGCTATGCTATTCTCCCCGTATATGTTATTTGCAGAGGCTCTGTTGATATATATATATATATATATATATATATATATATATATATATATATATATATATCTGTTTCCTTCTCTCGCTAGGTCAAACCATGCCCCTCTTTGTCTGGGCACCAGAGCCGCAGGGCAATAGGCCTATGGATGGCGCTGCGGTGCCACGTGTACAGGAAAAACACTGGAGCTCGCTGCAGCCCATAAAGGATTAGTGGTGCTGCGGCATGAAGGTGACGTCAGCATGACAAGAGGATGGCACTGCGGCGCGAGCAAAAGGCTTGGCATTGGCGCCGCGGTGTTAGTATGTGAAATATGACCATTTTGCCCCTTGAAGGCTAGAAAACACCTGTAAAGCCCTGCAATACGTTGGTTAAGAAGAATAACACTATAATCATATAAACCTATATAAAATCTACTAGCTCAGGCAACTATTTAGGTCATAAAGTATCCGATTCGCGGGTATAAAACCCACTCATCAAATACCCCCAAACTTAAGTCTTTGCTTATCCTCAAGCAAACTATCTAACACAACACTAACAATAGAAAAACACACGCGAAAGAAAAATAAAATTGTATACTAGTATCATAGCATTTAAGCTCGAACATAGCTACTCCCAGAGAACAGGGCAAACACAGATATGAATAAGGGTTCATTCAATTTCAAGCATAAGACTGTATTCGATCCATTCTATGTGTGTGTGTGGAGACCAACCGTCCTGACTAATCATAGCTCAAATAAGTTCGCACAGTCAATTGTTAATACCAATATGCACACTCCGCAACTTAAACATTCAACAAGCATTAAGAATAAGACGCAAGTGCAGGAAAAAAACAAAAGACTCTAGCATTAGGACAATAAAATCTAACTCGGAAAGTCCTTAATTTCCTTAGGTTGTTTAGAACTACTCATTAATGAGATTTTGATCAGTGACTCCCAAGCCAGATGACTTAAGGGCACTAGGTGTAGAACACCCCTATGAATCTAATAACTCAATCAATAAAGGCCACGTAATCAACATAAGCCAACTGAGACTTTACAAAAAATGAAGATTATTCGGCGAGTGCATTTTATGCTTCATCTCAACATCGGTCTTGCGTTTATGGACGAGTACATTTTACGCTCCATCTCGACCCACCGTAAAACTTTTGATATTCAATCTTCTTTCTTTTTATTCTCATTTCATTCATTCTTTTTTTTATATATGTCAATATGCCAGAATCCAAGATCCAAAACTGTATACACGTTTAAGTCTTTTATTACCTTGTAAAAATATAAGTTTATAAGAGTGAACAAACTCTCAAAGTAATAAACACGCGAACTAAATTCAAAAAATAACTAGTTAACACAGTTGGTCGGTGCTTGCTAAGAAGGACGGATCAATAACAATATCAACTTATCAATTGAACAACCCCTAACTCGTACATGCTTGACACGACTCTAAGAGATAGACATAATTACTTGGCGCTTTTCATCAGCCACAATAAAAAATTAATGATAAATATAACACCCTTGCTAAATAGCAGCTCAAAATAGGGTAAAAAAGCCATTCACATGGCACAAGCATCTAAATCTATACAAGCCCCAAAAAGATGGCTATAAACCACAAACATGCTAATAATGATCAAAGCATTAATAAATAAAAACCAAAAATAGTTCATGGCATTCATAATAATAAAAATTCAAAACATAATCCCGCAGTTCAAAATGACTGCATCACAATACTGATAAAAATATAAGCAAAGTACTAAGGTAGCAACCTATCATGGCAATGGACAGAAATAAACAGATAATAAGCTAAAACACCCCCAAACTTAAGGTGATCAATGCCTTATTGCTAAACATATATCAATCGATACAAGAGGGCTTCTCTGAAGATCGCTCACTCTGCAGCTGCATCGTACTCATTAGCTTTGGCGGGCGGTGATGGTGGAGGGTGTGGTGGGAAGACAAGAGGCTTTAGGAACTGGAATGGCATGAACTCAGCATCCTCGCCACTATACACGGTGTATATACTCTGCATCGTGTTGACCAGCACAGCCTGATACTGCATAGCAATGTCCTGCCTCTGTGCCACTGTTGCAATGTGCCTCTGCTGCCTCTGCGCCTCGGCGTCGTGCTTCTGATGTAGCAAGGTAAGGGATGCCATGATATCTGCCAATAGTCCCTGTGAAGCTGGGCCTGCATTTGGCGGCTGTGCTAGCTCGGGCTCAGCTATAGGAGGTGGCTCAGTGGTTGGTTCGTACCCTTCACCTCTGACATAAGACTCTGCCCCGTCCCATATATTAAAGCGCGAGATCGTCTAATGGTCAATGACGGACATTGGCAGTAGAGCTATCTCTTCTGGCCCCCAATGGATACCTGCCATTTTGCACAGCCGGGTGATTAAGGATGGGTGTGGGAGTCCTGCAGCGACGGTGCTCTTGATCACCTTTATAATGGACTCGTGTATGAGAACACTGATGTCCACATTCAGGCCCGTGACAATAGTAAATAAGAGGATCGCTCGATCCTTAGTCACATCGCTCAGGTGTCGGGTCGGAATCATATTAGCGCAAATGAAGCTGAACCACGCCTTCCCATAGTGACTAAGCGCTGAAGTCGGGAAACTGGTCTTTTCACCTGTGTAGTTATTCTTCTTCCATGTAGCTTCGGGCTTACAGAGCCTCCTGATAATATCCTCGAGATTATAGCTGCGAAGTCCCGGCTCCATATAATCATTGCCCTCATAGTTGGGTGTTGTGAATAGCGTTGATAGCTTGGCTTCCAAAAGCCACTGATTTCCCCCTGACTTGGACAACAGAAGGACCCTCGGCACTATCATTCGCATATAACTCATGAACTACTGAAACGATTGCCGATTCGGGTGACCTTGTGAAGTGGATCCACTTACGTCCCAAAATCATGGCCACCAACTCGCCATCCTTTTTGTCCGGCCTCAAACCTCGCTTAGGAATCAAATTACGCATGGCAAAAGAACTTTTGTACCTTTTCCAGGCCTCTTCATTGATGAACTTGGTGTTATCCCAAGTCGTTGGTACTGCGGATGAGGACCCGCCGATGCTCAGGCGTTGCCTTTTTGAAGCCATGTCAAAATTTTAGTTGGTTCGGCAACAACAGTCCCTAAGCAGTGTAGAAGCAACCCTTGAAGCAATGCACAGCAAGTCCCCAATGAAAACCCACTAATTCTATACTAAAACAGTCAAATATCTCTCTTAGGAAATCTATCGAACACCTTGTATGCCCTCTTAAAACCCAACTGGACAGCCCTTTGTTTGTGAATACTCTAACCAGATTTTTGGCAGTGGAAATCACCCCAATTACACAACAAGAAAAACACCAACACCAACCCATAATTCGATCAAAATCTTAGTGAATGACTGAAATCCAAATGAAAAACCTTAAAGGGGGAAAAACCCTTGTTACTGTTGATCTCTTTTTGGATTCACGCCTGACTCGAGGTTGTTCTGATTCTGTGAATGATGTCGTGAATCGGTTATGCTTTGTAGAGGGTGGGGGGTTTTGTGGAGAAAAGGGACGGTTAGTTCGCTTGTGCTGCCGAATTATGCCGAGAGAAAAGAGAGGAATGGCCTAAACTACTGGCTTAAAACTGCTCTTAAAAAATGAAATCTCGATGTCGGCACCGCGGCGCGGCCTGTCCTTCTTTACTTGGCACCCCGGCACGAGTTAGCAGTGGGTCGTGCTATATGGTGGCACCGTGGCGCGAGAGTCCCTTTGTTCTTTAGCGCTGCGGCGCGAGGCTTGAATTATGGACAATGAACATGGCGCCGCGGCGTGAGTTATAGAGTATTTGTTGACGCTGCGGTGCGAAGACTATTTCCTGAGTTTTTCCTGCACAAAAGTCATGTATTAGCTAACATATATTACACAGATATATATATATATATATATATATATATATATATATATATGTCTATATTAACCCACATAATAACTAGCTTAACTATACTACTATATATAGAATAACAACACCAAAGGAAAACATGTTATCTGTATACTAAAGCCACAAAAACATGCATCTGAGATTACAATTAAACTATTAAACTAGTAGCAATGTTCACAAAGTAAAGACAACAAGCATAATATATAAACTAGACATAAGTAATAAAAAATAGAGAAAAATGATACTGAGATGGGGGTGCCTCCCCACCAAGCACTTGTTTTAAAGTCGTCGGCTTGACTATACCGATGCCGCTCAATTCGGCTCATAAGCAACAATGACCATTTCATGCCGCCTATTCGTCAATTCCTTTAAATTTTTTGCAGACATGGGTGATTGATCATCCCCGTTTTCTTCACCCATCAGCACGAAGAATCTTTCACCGCTGGAATTATCCACTAATTCGCCTTTGTCATCAAGTTGAAAGTGTTCTTTGTGCTCTATTGGGCCCTCCAGGGTTTCCACAGTCGTGAACGTGGTTTCTAACTGTTGATTACTCTTGACAGTATACCCACTGTTGATCCTCTCTTCTTCTAGTTCAACCTCCGCAGGTTGGTCATTTTGCACCTTGACATTGCCCTCAATAACTTCGTGAGACTCAATGCCTTCTCCTCGCGTATCCACCGTGCACTGCTCTACTACTTCATCGTTGAACTCAATATTGACGGGTAGAAAAGTTGGCGGTGGATTTATAATGGCATTGACGAGTTGCCCCAATTGACTTTTGAGGCTTTGCACTGCGACTTCTTGGCTGGCCATCCGAATCTCATTTCTCTTAATAAAGTTGGTGAGAAGCTCTTTAAGCCTGTTCTCTTCTTCTTATGTCGAGTACTCAAAAAAGCTCTCATTGGGTTGAGACGTCAACTCATATTGCGACGGAGACTGATAATCAACTTGATAGGCATAATTCAGATCATGATATTGCTCTTGACTGTAGTCCCAAGAGTTTGGAAAACCCTGACAGTTTGGATGATAGGAGATCGGTTCAAT
Organism: Panax notoginseng; assembly: GCA_016801055.1. Taxonomy (NCBI): domain Eukaryota; kingdom Viridiplantae; phylum Streptophyta; class Magnoliopsida; order Apiales; family Araliaceae; genus Panax; species Panax notoginseng. The sequence continues at coordinate 58,622,937 of CM029017.1, read as the reverse complement.
GTCAGCTCGCTCATGACAGTAGGCATTCTGAGTGGACTGACACTCAAGATTGTCAGAAAACCTCAAGACATTTGCAATTTGAACTTGCAATTGCTCGAGTCCTTCTTTCGAGCATGGTTGTGTCATCCTTTCGTAAGGCCATTGATAACATTGATCGTCCATAATCTGTAAACTTAAAAACAAAAAGGAAGATCAAACAAATAAAAGAAATATATATATATATATATATATATATATATATATATATATATACACACACACACACACACGTTCAAATTAAGACTATATTGATTTAAATTAATATTGGACAATATTAGAATAACAGTTCCCCGGCAACGGCACCAAAAACTTGTTGGTCAAAAAACCGATCACTAAACACGCGCAAGTATACGCGGTCTAACAAGTACCCACGAGGAACTATCACTAATATTTACCAAGTATAGACTTTGTATCACTAAAGTCTTATTCGAACAACAATAAATGGAAGTGTGATTAATCTAGTTATAACTAATTATCAAAACAAGTAAATGGATAACGAATGGTAATCTAAGGAATTACAAACTAAGGTCACAACTTCACCCCACATAGGCATTTTGTCAAACACCTGGTGTTCTATGCTTCATCAAACTACCTACCCTTCTCTCTTTGGTCTAATGGTCACGACAATTTGATGACACAGAACACACATGTGCTAATGCACCTCTATCAAGGTATGCATAAAATATCCTCTCCAATTCCACCCGATAGAGAATAGAATAGACAAGAACGTCCAAGCTAGGTGATAATCCTACACATGTCTATTAAAATTAACCTAATAAGGATTTAGGCATAAGTTCTCTATTAGGTCGCACATGGCACACAAATATATGTCTATTCTACGCACAACTTATGCAGTCGAAACCCATAATCACATGCCAATATATTTAGGTGTAAATCTACAATCCTTCTGTCAATATCATATAGATTACCAAAATCATCACTAATGCCTTAGCGAGAATCATTAAGCATGAATATATTAAACCAAATTATATGGTACGAACCAAAGAGATAAGATAATCAATTTAAATAACAAAGGGTTCCATTATAACCTTAGAGCCATTATTCAGTTTATAGCTATTGAACAAAATATAAGTAGCAATAAAGACAACATTTATGAATTACAAAATCAGAGGAAATAAATGGATAAGAATAAACTCTGTCGAGGCTCATTAGTCTCCAAGCATTTCACTCCTTTCAAGCTCTCCAATCTGTGTAGCTCACTGCTCTTGATGCTCCAAGGAAATCCCAGACTTCTCCCTAATCTACCTAATCTATATTTACAGACATTAACTAAGAACTAGAGAGAATTACAAAAGAGGAAGAAAATATACTATTCTATCCTAAGCTATATTATTCTCCCCGTATATGTTATCTGCAGAGGCTTTGTTGATATATATCTGTTTCCTTCTCTCGCTATCTCAAACCAAGCCCTTCTCTGTCTGGGCACTGGAGCTCACGCTGCGACGCGGGCAATAGGCCTATGGATGGCGCTGCGGCACCATGTGTGCATGAAAAACACCAGAGCTCGCGCTACAGCGTGAGCCCATAAAGGATTAGTGGCACTGCGGCGCGAAGGTGACGACAGTAAGATAGGAAGATGGTGTTGTGGAGCGAGCACAAGGCTTGGCATTGGCGTCGCGGTGCGAGTATGTGAAATATGACCACTTTACCCCTTGAAGGCTAGAAAACACCTCTAAAGCCCTACAATACGTTGGTTAAGCAAAATAATACTATAATCATATAAAACTATATAAAATTTACGAGATCAGGCAATTATTTAAGTTATAAAGTATCCGATTTATGGGTATAAAACCCACTCATTAGAGCCCCACTCACGACATCCACACTCAAGAGACCAGAACAGATTGTCCTGCCCTTGATCGCTGTGACTCCCCCAAATTCAGATTGTGACACCCCCAAATTTAGGTACTTAAAACCTGAACTCAGTGCTTCACGGTACCATTTCTATGAGCGGAATAATACTAATAATAATAACAATAATATAAAAAATCAAACTTAATTTACATATATCAGAGTCTAATCCCAAGTACGCAACCTTTACTATAATTTCTTACATGATAGATAATACATATCATTATCTTAATACAGTTTAACTATTACAAAAGATACCTTTAAAAATATTATGTTTGCTTTCCTTTTCACTTGTTCTTGTCTGAACCTTCGGGTTAATCATGCCTAGCTGAAAATATTTAAATTTAAAGCAAGAATGAGCATTTGGGTGCTCAGCAAGTAATAACAATTATAAATATAATTAGCTGAAACAATTAAATGTTTTCTTTATACATCACTTCTACAACGATTCAATAGTTGTGAAGTAAACTAAACCGATAATAATAACATAACAACTCTATATCACATTTTTGAAACTATGTAATGACTATAAATAGGGTTAAGGTGACATTCTATGAACATTGTTTTCTATTTTTAAAAAGGTTAAACATAACTTCATCTGTAAAACGTCATAACTTACAGACACGCGGGTGTACATCTCATGGGCACTGTATTGATCAATACTGCATGCAAGAATGATATTATCGTTCACTTTGTCTGCCTTGGACGCATAAAAGTTTTTCCTTGTTCGGGATGTTCATACTTAGTCGGGAATTCGAACCAAAATAATTTGATTGGATACAAAAAAGTTTTATCATATTCAACGATATTTCTAAATCTGTGTCTAGCTGATCAAATAGCTTAGACGGCTTTTCATTAATGTATACATACGGGGAATCAATAAGTATATATAATTATATCAATATGTGATTAAATACAATGATTATCTAAGTGAGGTCACTTGTATAACCATATTTAGAAGTTAACGAACAGTATACATATATCTAAATTATATAATAATACCATGTTGATAAACAATGATCGGATACATAATATATATAACTATAGGGTTAATAATCTGGTACAATAATAATATAATTCTGAAACTTTCTTACTCATGTCCATTGCATAAAAAAATGCAAAGGTAGGATACTTGCCTGGTCTGCTGCTTACAATACGCAATTTAGTTTTATCGTTTATACCAAAACTTATAATTAATAAGATCATTTGATCGATTAGAATAACATACTATAACATATAACAATGCTTATTGCAGTCAGCACATAACCTAATCACCTTGTCACACATATTCAACAGTCATTGAATCACAAACAAATATTAATACAGTCAAAATATCTAAGTCCAAATCAATTTCTGAAATATGTCGGTGTACCGACGACTTTATCGGGTAATTATCGAGTCTAAAACTCTATCTTGTAGTTCAACATCTATAAGTATCAGTCATATTATTTTTAAATAACTTATAATAGTTGTTAAACATTTATTATAATTTATCATGAATTTTCAAACATCGAAATCATTATTAAATGATTTAAATATTAAATAATTATATTGTCATTAATAATTAATTAATATTAAAACATTAATGAAATCATTGCCAAAATCTTAAAGTTATTTATAATAACTTAAAATACTTTTAAAACATTAATATTACCCTTAAAAGATTAAAAATTATTTTTAAATAATTACCATTAATATTTAATTATTAATGTACTATTTATCCAAATATTAAAGGTCATTAATTATAACTTAAAAATATTTTTTATTCATTTATATACTTTTTAAATGATTTTTAAATTAATAAACTATTTCAAAACTATTTATTTAATATAATTATTAAATAAATTTAATATCATTAATATTAAATTAATATCATTAATATTAATTTATTTATGAAATTATCCTTTAAATATTAAAAGTTATATTTTATAGCTTAAAATATCTTTAAACACTTTATTTTTATTTAAAATAATTTTTCTAATACTAAAATTATTTTTAAACTAATTTATTTAATATAATTATTAAATAAATAAATTATCATTAATATTAAAATATTAATATTTTTCATGACAAAATATCAAAAGTTATATTTTATAACTTAAAATATTTTTATAACCTTTAAATTATTTTCATATGATTTTTAAATCATTAATTCTATTTTTCATAATTTATATAATATATTCAATAAATAACTTAATTATCATTAATATTAATTAATTAATAAAATTTATCACAAAATATTAAAAGTCATTAAAAATAACTTAAAATATTTTCTTATACCATAATATAATTTTAAATAATTTTTCAAGTATTAAAATCATTTTTAACTAATTTATTTAGTATAATAATTAAATAAATTAAATACCTTTAATATCTCAAAATATTAAATATTTATGAAATATATGAAAAATAATTAAAAACTAATTTTTGGACTTTAAAATAATTTTTAATAATTTATTTTGTAATTTTCATAATTAAAAACTATTTAATACTAATTATTTAATAAAAATAATTAATTTTGTAAATAACTGTCGCTAAAGGGTCCTATAGCGACGAAACTGTCGCTATAGGTGTTCTTGAGTTGTTCTTCATGAAACCCAGAAAACATGTCTGTGAACGAGTGAGCTTGTTTGACCAATATTAAGTCTCAGAGTATTGTGTTTCTGAGAAAGACAAAGGTCAAATCTTATAGACATAGTGTAATACTACAATCTCCAACAATAAACACGATCAAATAACATAAAATCAACGAGATCTAAGCAGGCAAAGTTAATGTCAGAGCTGATCTGGGTTTTCTGGGTAACCTATAAACCTAAACAGTGTCATGGTGTCACCTTGAGGCCCGATTATCATAAGGTTCTGATCATACAGTTGGTGTTCTTAAGGTTTAAATCGATAGTACATATGTCAAGGAACATAAATATAACCACATATCAGACTAACAACATTAAAACCACCAGATTCAGTCCGGTCAAACATGGTCAGAAACCTCGTTCATACACTTTCTGGAAATTCCAGAAAAGCGTATTTATGATCAGATGGGCTACTTTGACCATCTACTACTATCAATCTGTTAATTATTTAAGAGATACAAAGGTATAGATCTAAAGTCCATATGGAAGACTACAACATAAATATAACAACCTCATTAAATCACTTAACACCTGACAGACACAAGGCTTAGAAGATCTTGTCAGACTCGGATGCACACTTTATGGGTTACCTAGAAAGTGTTGGTCATGCTCGGTCAACTCTCTTTGACCATCAATAACTTGTAATTTATTCATAATTTATGCATGAATCCAGTTCCAGAGCAAAGATATCATAACATACTACACGATAAAACACTTAAACAACAAAAACAATAAACAAGTAGAGATATAAGGCCACTGACATTCGTTGTCAGAACACAAAATAACTTTTTTCCAATTTTTGAAAAACTTCAAATTCGAGCTTATAGATATTATGGATCTAACATCTATCAACCCAGATCACTTAAATAGACTATATACAACATATTTTAACTTTAAATTACAAGATCTAATAGAGGATTAATTAAAGTCAAATTTTTCGATTAGTGTTTATACCTTGATGAACAAATTTGATTCTGGGCTACTGATTTGATATTGGTGTTAGTGGGGCTGTGTTTTGGGACTGATATACTACAACATTTCGTGGGTTTTGAGAGAGAAGCTCTTGGATATGAGTTTGTAAAAAAATGAGCAACTAATGAAATTTCTCTCTCCTTGAGCATATATATTGCATGTATATAATGTGTTGGCTGATAGATCTAGGCTGATTGCTGGAGATACATTAGTCACATGGTCAAATAAGTTGGTCACCAACTCCCAATTTGGTAGGATTTGCAATCAAGCTCAAATAATACAAGAGGCGTAAAAATGTCACTTGGCTTATGAATTTAAGGGCAAACTAGTAACTTGTCAAGCCCTTAGGGTTTGACCCTTAAGGTTTAACCCTAAGGTTAAGCACAAAAATTATAGAATTTCTAGGATTTTGCAAATTAGGTTAAAATAAAAATTTATTTTCTTAAAATTTGTAATTAGGGTTTTCTTAATTAGTTTAGGTTTTCTAATATTTAGAAATTAAACATTAAGTTTAACAATTTAATAATTATAATCAAGCTTACTAATTTAGCAATTAGGGCAAATAATTAGCAATTAGCATTACCCATATAACAATTAGGGTTACTAATTATTAATTAGGGTTTTTTTAATTATAAAATTAAGGTTTCTAATTTCACGATTAGGGTTTACAATTAGTAATTAGGGTTCTCAATTAATTAGGGTTTCTAATTAATTAGGTTTTCTCAGTATAATTAGGGTTTTACCTAATTACTTTAAATTCTGTAATACACGACATGATTCACATAACACAGTTACAACACAGTCTCGAATTTTCCATTTGAATTCCACAATAGGGTGAAACAAATTAATGCTAGGGTTTGGTCATGATACAACATAATTGAACAACCATTATCAATCCACACATATACAGTACATATTTATAGCACTGAAAAATCAAAATATAATTAATATTATATTATTATTCTCAAGCATTGATAAAAATCTAAAATTAGGGTTTGGATTCCATATCTGATTAATCTGTCATTTATAACATTATTAATTAAGTTAAATAATTAGCTTAATTAATCTGAAATAAATTCATATATTAAAATAGAATAATTATTATAATAATTCTAATAACCATTTCATATATTATTTAAATAATATAAAATCATATTTTCTTGGAAAATGATTAATAAAAATATTTCTACTATAAAATTAATTATTATAAGAATATACTTTATAATGATCAATAATTCTAAAATAAAATTATTTAATATTATTCATGTAATAAATAAATTTTTTATTTATCATAATTATACAACCACATTACCTGACACATATTCTCACCTTTAAAATAAATAAAAATTTATGCGCAAAATTTCTGATTTAATTATATAGAAAATATCGGGTTATTATATTCACCCTCCCTTATAAAGATTCCGTCCCCGGAATCACCGTTTTAAAACCTATACATACTAGGGTACATAGCATACACAATTATTGCAAGTAGATCTCGATAATAATCGATTGAACCGATCTTTAACTATTCAGCATAAAGTTTATCTATCTGATTAAACGAAAAATTGATTTCTAATAGAATTCAATTTTCTCTTTCAAAATATCTTTATAAAATAATTTATATATATATATATATATATATATATATATATATATATAAGAAAATAAAATTGGTTTGAATAATAACTGGAGTTGCATCCCCGGCTGCTACCGAATCTTGAACAGTCATGTAGAAGACTCTTGCAGTTGATTCTGTTGGTTCGTTTGTTGAAGTTGGTCTCGTTGTCGCCAATGTCTTGCTGCCTTTTTCCGTATTTACATTCCTTGCCTCCTTTCTCCTTCTTGGACAGTCTTTTACCTTATGCTCCATTGATTCACAAATAAAACACCCACTATACATTCTTAGATTGGGCAGTTAGGAGAGATATGTCCCTCTTGCCCACACTTATAGCACCCAAACTTACCCTTTAAACATTCTTCAGAATGATTCTTTCCACAATTCTTACACTGCACAACTTATTTCTTTCCACCTCCTGGCCTACTTCCGGTATTATCAAAATTATCTCCTTTCATTGTATATGTGGCAAAAATTGTCTTTTGCCCCTCAATTATCCTAGCTATCACAAATTCTTCTACGGGGTCAGTTGATCCTCTAAATTCTGGCAATCCGATTGTCTTGAAGTCTTTGAAGTTTGTCGATCAATTATTTGGCTGATCTTCCGCGGCTGGTATTCCATTCTGCATAGCTTAAGCGACCATATTCGCCAAATTCTGTATCGGGTCTGGTTGTCCTCCAGCTTTGTTGACAGGTTCTTCTATCCTTGGTTTTCGTTTTCGTTTTGGCAGCATTATCATAAATTATTCCTTATTAACTTACATTATAAACCTTATCGTATACACTTAACATATAACGCAAAATTTTCTACTTAAATAATCATGTACTCAAAATATTAGATTTTGAAAACTTAACTTACTGTATTAACCAGTGTTCAGATAAATAATTACTCTCTTTATATCAACTTATTTCATTAATCCAACACATATTCATATTCATAGCACTTACTGCTTTAAACATCTGTTATCCCTTTGTGACTCAAAAGTTAGGAATTGCTGCCACAACTTATATAAAATATTACATTACACAGACATACTTATCGTATACACATCATAGAATCCTACATAATCAAACACTACTAATACTACTTATTTCTTACGCCTTCACTAAGGATCATTTTCTTAGCATTCTATATATTCCCATCATCCTCATTAATCCATTCACACATAACTATACCTAGTTCGTCAAACTTATCGTACATTATGAGTTTAAGAACTCGCCACAAATATATGAGTTTAAGAGCTCGAGCTTAATCTTATATTCTTTAACTATACTCTAATTATACTATCAATTCTGGGTCCAGTACTACACTTTCCAAAATAATTACCTCATTGAGGTAGCTTTCAATGTGAGCCTCTATTTCAGCTCTTGGCTTTGACATTGGCTCGGTTATGGAGGTTGGCTCCTTCTTTACGATCTGAGGGTATCCTAATCCTTTCTATCTAACATCTATACACAAAAATTATCTAGATTAGCACATAATATATACACACATCACATAATAGTTTTATATGTAGGTTATCTTTTATTTTACTTCACGATGAATTTATTCAATTCATCTCCTTATAAACTCTATATGAGTTATTTGTATTTTCAACGTTTCCCTCTGTTCTAAGGTTATAGCCTAAGGTCTACCCCACCTAAGATTTCTAACCCTAAAGCTATGATACCATGTTGTGACGCTCCCAAATTCAGGTACGTGAAACCCGAACTTGGTGCTTCACGATACCATTTCTATGAGCGGAATAATACTAATAATAATAACAATAATATAAAAAATCAAACTTAATTTACATATATCAGAGTCTAATCCCAAGTACGCAACCTTTACTATAATTCCTTACATGATAGATAATACATATCATTGTCTTAATACAGTTTAACTATTATAAAAGATACCATTAAACATATTCTGTTTGCTTTCCTTTTCACTTGTTCTTGTCTGAACCTTCGGGTTGATCATGCCTAGCTGAAAACATTTAAATTTAAAGTAAGAATGAGCATTTGGGTGCCCAGCAAGTAATAACAATTATAAATATAATTAGCTGAAAGAAATAAATATTTTCTTTATACATCACTTCTACAACGATTCAATAGTTGTGAAGTAAACTAAACCGATAATAATAACATAACAACTCTATATCACATTTTTAAAACTACGTAATGACTATAAATAGGTTTAAGGTGACATTCTATGAACATTATTTTCTATTTTCAAAAAGGTTAAACAGAACTTCATCTGTAAACCGTAATAACTTACGGACACGAGGGTGTACATCCCATGGGCCCTGTATTGATCAATACTGCATGCAAGAACGATATTATCATTCACTCTGTCTGCCTTGGACGCATAAAAGTTTTTCCTTATTCGGGATGTTCATACTTAGTCGGAAATTCGAACCAAAACAATTTGATTAGATACAAAAAGGTTTTATCATATTCAATGATATTTCTAAATCTGTGTCTAGTCGATCAAATAGCTTAGACAACTTTTCATTAATGTATACATACGGGGAATCAATAAGTATATATAAATATATCAACATGTGATTAAATACAATGATTATCCAAGTGAGGTCACTTATATAACCATATTTAGAAGTTAACGAACAGAATAAATATATCTGAATTATATAATAATACCATATTGATAAACAATGATCGGATACATAATATATATAACAATAGGGTTAATAATCTGCTACAATAATAATATAATTCTGAAACTTTCTTACTCATGTCCATTGCATAAAGAAAATGCAAAGGTATGATACTTGTCTAGTCTGCTGCTTATAATTCGCAACTTAGTTTTATCTTTTATACCGAAACCTATAATTAATAAGATCATTTGATCGATTAGAATAACATACTATAACACATAGCACTGCTTATTGTAGTCAGCACATAACCTAATCACCTTGTCATACATATTCAACAGTCATTGAATCACAAACAAATATTATTATAGTCAAAATATCTAAGTCAAGATTAATTTCTAAAATATGTCTGTGTACCGACGGCTTTATCGGGTAATTATCAAGTCTAAGACTCTATCTTATAGTTCAACATCTGTAAGTATCAGTCATATTATTTTTAAATGACTTTTAATAATTGTTAAACATTTATTATAATTTATCATAAATTTTCAAACACCAGAATCATTATTAAATGATTTGAATATTAAATAATTCTATTATCATTAATATTTAATTAATATTAAAACATTAATGAAACCATTGCCAAAATCTTAAAGTTATTTATAATAACTTAAAATACTTTTAAAACATTAATATTACCCTTAAATGATTAAAATTCATTTTTAAGTAATTACCATTAATATTTAATTATTAATGTATCATTTATCCAAATATTAAAATTCATTAATTATAACTTAAAAATATTTTTAATTCATTTATATCCTTTTTGAATAATTTTTAAATTAATAAAATCATTTTAAACCTATTTATTTAATATAATTATTAAATAAATTTAATATTATTAATATTAAATTAATATCATTAATATTAATTTATTTATGAAATTATCCTTTAAATATTAAAAGTTATATTTTATAACTTAAAATATCTTTAAACACTTTATTTTTATTTAAAATGATTTTTCTAATATTAAAATCATTTTTAAACTAATTTATTTAACATAATTATTAAATAAATATAATATCATTAATATTAAAATATTAATATTTTTTATGACAAAATATCAAAAGTTATATTTTATAACTTAAAATATTTTTATAACCTTTAAATTATTTTCATATGATTTTTAAATCATTAATTCTATTTTTCATAATTTATATAATATATTCAATAAATAACTTAATTATCATTAATATTAATTAATTAATAAAATTCATCACAAAATATTAAAAGTCATTAAAAATAACTTTAAATTTTTTTATACCATAATATAATTTTAAATGATTTTTTAAGTATTAAAATTATTTTTAAATAATTTATTTAATATAATAATTAAATAAATTAAATACCTTTAATATATCAAAAATATTAAATATTTATAAAATATATTAAAAATAATTAAAAACTAGTTTTCGGACTTTAAAATAATTTTTAATAATTTATTTTATATTTTTCATAATTAAAAGCTATTTAATACTAATTATTTAATAAAGATAATTAATTTTATAAATAACTGTCGCTAAAGGGCCCTATAGCGACGAAACTGTCGCTATAGGTGTTCTTGAGCTGTTCTTCATGAAACCTAGAAAACATGTCAGTGAACGAGTGAGCTTGTTTGACCAATATTAAGTCTCAGTGTATTGTGTTTCTGAGAAAGATAAAGGTCAGATCTTATAGACATAGTGTAATACTACAATCTCCAATAATAAACACGATCAAATAACATAAAACCAACGAGATCTAAGCAGGCAAAGTTAATGTCAGAGCCGATCTGGGTTTTCTGGGTAACCCAGAAACCCAAACAGTGTCATGGTGTCACCTTGAGGCCCGATTATCATAAGGTTCTGATCATACTGTTGGTGTTCTTAAGGTTCAAATCCATAGTACATATGTCAAGGAACATAACTATAACCACATATCAGACTAACAACATTAAAACCACCAAATTCAGTCCGGTCAAACATGGTCAGAAACCTTGTTCATACACTTTCTGGAAATTCCAGAAAAGCGTATTCTTGATCAGATGGGCTACTTTGACCATCTGCTACTATCTATCTGTTAATTATTTAATAGATACAAAGGTATAGATCTAAAGTCCATATGGAAGACTACAACATGAATATAACAACCTCATTAAATCACTTAACACCTGACAGACACAAGGCTTATGTGAGACCCCAAATTTTATGAATAAAAATTTAAATTTCTCGAAATATTTTTTTGAATATTATGTTGTGGATTTGATATAATGTTATAGTTGTGGGTAATATTTATAAATTTTGCAAAGTAAGCAAGTTGTTATAAAATATTCGTTTGGTCGGGGAATGTTCTTTTTGTCGGGAATATCCGTACGACGGCACAATCATTGGTGGACCCCACAACGGAAGCATTGTCGTATTTAGAAAACGACAGAATTATCTTTTTATAAAAATAACGGCGAAAGAGTTACCGTTAAAATTGTTGAATTATCCGGTAGTAAAAGTACAGTAATACGCGTGGTTGCATAGTAGCACACAGTATTGGTTATTGATGCTTACGTGAGAAGCCACTCAGTTATACTCAATTATTGCTACAATAATTGCTGCATCATATCTCTCATATTATTGATTCAATTATTGTCACAGTATCATCTGCATAATATGATATATTATTAAATCAATAATTAAGACGACAAAGTTATTCATATTATTATTTGCAATATTGACAATGTCTAGAAGTTCTGTCAAGGAGAGGTTTGGTCACCTAATTACGCGCCAATAAGGAGAAATCCTTATCGGAAAGCCCCCTCTTTCCTGGGAACAACCTTGTTGTTAAATATTGTGAATTATAATATTAATGAAGAATATGTTCGTGTTGATTAAAGATGAAATTGATAGTTCCATTGTGTGAGAATTATTAGTGTTAGTAGAAATCAATATTTATTTCGATAATAATTGATGTCTGAAGGTTATATTGACCAATCGGGTATTCGGAACACTTTTTGTGTCGAATTACTATTCACGGGTTACTATTCACCCGGTTACTATTCACTCTAGTATTGGTCACTCGGGTATTTGGGACACTTTTCATGTCGGAGTACTATTCCTGAAGTACTATTCACGGGGTACAATTCACCTGAAAAATATATTTCTTTTCGGTCCAAATTATTTTTGAGTATAATATTATTTCATGAGAAGATGTGATAATTTTTCAGACCGTTGGTTGAAGTTATAATAGTAAATCATTATGGATCATTGGTTGAAGATATAATAGTAAATTAGTATGGACCGCTGGTGGAAATTTTTAATAGGAAATCAGTATGGACCGTTGCTTTAAGTTTTAATAGTAAATCAATATGGACCGTCCGTTTAAAAGTAAATCAATCTGGACCGTTCATGAATTAGTTACTATTCAGTCCATTCTCCTATAAATAGAAGTTCATTCCTTCATTATTTCTCACTAATTCACTGAAACTCTAGAGAGAGAAACTATAGAGAGAAAGAAGAAAAGTATTATGCTACTTCACTACTCCAGTATTCAATTTTCTAAGGTAAGGGATATTATTTGTTGTACCCGTAAGGGGTATTATTTCTTTCGTATTCATGAAGAAAGCTTCTGTTATTCCATTCTTTATTATTATGTTGGAATAACCTGTCTATGCGAAGTACCGCATACATGGTGAAATTCTTCTGTCATTCCATTCTTTATTATTGTGTTGGAATAACCTGTTTATGCGAAGTACCGCATACATGGTGAAATTCTTCTGTTATTCCATTCTTTATTATTCTATTGGAATAACCTGTCGGTGCGGTCTATCGCATGCCTGGTGAATTCTGTTGATATTCCATTCTTTATTATTCTGTTGGAATATCCTGTCAGTGCGGATTACGCATGAGCTGGTTCCATTCTTTATTATTCTGTTGGAATATCCTGTCAGTGCGGATTACGCATGACCTGGTTTCATTCTTTATTATTTTGTTGGAATATCCTATCAGTTCAGATTACGCATGACCTGGTTCCATTCTTTATTATTCTGTTGGAATAATCTGTCTGTGCAGTCTATCGCATGCATGGTGAATTCTTTTGTTATTCCATTCTTTATTATTCTATTGAAATAACCTGTCTATGTGGATTACCACATGCATGGTGAATGATCCTTCGTATTCATTCCTTATTAAATTGTGGAAATGATCTGTCTACGTGGATTACTGCATGACGGGCGAAAATCCATTTGCAGTTTTATATATTCTATTATACTCAGTTGGTTAAAGTTTTGGCTTCTATACTCCATGAAATTAGTGGAATATCCTTGATATTTGCGCTTCATCCAATATCTTTTCATGGAAATATTCTGCTTAGCATTCTTGAACTTTACTCTACAAAGCAGTATCATGTTGACAATTTGGACGTTATTGGTTCCTGGATAAATTAATTTATAAATCTTTAAAATTTATTCTTGAACTTGTTTTATTGAATTATTATGTCATTATCATCATCCTCATGCTTATATTGTGATGAAAGTCATCTTTGGCTTACGTGCATAGATGAACTTGGTATGATTTTGACCAGAGATTATTCGGTATAATCATGGCCGTAATATGACGAATGATGTGGTAAAAGTCCTCATTGGCCTGTAGTTCATTGGAGGACAGTTGTTGGTATGATTATGACCAGGGATTATTTGGTATAGTCATGACCATTGATGATTACATGAATATCCTTGGTCGTGGAGCAGGGATGATTCGATTTTATTTATTAAGCTGAGTCTCAATGATAAAGTTGATGAAAAACTTTTTAAATCATAGAAGATAGTAGATTTTATACTTTACTTGACTCTTCTAATGGATTGCTTGTTCCGCTGCAGTTAAACTTGTTGTCTATTATATTCTATCAGTTTAACATTGTTGAAGGCTAATGATAATTTATTCTACATTATCTTAGTCATAATATTTCTTACTGGGCTAGTTGAGCTCACCTTTTCTTTCACTGTTCTCTTCAGGAAATGAGAACGTAGCCGGCACTAGTCGGGGAACATAGTGATGGTCCTAGATGGTGCATTAGTAGTCCTCACTATTCTGTGAAATAGTATGATAATAAATGTATTGAGGACTCCATTGAGTGTGGATATTGTCTAGATGACAATTTTTATATTAAAACTCGCATCCTATGTTTTGTCGTATTTTACACGACTGTTGTATAATTAGTTTGTATTTGAATTTTGTAACATGTATCTGGCGACCTAAGATGGGTGATGTATACCTGTTTTGGGGGCGTCACAGCTTAGAAGATCTTGTCAGACTCGGATGCACACTTTCTGGGTTACCCAGAAAGTGTTGGTCATACTCGGTCAACTCTCTTTGACCATCAATAACTTGTAATTTATTCATAATTTATGCATGAATCCAGTTCCAGAGCAAAGATATCATAGCATACTACACGATAAAACACTTAAACAGTAAAAATAATAAACATGTAGAGATCTAAGGCCACTGACATTCGTTGTCAGAACACAAAATAACCTTTTTCCAGTTTTTGAAAAACTTCCAATCTGAGCTTATAGATGTTATGGATCTAACATCTATCAACCCAGATCACTAAAATAGACTCCATACAACATATTTTAACTTTAAAACACAAGATCTAACAGAGGATTAAAGTCAGATTTTTCGATTAGTGTTTATATCTTGATGAACAAATCTTTGATTCTGGGCTATTGATTTGATATTGGTGTTAGTGGGGCTGTGTTTTGGGACTGATATACTACAACATTTCGTGGGTTTTGGGAGAGAAGCTCTTGGATATGAGTTTGTAAAAAAATGAGCAACTAATGAAATTTCTCTCTCCTTTAGCTTATATATTACAGGTATATAATGTGTTGGCTGATAGATATAGGCTGATTGCTGGAGATACATTAGTCACATGGTCAAATAAGTTGGTCACCAACTCCCAATTTGGTAGGATTTGCAAGCAAGCTCAAATAATACATGAAGGGTAAAAATGCCATTTGGCTTATGAATTTAAGGGCGAACTAGTAACTTGTCAAGCCCTTAGGGTTTGACCCTTAGGGTTTAACCCTAAGGTTAAGCACAAAAATTATAGGATTTCTAGGATTTTGCAAATTAGGTTAAAATAAAAATTTATTTTCTTAAAATTTGTAATTAGGGTTTTCTTAATTAGTTTAGGTTTTCTAATATTTAGAAATTAAACATTAAGTTTAACAATTTAATAATTATAATTAAACTTACTAATTTAGCAATTAGGGAAAATAATTAGCAATTAGCATTACCCATATAACAATTAGGGTTACTAATTATTAATTAGAGTTTTTTTTAATTATAAAATTAAGATTTCTAATTTTACGATTAGGGTTTACAATTAATAATTAGGGTTTATAATTACTAATTAGGGTTTCTAAATTTAGAAATTAGGTTTCCGAATTTAGTAATTAGGGTTCTCAATTAATTAGGGTTTCTAATTAATTAGGTTTTCTCAGTATAATTAGGGTTTTACCTAATTACTTTAAATTCTGTAATACACGACATGATTCACATAACACAGTTACAACACAGTCTCGAATTTCTCATTTGAATTCCACAATAGGGTGAAACAAATTAATACTAGGGTTTGGTCATGATACAACATAATTGAACAACCATTATCAGTCCACACATATACAATACATATTTATAGCACTGAAAAATCAAAATATAATTAATATTATATTATTATTCTCAAGCATTGATAAAAATCCAAAATTAGGGTTTAGATTCCATATCTGATTAATCTGTCATATATAACATTATTAATTAAGTTAAATAATTAGCTTAATTAATCTGAAATAAATTCATATAATAAAATAGAATAATTGTTATAATAATTCTAATAACCATTTTATATATTATTTAAATAATATAAAATCATATTTTCATGGAAAATAATTAATAAAAATATTTCTACTATAAAATTAATTATTATAAGAATATACTTTATAATGATCAATAATTCTAAAATAAAATTATTTAAAATTATTCATGTAATAAATAATTTTTTTATTTATCACAATTATACAAACACATTACCTGGCACATATTCTCACCTTTAAAAAAAAAATTATACGCAAAATTTCTGATTTAATTATATAGAAAATATCGGGTTATTACACAGACCACCCTAGTCTCAAATTTGGTTGTCACGTACTAACTCTAACAATAAATCAACATCTCACGCAATGGAATAATAGAATAAATTACATTGTTATAATATATTTATTCTCGTCCCAAGGATTCGTAACTTAAACATTTCTTGCAAACCTCAATCATAATTAAACACCGTTTAGACATAACTAATACATAATCCAATACAGCTTAAACTAAACATAGCTAAACATAAATAAGTTCTTCTTCAACCAAATAATAGTACATTCTAGCATTATAGAATAACTACTCCCAAGCCTTTCCTTTACCCTTGTCCTTGCTAGAGGGTTCACCACGTTCTGCCTTAACTGAATATTTTATGGAAAGCATGGATGAGCAACAATTTTGCCCAGCAAGTAATATAGAAAAAGCAAAATCAATATGGTTTTAAATTTCTAAAGGGTATATCAATAATAATAGTTTAAGATATCATAAGTATCAATGATTATCAACAATAGTCGCTATGGACAGAAAATATTAATAATATCCAATGATTAATAAATTCAAGATTTCAACGTAATGAATTCTGAGCAGTCACTAAGGACTATTAACTTCTCCTAGAATTAACAGTAATAGACTGATAATTCTACAAAAAAAGTACAACAGGTGATCAGCCTAAAGTACCCTATGTTATGCATAACATTTAATCTTTCTCATGTGCGCACGTCGATTCCCTGACAATATATAATTACCCTACTAAGAGGGTTGTTCAACTCAGTTATAAGAGTCCGCACCAAGTTAATTTGGTTTGGATAGCTTTCGATCAACTATCAATAGTCTAGCCGAATCAATGGCGTAGACAGTTTCTTTCACAATATATATATATATATATATATATATATATATATATGAACAATTATCGTTCAAATCAAAGTTTGAAATTTCATTACGAAGTATTCTTTCCTCAAAGTTCTACTTGTACGGTCAATAATTACACAAGTTCAAATAATGCTCAATAAAGAGTAAGGTTCGAGTACTTGCCTCAAGCGTAGTTTACCAAAATATAGCTTATCAACACTCTTTCGAATCCTAACATAATATAATACACGTATAGGATATTCATTAGTTACATATGCTCATACTCTTCACATACTTCATCACACACCTTGCGTACTTATAGCACAAAATTAGTTTATAAGTCACCATGAAGTTAAATAATCAGTCTCTAATCATTACTTTATAGATCACAAATACCTATTGAACTTATCATTTGAAAGTCTATAATCACCTCATCCTATAACCTAGCATGCTTCTTAACACATTAGATTATGTACTGGTCATATAATACATGTTAAAGTAACAATACAAGCATGCAAACACCTTCAAACTAATAGCAAAAATTGTTCCTACTGCAGACTGGCGCGGCCACGCTTGGTTTGTACTAAGGAGTGGTGCGGTCGCACTGCCCCTGGTGCAAACCAAGACATGGTTACTTCTGTAGAAGGTCAGTGTACACCCGTCTTGCATATATATGTACAATCATGCACAACACACATGTATTTATGTGAATAACTAGGTTTGAACCTACATCAAAACGTTAACATAGGTTATTAACAATTTTCATTTAATCAAGACTTGCCATATTCCATTTTTACGTGCACATGTCTAGTTATCACATCCATAGACACACACACCTACTCATGATTGCTAATTTCAAAATACTTATGACGCATCTATTATCAAAAACTAGTTTTCCATTCTTAAGATTTCCTTTGAGAATCTCATGTTAATCCATCAAGCATGTAAAGCCACTATACTTACTATACTTCACATTTTCACATACGTATAGCTAGAACACATAAACATGCTCATAAATTCCTAACTCAAGGGGTAAATAGTTTATCTAATTTGTTTTTGAAACTTTAAGCCTCCATTAGTAGAACTTATTTAGGCATGCAAGATAAGTCCACATTGTCTAAATTATGCTTTCATACTCATTTGTGCACATACTCAAGTTATTTACATAGGCTAGAAAGATCAGAATTTAAAGGCACAATATTCATCATGCTTTGTTTCTCAAAGCTTCAAGTTTTCCTTTAGAACTCCTTTAAAATCAAGCTAGCAAAACTTATTATACACAAAACCAGTTCATGCTTTATGTTATATTCATGCACGTACATATCTAGATCATTTACACATGCCCACCAAATCAGAATATACATTACTTCAAGTTCAAAATTTCTAGTTTTTCCAAATCTTAAAGTTTTCTTTGAACGTTCATACTAAAATCAACTAACATGACTTACTATATACATATCATTCTCATTCCATATATTAAGGTGGTTTATATGCATATACCAGCTAATATATCATGCTCAGACAAAGGTAAGATCACAAAATCAGCACACAGGACTGGCAGCCGGCGCGGTCGCACGGTCAAGTACTATAGAAGTGGCGCGGTCGCGCAACTTCAAACAGAATGAAAAATAAAGGCTCTGTTTCTGCAGAGCTCCAACACAACCAACATCAAACCTGAATCCAAACCAACTATACATCTCCTAGACATGCAAACAAAACCAGACAACACAGTGGCATGCTATTCTACATCAATTAACAGAGAATTTCTGAAATTATAAGAATTTAGGTAAAACTCAAACTAAGAACAAAAACAGAAATTATACCTCCTTGAAGCTTAAATTGAATTCCCTCTCTTCTCTGATTATGCTCCCTCAATGCTTTAGCAACCCTCACTCCCTAATGCACTTATCAGTGAAATTCTAGCAACTGAGAAATGAAGAGTTTGACTGCCATTTATAGAGAAATGGTTGCCCAGTTCATGGCTTTTTTCCATGGTTTAATTCAAAGGAAAATGGAAGGAATCAATGGACAATGAAGATTTGGCCAACCACCATTTGCCTAGCCTTCATCACTACAAATTCTAGCCTTTTTGGTTTGCTGAGTTTTACGCAATGAAGAAGTAGGCCATTGTGCATCACTATTTGAGACTCTTAAAATGGGACGCGAGTTTAATTTCTCAGCACTTAGTAGTTATATAACGCTTACTTTGGTTACTTGAATTCCCAAGATGTGATTTTAATGTGTTAATGCTACTACACAATGGAAAGTTAGAGATTATTTATGTACTCACATCATATAATCCATGTATTTATAACATATATGGACTCAATTTAATTGGCCACTAATAATTCAATATCCCCTTAAAACTTTATTATTCCAATTAGACTCACTTATTGCAATAATTTATAATTCTTTGACATAGTACATCTTTAATGCTCCCACTCATTCTTACTGTCACATAAGCAATTATTTATGCAACTTATAATTTCTTACACTTTACAATATAGTTTTCTATATATTATATAGTTATACTAAAGTGTCACAATACACTTTCTTTTAATTTAGGAATTAGATGTTAACACATATCTTACACATCAACTAAATAGATAATACATACTCTAATTATGTAATGAAATTTATTATTTACAATAATAATTAATTAATAGTATAATATTAATTAATTAATTTACGTAAATCCCCCTTCTCATGCCACACAAGGCATCTTACAATTCTCATCATCAATTCCACGTTTTCTTAATTCTTATAAATTCAATTTAATTTAGTTGAATTATTCATTTCACAACACATCAATATTTATATTCAAATAAATACTCATTCTCTTATTTTATCAAAATAATATTTATTCATGAAATTCTCGGTTCTTACAATCGCCATAGCTGGGACTCCTTACAAGGATCTGACGGCAGTCGGGAAAATGTCTGCCACCAAAGGCACTAGCGTCCCAGAAAACTCCATCCCAGTGATGAACAGCCAATCCATCGGTGTCATCATCACATCACAATCAAGCAAATATAGAGACTGGATCTGGTGAAACCAGTGCTCAGACAAAGCCCCGAGGTAACCCCAGGGACAGCGACGGGGGAGGATGGGAAAGAAAGCCTCAAAGCCCCAAGCATGCACCATCTCTTGGAACTCTGGATGAAAAGTCTGGTATATAGAATGTATACTGAACCAATTCCCTTTGGGCTGCGTAAAACCGGGAACCTGCATCATAATGCAAATCAAAATCAGAGCCCTTGACCCGACATATGGGAAAAGGAAGATCAACACGGCTTTTACCTTGTTCGTATGAAGATAGATCAAGGGGTGACGACTCAAATCATCCAGAAGCTCTGGAATCGTCATATTTATAGCTGGAAGCTCTCTCTGGGAATAGAAGAAGGAGCAAGATCCGCAATGGGTACGTCCTCCTCCTCGTCCTCAACATCTGGTCTCTTAACCCGGATAGGACGAATCACTGACTCCGTCAACCGACGAGGCTATTGGGTTAGGTGAGGCCGAGGCACATCCGAAGCTCTTCTCCTCACACCTAAAGAGGTTCTACGGGAGCTACTCGGCTGGTCTGGATCCATATATCTGGTAAAAAGTCTCTAAATCACCTCAGAAAGGGTGTGGTAAATTTTAACCTAGAGCTCATTAAATGCAGTTCATAGCTATATGCATGCATGCATTACTTTAACATACATCTGCAGTAGAGTTAAAAACGCATGTTCATTCAATGCTTAGACTCGTGAAAAAATTTCGCCAGAGTCTCCTTTGTAAAAAGGATTATCCACATGCATGTAGGCATGACTAGGTGGTCATTCACTAGCACACCAACTCAAAGTCATAAACATCCTATATGCATGAAAAAACATCAAAGTCAAAATCTATAAGGGTAGCTTAATTACCAGGATTACTTTGCTTCAAAACCTTTGCTCATTTATCCTCAAATAGGATAAAAAATAGCAGAAAAAGGTGCCAAATTGACTGTTTCAAAAGTTAATTTTATTTCACATCAATACGTTTAGCATGGTAAAATACTAACATTTACTGCGTTGAATAATTTTTATCAAGTCATATGAGCATGCATATTCATTACTATGTGTTTTGAAGCATTCTGTATGATATCTCACTTTTTAACGATCAAAACTGGAAAAGAAAACATGTAAGCGTTACCAGAATAATGCATAACGATTTTACGGTGACAGATTTTGTAGAAAATAGTCCGAACTCAGTACATCTGAAGATGAAATCTCGGATTTTCTGTGCGGTTTCAACTTGAAAATGACTTGTGAAAGGGAAAGACAAGTGAGAAATAGCCCACGGGTGGCCGCGTGTTAACTCACGACAGCCGCGGGTCCACCTGTGGCTACCCTGGGTGGTTCCCACCCCCTCAAGTTCAATCAAATTTGAGTTTCAAAGGAGGTCCCACAAGCTAAAAAGTCAAATTAGGAAAAAAGATGCTACGCGATTAAGCAGAAAAGCCTGAAATCCTGATTTTCAAATACCAAACTGCGGGTCTACATATCAGTCATTGGTATTCACCCGGATATAGGGTTCACAAAGCCGATGATCAAAGCTATTGAAAGATGCCCTTGGCAGTGCATCGCGAAGGTCCGATGCCATCAACTGGGGTTGTAATTGCAATCAAAAGCATACATATCTTTATAAATCCATCCCCAGTGCAGATTTCATACATCATTAGCCGTTGAAAGCTATCTCAACGAGGGTCAGGTAGCCCTGACATTACCAACCGTTGGTAATAACTCTAACTAAACATTGGAGGTGGTCCGATGATTCCAGCCGTTGAGAACTACTTCAACGAGGGTCAGGCAACCCTAACGATACAAACCGTTGGCAGTAACTCCAGTGAAGCGTCAGAAAGACCTGATGATGCAAACCATGGAAAAAAATCCTCATCGGAGAAGACCAATAATGGAATCTGTTATACAGATCCTCAGCAATCAAATCGCGATTCCCCAAAGAGTCACTCGCACGTGAAAAGAGCATCTTCGATGGAAAGCCTGTAATGAGGATTAAGGACTTTGGTGATAACCCCAATGTCAACATCTTGTGGTCTCAATCATGGAGAAACCTCCATTCCAAATATTTTGAAGACATCTTTGCAACTCGTTGACAAATCAGGCTCAAATAGCATTGATGGACGGTTCAAACTGTTGGCGATAACCCCAGCATGGCATCAAGAGATTCCTGTGATAAGAGCTTTGGAAAATATATATTATCTTAGTCATAATATTCTTTACTGGGCTAGTTGAGCTCACCCTTTTCCTTTTTATTCCATTTTTCTTCTCAGGAGGTGAGAACATAGCAGGATCTAGTCGGGGTATGGAGTGATGATTCTAGAAAGATGTTTTAGCAGTCCTCACTATTCCTGCCTGGAGTTTACTTCATGGCAGTTGATCGTCTATATATATATATAAAAGCAGTAATAGGCCACGAAGTGAACTCCAGGAAAGACATGATATATATATATATATATATATATATATATATATATATATATATATATCACTTTTATATAAATATCTACTTTAACTAATTTCATAATGTAGATATTTAATCTTTCAGTCTGCGGGCTAGATTTGCCTAAATCTGGCTACTTCTAACGTTAACCGGTTCAAAAGTGACTAAATTGGAACCGTTGAAGCTAGAATGGTTTAGATTTATTCAAATCCAGTTCTTTTTCTAGCTTTTGTACATATTACTCTTTCATGTGAGCCTAGAAATCATGTGATCACAGATTCAGTCTCTGAATCCAGATTCGGTTCCCATGATGGATATTTTGCAGCTGCAACCACCTTGTAAATTATCTACGGTGTCTAGATATTCTTAGATGGCTCTCATGCCCACAAGGAGTTTGACGCTACTATGTATCTTATTTTATCAAAAATTCCTCGCATCTCGAAAATTAAAGCAGTCAAGCCGAACACATAATAAAATAGAAGTATCAAAGGCCTCAATTACTATTGAGCATAAGGGTTTGAAAAACCTATTTTACAAAACTTCACTGGTATATCTTTTTAAAATTGAACTTTTATACAAAAGTCAAACCCTTTGTATATAGGTGCAAATGAGGCATAACATTACTTCCAGATAATTGCACATAGACTTAACACACACACACACACACACACACATAGAGATAAAAGTTTAATGAAAAGTGGCGATAATCGTGTTATCACGAAAGTCGGAGGGGTGCCTAACACCTTCCATCCACTTAATCAAGCCCCCGGACCCTAACGAATCTCGATTTTCCAGACCAGTTAAACAGTGTCAAATCATTGGATCTTTGTGCAAACCTTTTCTCGGTTGAGTTGGTGCAACCATTTAAATATACCAACTGGTGACTCTGACAATCAAATCGTCAACATATACATGTCGGACCTTTTCAAACTTATTTTTTTCAAACAAATCTCATCTAAAATGAGAACACCAAAAGACAAGAACAGAAAAGGATAAAAAAAATCCCGACGTCGACAATTATTTAGCATGAAATTTAATAAAGTCTTATTATTGATAAATGATTTATTCAGCTACTTCGAAGTCATTTGAACATTGTTGAAGTCCTATCAAATCTAGATTCTTATATTCTTGATTCATATATCTTATTGTATGCTTTAACTTGCGGAGAAAACTTGTTGCTCACCCTTGGTTAAATATAACAGTTCAGCTAAGGATGAGGTAGCAAGAGGGTCAAAGAAAGACAAGGACAATGGAAAAGTGCAGGAGTAGTGATTATAAACTTTAATTATTATGTTACTGTATGTAAACCTTTTTGTATATCTGAAGGTATGTAAATTATGTTAAGGTTAGATAACCTAGGATATTGTTATAATTATATTAATTAATGGTATGAATGATATAATTCATAAATGAATGGGTAGTTAGATGTGATATGTATGATGGATCGTGAGCACCAAACCTGAGGTTAAGGAACCCAGAATTGGGGGCGTCACAATAAATTTTGAATCTTTAATAATCTATCCAATCCCCCTTCTAGATTATTATTGGACTTTCAACCTAGTGTGACTATTGAGAATTAAAGCTTAATGAATCCTAGTCTAATTTATTTCACCTTAGGAATATTGTGATTTATTTAGCTAGGGGATTTTCATTTGACCATCGAAAGAGGCTTATGTATTCATAGAATTCTCGGTTGACCATTTTAGTGATTTATTAGATAGTTAGGAGATTATACGAAGCATTAGGGGAGTTGTAATCTTAGCTTGTCATATTTGGTACAACTCTTTGCTCGCCATTTACTGTTTTAATCACATTGCTTTAAACAAACCATCTTTAATCAACTGTTTGGATAAGATCGAATTGATACAATTTTAGTATTTGAATAGCTTTAATGTTATTTTCGTGTGGGTTTGACACTCAGCTTATTACTGTATTACTTGTTTGACCGTGAAATACTTACACGTGTTTTATTGATCGTTAAAATGACCAACAAGTTTTTGGCATTGTTATCGAGGAACTTAATATTAATTGTCTTTCAATATTATTACTAACTCAAAGACGATCTTAATTTAAACGAGTTCTTCTGCTAAATTTTTCAGGTACTGTTGATTATGTATGTCACCACGAAAAAATCAGAATTTAATACCTCTAGATCCTGAGGTTGATATAACCTTTCGAAGACTGAGAAGGGAAAGAGTCTAGGTTGCATTCAATCCAGAACCAATGGCAGAAGAAATTTAGAAATTATTGCAGGAATATGTTATGTCGCACGTCACAGATATACAAGCAAGTATACAAAGGCCGATAATTCAAGAAAACACCTTTGAAATTAAGTCGGGGGCACGATTCAAATGATCCAGAATAATTTGCAATTCGGAGGGATGCCGAATGACGACCCAACCGATCATTTAATCAACTTTGTGGATATCTGTGAAACTTTTAGATTCAATGGAGTTTTCGAAGATGCTATCAGACTCGAACTGTTTCCTTTCACCCTACGGGACAAGGTGAGAAGTTGGTTGCATTTCGCTTCCCCTCTGGCTCCATTACTACATGGGCGTATTTAGCCTAGAAATTCATGGTGAAGTTCTTTTCGCCAGTGAAAACATCCAAGCTCAGACATGACGTCATGTCTTTGAAAGTAGTATGCACATAAGCCAATCATGTTGATGATAAAGAGTATACTTTGTAACAATCTTATTCGTTTATTAATAAAAGTATTCATTTACTAAAGGCTTTAATTTATCTACATGATGCTGTTTTAATAATATGTGATAAACTCATAGTTTTAAGCAATACTTTTAGAATCATGATGAGATCATGCTAATGAGATATAAATTCTTAGATAGCTCAAAAACTAAAATGTTCCCAATCGACGGATTACTAAAAAGAGGATTAGTGAATCTAGATAGATTGGTACATACGTTGCTTGCTCATTGGATAAGGATGATTGATCTCATGATCATTTGTGTGGAGACACTAAAACAATTATGTAGGTGCTTATTAGAGAATAAGTTCACTAAACGTGGCTCGCTAAGGAATACCTAATGGAGTTTTACTTGTCTGTCAATAGGAATTCCTGTAGTGATAGTAGTACAAGTGATCCATGGACTTGAGATCATCATAGTATTTTTTGTATGATGAGTTATACTTTGACTTATTCCTTAAGACCCTTAGGGTATATCAAAGGGTATGCTTGGGTATAATAAGTTGTACGTGGAGATAATGTATGATTAATAAAGAATCTACCACTTCTAGTAAAAGAAGAGATATGTCCTATATTATTCGATAAATGACAACCCAGTAGTCCTTGGCCAAGGCAGAGTGAAATTAGAAAAGGAGTTTCTAATTTGCATTATTTGGAGTTGTACATTTAAGAATCGAAATATATATAATTAAATAAAATAAAACTTAACAGTAAATCCATGTCTTACATTTAATTGGGACATTGTATGGTGGAAGGATTGAATTGTATGGTAACTATTTGCTCAAATGTTCTTTTATGATTAATGTTGAAATCTATAATATCTAGAAAGTCGTTAATCGCTAGGGAGGCTTATTCCTATTGTAGAATAAATATTATTTATTTAAATAAATTAATAGTTTAATTTATTTATTTAAATAAGATTAGAATTGTCTAATTGATTTATTCACAACCGGTTTAATATGGAGAACCTAAATGGTCACACCATAAAAAGAAGAATATTTATTTAAGAAGCAAATGTCATAATCGTAATAATAAGTTAAGTATATTTAATTTAATCTATGGTGATAGAATAAATTCAATAGCTTAATATTTATTATTTAATATTTTGAAAATATTAAACATAAATTAATAAGAGGAGTCTTATTATTATTACTATTATTATTATTTAATTTCTAAAGGAGTTTGGAAATTAATTACTATAAGTACTCTCAAATATTCTTAATAAGATTAGGAGGCAAATTAATTAAAAGAGTTTAATTAATTATCCCTAATAAGATTAGGGAGCTTAATTAATTAAAGGAATTTAATTAATTAAATAATACCCTAATTTCTGATTAGATTAGAAGGGTTAACTGATATCTTTATAAGAGGAGTCTTATATCAGATATCTATATACATGATTCCAATTGTTGGAGAGTACGCCATTTTTCTATAGAGACAGGAAAAACTAGGGTTTGAGCCAAATAAACATCTTCTTAAATCTTTGTTCTTCTTTAGTGGATCACCTCTAGAGGCCAAACACTTGAGTGGCTAACGTTGATTAAAGAAAGGAATCAAACTTGGTAGATTCAAGTTGAATGTGGAAAGGAATTGGAAGTGAACTCGTACCTGAGGAAGCTAGTTTCTACAAGGGTATGAATATGATCTCCATCTCTTTTCTTTTGATTGATAATTATACACAAAGTATGATCATGGTGATGAGTTTGTATAAAAATTTTAAATTCTTTTTTTTATCGCGCTTCCGCACCTTTTTGTATAATTTGATTGCATGATCGCGCTATATACAAACGTAATAGTGGTATCAGAGCCTAACTTTGTGTTAATTATCGATCTTGATGATTCCATGTATGTATGATATACAGTTTGATCGAATTTTTGGGCAAAAAATTTACCTGTTCTGTCTACGACGCGGCGGAGCTGCGCCGTCTCTAGTTCATTTTGGAGCGCAGCTGCACTATAATCGAGAAAAAGTTTTCTGGGTTAGTAGCGTAGCTGCGCCGTTTTCAGTGTATTCTGAAGCGCAGTTGCGCCGAAACTGGAAAAGGTTTTCTGGGCTAGCAGCGCAGCTGCGCTGTATTCCAAGGTATTCTGAGCGTAGCTGCGCCCAACATCTAATTCTAAAATTTTTTATTTTTAGTATTCATTTTAATTAAGATAAAATGTTTATTTTGAATTGGAATATGATTAAAATAAAAGTTTTATATTAACTTAGAATTGGATTCCACGTTTGTTTGAATAAAAGAGTTTATTCAAAAGTTGTATATTAACGTGGAATCCTTGTTTGAATAAAAGAGTTTATTCAAAAGTTGTATATTAACTTGGAATTGGATTCCACGTTCGCTTGAATAAAAGAGTTAATTCACATATGGAATAGGATTCCATGTTTCTTAGAATAAAGGAGTTTATTCAATTATGAAATAGGATTTCATATTTTCTAAAACTAAATATGTTTAATTTTGATAAGGAATAGATTCAACATATTTTATTTTTCCAGCAATTTTAAGTTAAAATAAAAGAGTTTATTTTGTACTTGAAATTGGATCCTTATTAATTAAAATAAAAGAGTTTATTTTGATTTGAAATTTTGATTAAAATAAAGGAGTTTAATTTTATTCAAAATTGGATAAAATAAAATAAAATAATTTATTATGATTTAAATTTTGATTAAAATAAAGGAGTTTATTTTTATCTCAAAATTGAATTTTAATAAATTTAAAATTGCCCATTAAATTGATATCGATGCATATATGGAATGGATTTATTATTCATGAGATGAATGTTATTTATTGATGCATATGATTATGTGTATGATAAAAAATGAGATTGATTATGAAATATTGACCAATGTGATTACATTTTATTTTAGTTGGATGCATGAATGTATAGGTTTTATTAAATGGACTCTGCGTACCTCGTCTTCTCTAATTTTTTTTAATGTAAATTCTATCTCCCTCATATGTACTTCCCCTTGACTGCGGATCAAGGTTTCTATTTATTTTAAATAGTTTTGTAATAGGAATAGTTAGAATTAATTTTGAAGAATTTGATATCAAGGAGCAAGGAGTGCTTGAAGACCTATTTGTAATAGAACCCGGGTTTAAATGTAATAGTTACATTTAAATTTAATTCTTGCATCCTATGTTTGACCTCTTGGTTCACTTGGTGGCTCTAGTGAACCAAACTAAAATAAAGTTCATAATCAATCCAGGTAGAATATAGTATTCTATATGTGCGTGCTTATACAATATATATATATATACAGTAAAATTCTTATTTAGAAATACTCTATATAAGAATAACCTCTACAATATTATAAAATAATTTGGTCCCAATTTAGGCCAGTTATAAATAAGAATAACCTCTAAATTGTAATATGTTATATACTTTTTAAGTTCCGTATTAAGAAATTATACCTCTATATAGTAATAATTTCAAATATATATATATATATATATATATATATATATATATATATATGAGAGAGAGAGAGAGATGCTATTAATTTTAAAAGACTATATTTTTTTTATAAAAAACTACATTTAGAACTATATTTCCCTTTAAAGGACTACATTTCCTATAAAGGACTACATTTTCCTATAAAAGACCATATTTTTCTATAAAAGACTACTTTGCATAAATTTTTTTTGAATAATAATTATTAGGGAGTTCTTATTGATATTTTTGTTAAAGTGGATATTTTTAGGTGTTCAAAAAATATTTTGTACCAATACCTCTATTTAGTAATAATCTTTCAATTAGAATACAAATAGTTTGGTCTCAAGTCTATTCCTAAATAGAGGTTTTACTGTATATATTATATTATGCAAACATGTTTCTCATGTTAATTAATATGACACGTATTTTATATATATATGTGCATGCGCGCTAAAAAAAGATGAGACAAATTAATAACAAACCCCTCAAATATTTTATACTAAGTCATATGCGTTCAAAGATATTTGGAATATCGAACGTCGCCTTCTAGCATGATAAAAATAATAGAGTATCAATGTGACGCCCCCAAAATAAGTATACACAACCCATTCTGAGTCGTCAGAAATAACACTATTGACAACTTCATTTATACAACTGTCGTGCAAAATACGACGACACATATACTGTGAGTTTCAATACAAATATTGTAACGTATATAATACGACAATATTCATACTCAAATTATTACAATGCCATATAAAGTATAGTAGAAAATATTTCAAGTCTCCAAAGGAACATGAGAAGATTTATGTCCTCCTCATTCTAATGGAGTGCATTTTTTACGCTTCCAAATTCGAGTTCGCCTCACCCTATTCTTGTTCACCAAAATTAAATATTAAATGATGTATAAAATATGTCACACACATTTTAAGTTCTTAGTACAATTATTATGCCAAACCATTTCATAATTTGATTAGGATTGCGACTAATTCGAAACACCACTTTATACCCATGTTCTCTCTGCTAGTCTCAGCTACACTTTTATTACCTGAAAGGAGTGGTGAAGTAAAAGGGTGAGCACAAATAGCCTAATAAAGAATATCATGACTTAAGATAATTACATTTTAATAGCCTTCATCAATAATAAATCAGAGATTTAGAACATATGGTAGATGATAAAAGTTTTCAACCATAATAGCAGCGGAATCAACAATCCATTAGAAGAGTCAAGTAGAACATAATGTCTACTATCTCATCTAAATTAAAAGTCCATTATTAATATTTCATTCCTGTAATACTCATCAACAGTTCTTTGTTGTACCCAAGACAAAGAGAACTCTCATCACCTGTCTTCACCTGAACCACCAAAGATTATAGTTAAATTCACAATTCATATTTACAATCAGGTAAATCAATAGTCTATCTTTGCAATACGAGCCTAAGACATACAACTATAAAACTAATAACGCTGAGACTCAGCTCAATAAATAATCCACATCATTTGTAATATTACAGGTCATGATTATACCGAATAATCCCTGGTCATAATCATACCAATCAACTATCCATCTTTGCACATAAGCCAAAGAGGATTTTGTGTATCATCAATTTTATCGTTAAAACTCAACTCAATAAATAATCGACGTCATTTGTAACATTACAGGTCATGATTATACCGAATAATCCATGGTCATAATCATACCAATCAACTGTCCATCTTTGCACGTAAGCCAAATATATACAATTGTAAAATTAATAATCGATAATCCATCTTTGCACGTAAACTAAAGAGGATTTTTTTTACCACATCATTTGTTTGTAAAATAAATCATCCACATCACCGAATTATCCATGCACTATGGGCCAATGATATTCGTTAGTGTCATATCCACGAATTATCCATGCAAAACGGGCCAAGGATATTCATTACTATTATAACCACGAATTATCCATGCACTACGGGCCAAAGATGACTTTCATCACAATATAAGCATGAGGATGATGACAATGTTGTATATAATGAATGGACAGAAATAATAAGAATAATAAGATAAATAAATCTTAGTGATTTTTTTTACTTAATTATCTAGAGTTCAAATTGTCACCATGATATTCAGAAAATCGATTAGAATTCCTGATAAAATATAAGGTCCAAGTAATGTAAAGTTCCTGACTCAAAAATCATAACTTAAGACTGAATAGAAAGATCCATGTCAAGCTATTGGATGAAGCAAAAATTATTAAGGATATTCAAATCCTTTCAGGACTTTTCACCATTTAATGATAAGTTGAAGAAACAAATAATAATATCTTACCATAATATGGAGTATGAAAGAAAATGACATCCCTTTTCCATAAAAATGATACCCCCTTACTATAATAATGATATCTCTTACCTTAGTGATGAATGGGTAATATACCCATGAATGAGATATGTTCGGGTTTGATTTATTGTTGTTTTCAAGTATTTTAGGATAGTTTTTATGTGTTTAATTATTATTTTACAGTTTGAAACTAAGTAGGGGAATGAAAGGAATTTCTGCATCATCAAGGGCAAAATTATAATTTGGCTGCCTTAAAGCCATGCGTCGGAGCGCTGCTTTTAACACTACATTCAGCGCTGGGGCACTGAGGCTCAGAAAGAATTGGTCAGGCGCGTCAGTGATAAGTGGGATTTGTACCTACTTATTGAATACCAATTCACACGAACTATGCCCATCTCAAGTACATTTTAGTGTGTTTTTTAGTGCATTTTATGTTATTTTGTATTGCATTTACTTAAAACTCCTTTTGGTGAAATAGTGCAGAAAAATAGCCTATTTTGGTGGTATTAGAGGGCACGAGGCTAATGGAAGAATGAAGGCGAGGTACAAGCTGGGATATGCATGGCACAGAGGTACAATAGAGCAAGGAGACCAAGCATGGAAGGAGATTAAGCATGAATGAACAAGTAGCAGCAGTAGTAGCATGACAGAATGAAAATCAGAACCAGAATCTGCAGATTGCAAGCCGCGCGGCCGCGCGACAGAATAGCCTTGAGAGCGCGCGCTCGTGCGAGTACTTGGCTAGACAGAGCATGACATTCAATAAGTCTCGTGTCCGCTCGAGAAACATACTGGAGGGGCGCGCGGGCGCGCGGCCGCGCACGATACTGAAGTTGTGTATTTGTTTTATTTTAATTTTTAATTAAATGAGTTGTAATTGGTTTTAAAAACAATATCTGACTGGTGTCAGAGGTATCTTTCATAACTTTGGATGTATTTTCATCATAGCAACTAGGGTTTACACTGTGAGGGAGATTCCAACATGGAACAAAGCCGAAACGCCTATTCTTCCAATTCTTCTTGGGATTCTCCATCATTGTGGATTGTTATTATTATTTTGCTAGAATATTATGAGGATTTGAATGTTATCGTTAGTGTATATTCAGTAATTGGGGTTTGATCGTTCTATCTTTCATCTTTCAATTGTTTGTTTATTAACCATGTTTAGCTTTGATCCCATAATGGCTTTTGGTTCAGTCATGAACTAAACTCCATTATGGGATTCTAACTGATTTTAATATGTAATTTGGTTACATGCTTGAATGCTAGAGATGTTCTGCATATCATATGAGATTTCTATTATAATTGTTTTACATGTATGAATGCTTGATCACCATTCGTTTCAGTACTTGTATGGGATTGACAATGAACATGCGAGTATGGATTGTAATCATGATAGCATACGAATATGGGGCTGTTTAATATGGCTTGCATATTTTGTGAACCAGATAGACATATACTGTTTCACCGTATGAGCTAGAATAAAGGCTTGAGCTTAAATTCAGTATAATTGCAATTTCACATAGACATATAGTGATTTTGGTTGTATTGATGATTACATGGAGTCTATCATCTGTGGATGCTGTGTAAGTAGGTTATAGTGCATTAAAAAATGGTTATAACTCTGTTAGTGCTCTTGGCTATTTCCCTATGATATGTGAACACTTCTTGCATAATGGTGGTGATTGGATGAAATATTAAATGAAGTTAGGATCCCATTATTTCCAGATTTGATTTATTCCATTAATATTCTTATTTTAGATGTTATCTGCAATTAGTTTAATTCACCAATTATAGTCATTAGTCTTGGCATATAAATACAGTGATTCAATTGATGCATAATAGTTTAAATTTTGATAATTTTCTTTGTGGGATCGATACTTTACTTGCTCTGTATTACTTATTGACATATGTATGCTTGCATGAGTTAGAGCTCTTTTATTTGAACTGAAAAAGAGGCAACAAGTTTTTGGCGCCGTTGCCAGGGAAAAGCATTTTAATTTAAATAACTATCATCAGTTTAAAGCTATATTGTATGAGTTAGACAATTCTGATCGTTTCTCATTTCTATTCTTGTTTTGTTTTTGATTTCAGGTACTTGTAGATTTTTATGCACACGCGATCATCCAACTCAGAACTAACACCAGCGCAGGATAACATAAACGGAAGAGATTGGAAAGCGAATGTGCGGAGAAATTTGCAAGATCAGTTAGATAGTACAACATCTAGTATGGCAGAAGAACCGATAATTGAGCAAATAGAAGAGCATCGGGCTCTAAAGGACTATTCTATGCCGAATATAAACGGACTATAGTCTAGCATAGTCAGACCAGCGATATCAGCCAATACTTTTGAGATTAAAACGGGCACTATTCAAATGGTGCAGAACTTGGTACAGTTTGGGGGTGCTGCTACGGATGATCAGAATGAACACCTGTTAAGTTTCATCGAGATATGCGACACATTTAGATATAATGGTGTGACGGAGGATGCTATCAGACTAAGGCTATTCCCATTCTCATTGAGGGATAAAGCGAGAAGTTGGCTACATTCTTTGCCAGCAGGATCAATCACTACATGGGAGGACTTAGCACAGAAATTCTTAGTCAAGTTCTTTCTAATGGCTAAGACTGTAAAGATAAGGATGGCGATCTCTCAGTTTGAGCAACAACAGGGCGAGTCCTTATATGAAGCATGGGAGAGGTTTAAAGAGATGCTAAGAAAGTGTCCGCATCACGGAATGCCAGATTGGATGGTGATCAATTCATTTACAATGGTTTGGGTTGGCAGCCGAGACCGATTGTGGATGCAGCCGTAGGAGGGGCATTATGGGCAAAGAGCTATGACGAGGCCTATACACTTATCAAAACTATGGCTGAGAATGATTATCAGAATCCTACAGCTCGGATGCCACAGCCCAAGGTTACAGGTGTGTTGGAGGTAGATGTTATTATACAGTTGTCAGCACAGATGGCAGCTATGGCTAAGAAGATAGATACTTTGGCAGAGAGCAAAGTGAAAATAGTTGCCTTCGCTTGTGAGATTTGTGCGGGGTCACACTCCACGGATCAATGTGCTATCAATTCGGAGTCGGTGCAGTATGTGAGCAACTACAGGAAAGACCAAGGTCAAGTTCAGAACACATACCACCCCAACAACCGCAATCATCCGAACTTTAGTTGGTCAAATAACCAAGGACAACAGCAGAATAAGTTTCAGCCGAACCAACAGTTTCAGCCACAGTCATCTCAGCCACAGTTTTCCTCAAAACCACCGTTTCCATCGGGATTTTCTCAACAACAACAACATCAAACCCTAGCTACACCACAACCAGAAAAGAAATTAGAGATGAAGGAGATGATGTTGAAATACATGGTAAACACTAAAGTTATGATCAAAAGCTATCAAGAATCTGGAGACGCAGATGGGACAGATGGAGAACATGCTTACTAACAGGCCCCAGGGTTCATTGCCAAGTAACACAGAGACAAATCTTAGAAGAGACAGGAAGGAACAGTGTCAAGCGATCACATTGAGATCTGGGAAAGATTTGACAAGTACTGTAAGTCGCGCGCTCGCGCCTGACTACACTAAGGAGGCCTCGCGGCCGCGCGAGACAGAGCAGGTCACTAAAGAGAAAGAAAATCTGGAAAAGTTTAAGGTGCAACAGGAAGAAAAAGATAAAATAGGTTCAGAGGAGAAGGTCAAGAATCCAATACCACCAATTCACCCTCAAGTACCGTATCCGCAAAGGTTAATTAAGCAGAAGGAAGACAAACAGTTCAGTAAATTCTTGGAGGTTTTCAAAAAGTTACAGATTAACATACCGTTCGCCGAGGCATTGGAACAAATGCCGGGCTATGCAAAGTTTATGAAAGGAATATTGTCAAGGAAGAGAAGACTAGATGAGTTTGAGACAGTAGCCTTGACAGAGGAATGGAGTGCAGTGCTCCAACGTAAATTACCTCCAAAGCTGAAGGATCCGGGTAGCTTCATAATTCCGTGCACAATTGGCAAGATGAGTTTTAATAAGTGTTTATGCGATCTGGGGGCAAGTATTAATTTAATGCCCTTGTCAGTGTTCAATCAGTTGGGATTGCCGGTGCCAAGGCCAACAAACATTTCTCTACAGCTAGATGACAGATCCATCACGTATCCACGGGGAATTGTGGAAGATGTATTAGTAAAGGTGGACATATTTATCTTTCCGGCTGACTTCATTATTTTGGATTACGAGGAGGATAAAAATATACCAATCATACTGGGAAGACCATTCTTAGCCACAGGAAAGACTCTGATAGATGTACAGAAGGGAGAACTAACTATGTGTGTTCATGATCAAGAGGTCACCTTTAATGTCTTCAAAGCTATGAAGTTTCCAGCAGATGAAGAGGAATGTTTCCTGGTTGATTTGGTGGATCAGGTCGTGAATGATGAAGTATAGAGTTTAGTGGATGATGAACTTTTAAGGAGTGTAATTGCTGAAAATTTAGATTTGAAGGATGAGGGACTGGCCGAACTTGTGCAATATCTGGATACCATTCCACAAGTCAGAAAATTCAGAACACCTGTTGAACCATTGACAAAAGCTGAAGTCATTAAATTTCTAGGTGAAGGGGACAAGCAAAAAGTCACCTCAATTCTCTCATCGACATGAGATTCAGAGACAGTCAAGCTAATTGACTATAACTTAGCGCTGGATGGGAGGCAACCCATTATTTCTACCTCCATTAATTTGTTTTGTTTAGCTATTTATTTTGGATTATTTTAGTAGTTATATGAAATTCATTGTTAATAGGATATTAGATGTTCATGCTTAAGTGTGTAGCAAGAATTGCTTGGAGAATATTTGCAAGATGTTAGTATTACGTGGCCAGAAAGTCATGCCTTAACAAGGTGCACTAATGTCTATGCAGGAACCATCATTGAACAACATCACTGATAGGCAGAGTGGAATTGAGTTTTAGCATTGCAGATATTAGCATCGCGCGGCCACACAGCCTATGAAGCACAAACGGTGCGCCCGTGCGTCAAGTTAGTCATGCCACCAATACATTCTACAAGTCTTGCACCCGCGCGCCCAGCCCAGTACAAATACGTGCAGCCGCACGCGTCACCGGATTAAGACAGATTTGAACATTTTAAAAAGAGTTGTGGACCATTTGGACTCTCATTTAGAATAATAACAGACGCGAAATCCTCTCACTCTCCATACTTCACATCTCTGGCCCTCTCTATCAGTTACAAATTGAAGCTGTACATGTCTCAATCACATTCCCACGATCATCTCCACGTTCAAGGATCACACCCACGCTCTCATCCACTGCTTTAAAGCTAGGGTTTTCAATTAGTTTGGCAGAAACAAGTTTGAAGGTTATCACATCACAAATTCTCATCCACTCTCAGTAATTCCATATGCATTCTCACTCAAGTATCTGCAAACGGGTCCAAAAAGAGCACGATCATCTACCTCGTCCTCATCCTCCTCCGACAATCATGGGGAGGACATTGTCGACCACACCAAGTTCCTGTGTCTGGAAGCCCAGCAAGAGTACTATCGAATCGTAGCAAAAACATTTATCAAGGAAAGAGAATTCAAACTAGAAGGCCAGGATGGACAGCTTTGTGCCATGATCCAGGAATGAGGCTGGGGTGGACTGATCACCTCTCCCACGCCCATTCTGATGAGCATAGTCCTAGAGTTTTAAGCCAATGCCAAAGTCACCATGAACGATACCTCTATGGTTCGAGGTATCGAGATAGATTACAGACCCTCCACCATCAGAACCATTTTGAGAATCACCGCGATACCACCATGAGGGGCTGCCAATTGGATCACAAGGGCACATCAAGAAATGGACTTGGAGCGTGTCATTGCAGAGTTATACATACCAGGCACGAAGTGGACTTACAAAGTTGGCACGAGCCAACCTCGCATATTCCCAGCAGCTGCACTGAATCGATATGCCAAGGCGTGGAATTTGTTTATTTGTGCCAAGTTATTGCCTTCATCGCATCCGCATGGAATCACGGCAGAAAGGGCCATAATTCTGTGGGGCATCATTACTGGCGAGTATATTAACGTGGGTTATTTAATTCATCAAAACATTGTAAAGTATCTGAAGGGAAGTACCACTGGGAGCATTCCACATGCATCAGTGGTAGCCATGTTATGTGCTCATCAGGGATGCAATTGGGATAATGAATAAATGCAATATCCAAGCCAGGACATCATTCATGCCACCATTGTGAAATTTGAGGACTGGGCAAGAGGCAAAGCACACCCGCGCGGACGAGGATTTATTCTCCAGCCCACATTCCCCGAGCCATCATAACAGCCCCATCCGACAGATGAGGCCGGCCCATCCACCCGAGCACACGCTATTCCTAGCGATCGACAGCTCCGAAGGTTGGAGCGAAAAGTCGACGCCATGTATGATAATCTTGGAACGTTTGCTACGGGACTCACAAGGGCCTTGGCCGAAGCGTTTGCACAGAAAGGAACGACGATAGAGTGGCCTCAGTTTGGGACCGCAGTGCCATATCCACCACCAGATTCACCACCCGAGGAGGGTGGTACAGCCGATCAGTAGGGGAGTTTTCTGTACCCTTTACCTTCATTCAATGGGGCATTGAATATTATAAGTTTGGGGGTATTGGGGTAGTAGTATAATAGCATATAGTTTCATGTAGTTTTTGCATGTTTAGTTTTAATTTTGCATGTTTATGTGTTAGATAAAATTCTGCTGAATTTTTTTTATTTTTAGTCAATATTGCTTGTAGTAGTATGTTTTAGTTGCATGTCTCACAAAAATTCTTGCTGTATAGAAATTCTTGCCTAGCCAATGATGATAGTGAATCGTGAAGGATTTTAGAGTATATTGGATAACATGAACATAGTTATAATGTTTTACACAATGAAATTCATGTTGCTATTTAAATGCT
This sequence comes from Panax notoginseng, assembly GCA_016801055.1. NCBI lineage: Eukaryota > Viridiplantae > Streptophyta > Magnoliopsida > Apiales > Araliaceae > Panax > Panax notoginseng. The sequence goes on along the minus strand of CM029017.1, from coordinate 58,584,281 downwards.
TTCGGTTTACACAAATGTGCCACAATCACATGTAGGTATAAGAGGTATATGTTGCATTGCTTGATAGCAAATGTAGTTTTAAAAAAGAGAAATATATGGAAAGTGATCTTAAACTGTATGAAACATTGACACTCAAACTTTGGAAAAACATGGGTATGCTATGTATATATAAAAAAAATTAAAAAAAATGAAATGAATAGCAATAACGTGGCTAGTCTTATTTCGGGGACCTGGCTACTTGAGTAAGTACGCCCGAGGGGATTATCTCTACACCTAGCGCCCTAAGGTCTTTCACGGTCTGGGAGTCATTGGTTGAAAGCTCGCTAAGGGGTAGCAGTGTTTCCTAATGGAATAAGGCATTGCACAGTCATGTATAAAAAAAAGGAAAATAGCAATAAACACCGCGAAAAAGAGCAAAAATCGCCCTCGTGAGTAGCAATAAAGTAATTAAGCCCATTGTTGAACTTTAGTTTGTTTGGAAATGTTGAAACAGTTTGTGTTGTATAAGTATACATGATTCTCAATTTAGGCTATAATTTTCTGTTTCGAGCGTGTTAGCATATATATTCTTTGCTTGAATCAAGTTTTGGTGAGCACCACACACACACACACAACATCTCTATAGCATATATGAATGATCTGAGTGTATGATATTATGCCTATAGTTTGGTTTGAAATTGTATTCTTGGATCTGGATAATTCACTAAGGCAATTTGGACTGAAATTCTGTTATGGCTGGAACTATGTGAGAATAGTTTGCATCATAGCTTAGTGCATAGTATTGTAGTTGCATTTTCATTGTTATTTAGCATGCATTGTTTGAGGGCAAGCAACATTTCAAGTTTGGGGGGGTATTTGATAAGTGGGATTTATACCTACTTATTGAATACCAATTCACGCGAACTATGCCCATCTCAAGTACATTTTAGTGTGTTTTTTTAGTGCATTTCATGTTATTTTGCATTGCATTTACTTAAAACTCCTTTTGGTGAAATAGTGCAGAAAAATGGCCTGTTTTGGTGGTATTAGAGGGCACGAGGCTAATGGACGCATGAAGGCGAGGCACAAGCTGGGATATGCATGGCATGGAGCTACAATGGAGCAAGGAGACCAAGCATGGAAGGAGATTAAGCAGAAATGAACAAGTAGCAGCATCAGTAGCATGACAGAATCAAAACCAGAAACAGAATCTGCAGATTACAAGCCACGCGACCGCGCAACATAATAGCCTTGAGAGCGCGCGCCCGCGCAAGTACTCGGCTGGATAGAGCATGACATTTTGCAAGTCTCGCTCCTGCACGAGGAACATATTGGAGGGGGGCGCGGCCGCACGCGATGCTGAAGTTGTGTATTTGTTTTATTTTAATTTTTAATTAAATGAGTTGTAATTGGTTTTAAAAACGATATCTGACTGGTGTTAGAGGTATCTTTCATAACTTTGGATGTATTTTCATCATAGCAACTAGGGTTTACACTGTGAGGGAGATTCCAATGTGGAATAATGCCGAAACGCCTATTCTTCTAATTCTTCTTGGGATTCTCCATCATTGTAGATTATTATTATTTTGCTGGAATATTATGAGGATTTGAATGTTATCGTTGGTGTATATTCATCAATTGGGGTTTGATCATTCTATCTTTTATCTTTGAATTGTTTATTTATTAACCATGTTTAGCTTTGATCCCATAATGGCTTTTGGTTCAATCATGAACTAAACTCCATTATGGGATTCTAATGGATTTTAATATATAATTTGGTTGCATGCTTGAATGCTAGGGATGTTCTGCATATCATATGAGATTTCTGTCATGATTATTTTATACGTATGAATGCTTGATCACCATTCGTTTCAATACTTGTATGGGATTGACAATGAACATGCGAGTATGGATTGTAATCATGATAGCATATGAATATGGGGCTGTTTAATATGGCTTGCATATTTTGTGAACCAGATAGACATATACTATTTCACCGTATGAGCTAGAATAAAGGCTTGTGCTTAAATTCAGTATAATTGCAATTTCACATAGACATATAGTGATTTTGGTTGTATTGATGATTACATGGAGTCTATCATCTGTGGATGTTGTGTAAGTAGGTTATAGTGCATTGAAAAATGGTTATAACTCTGTTAGTGCTCTTGACTATTTCCCTGTGATATGTGAACACTTCTTGCATGATAGTGGTGATTGGATGAAATATTAAATGAAGTTAGGATCCCATTATTTCTAGATTTGATTTATTCCATTAATATTCTTATTTTAGATGTTATCTGCAGTTAGTTTAATTCACCAATTATAGTCATTAGTCTAGGCATATAAATACATTGATTCAATTGATGCATAATAGTTTAAATTTTGACAATTTTCTTTGTGGGATCGATACTTTACTTGCTCTGTATTACTTGTTGACACATGTATGCTTGCATGAGTTAGAGCTCTTTTATTTGAACTGAAAAAGAGGCAAAAGTCAGAAAGGAAGAAGTTGATGGTGATTAGTGTTAGTTCCCAGTAGACACACAATAGATCTAGAATGGGGGTTGAATAGATTCTTTTCGATTTCAAATACTTTTCCTGTTTATTTTGTATTACTAATGAATTAGAATATGACAAACATAAGAATCTTTTCAAGCACAACGGAATAAGTAAAAAATCCCTTCATTGATGTATTCATAAACATTCATACATTATTCGTGGAGTTAGTTTAGTTGTAAGTAGTTAATACATACATGACATTTATAGCAGTTAGGTACATAATGTAAATGACAGAAAGTAAATGACTGAATATAAAAGACGCAAAGGATTTTAGGTGGTTCAGAGACTCAAGCTCCTAATCTACTCTTCTGCTTCAACAAGCAGAATCCCACTAAGGAAGGGTAGCACCCTGAATCACTAAGATTCCTTCAAGGCTAGCAGTGTTGGAACTTCAGTTCACTAAGAACTCTTCAAGCCAAGCAGGCCTGGAACTTCATTTAGTCCCTCCGGATAAGGACCCCTCAGGCCTTGGCTACTTGTTATTGTTGTAGTTGTTGTTGGTGTTTTGCTGCAAAGATATGTTGAAGCTTGAACATCTTTTGTACTTAGCAGCTTGACGTGGTCCTCTTTGCAATCTGCGTAGAGTCTAAACCACCTCTTCTCTGGTGCAACTGATCTTCATAATGTTCATCTCATCTTTATCTGATGTCAGTTGTGCACCATCACCATTTAGGTTTGCTAAGTCCTTAAGCTTTTGGTAGACTTCGTCTGGCACTTAGCATTCCCTGAACCCTTCTTAAATGGTATGCAGACATGGTTCTGCATCTATTTTGTTTCATCTTTTGGTTCATGGTGATTCGTAGAGCGGCTCTCTGGATCATCTTTGTGCTCTGCCAATTTTCTGAATAATATCTTCTTGGCCTTCTCGGCTCTTAGCTTAGCTGCCATCTTCAGTGGCATTCTCATCTTTGTTGAGTGAAGCTTTAGTTTGTTCAAGCCTTTTAAATTTGATTCACTTCCACCTTCGTAGTCTCACTACCACTGCGACTTGTTCTGTTCAGCTCTGGTGGAACTCGTAGAGTCAACAATATAGCATTCCAACAACTCAATAATTTTTCAACTCCACAACTCTTTGATCTTTGAAGCTCTAGCTGATATATACTTCTTCACAATCTTCCCGTTGGAATATAGCCGTTGGGAGTTATTTGAATTTCTTCGCAGATCTCGAGTTATTTGGTGCAGACTGCAGATGTGACATGACATCCCCTTTTTCACTTTTCTGACACTGCAGTTTACTATTTCACCTACTGTAAGATCCCAAGTCTTATGAATAAAGATTAATTTTTCTCGAATTATATTTTTAAATATTATGGTGTGGATTTGATATAATGTTATAGTTGTGGGTAATATTTACAAATTTTGCAAAGGAAGTAAGTGGTTTTAAAATATTCGATTGGTCCAGGAATATTTGTTTTAATAGGAAATATTCGTACGGCGACACAATCATTAGTGGACCCCACAACGGAAGTATTGCCATAGTTAGAAAATGATAAAATTATCTTTTCATAAAAATAACGGCGAAAGTTTTACCGTTAAACTGTTGAAATATCCAGTGGTAAAAGAACAGTAATACGCGTGGTTGCATAGTAGCACACAAAATTGATTATTGATGCTTACGTGAGAAGTTACTCAGTTATACTCAATTATTGCTACAGTAATTGTTACATAGTATCTCCCGTTATTTGATTCAATTATTGTCACAGTATCATATGCATAATATTTTATATTACTAAATCAATAATTGAGACGACAAAGTTATTCATATAACTATTTGTAATATTGACGATATCTAGAAAGTTCTGTCGAGAAGAGGTTTGGTCACCTAATTGCACGTCAATAGGGAGAAATCCTTATCAAAAAGCCCCCTCTTTCCTGGGAATGATCTGATTGTTAAATATTGTGAATTATGATATTAATGATGAATAATTGTTAATAGATTAAAAATGTGTTTATTAAAGATAAGTGATTTGTGATAAATATTTATTCAATTTTTGATATAAATAGAGGGGTTTGTTATGAGGTATTTATTATAAGTTTGGCTTATTATTCCATGAGGAGATGTGCTAATTTTTTAGACCGTTGGTTGAAGTTATAATATTAAATCAATATGGATAGCTAGTTTAAAGTTTTAATAGTAAATCAATATGGATCGTTGCTTTAAGTTTTAATAGTAAATCAATATGGAACGTCCGTTTAAAAGTGAATTAATCTAGGTCGTTCATGAAATAGTTATTATTCAATCCTTTTTCCTATAAATAGAAGCTCATTCCTTCATTATTTTTTACTTATTTACTGAAACTCTAGAGAGAGAAACTATAGAGAGCAAGAAGAAGAGTATTCTGCTACTACCCTACTTCAGTATTCACTTTTCTATTAAGGTAATGGGTATTATTTCTTTTATATTCATGAAGAGAGTTATTTTCTTTCAATACTCGTAAGGGTTGTTATTCCATTCTTTATTATTCTGTGGCAATAACCTGTCTACACGGACTACCACATGCATGGTGAAATCTTTTGTTATTCCATTCTTTATTATTCTATGGGAATAACCTGTCTACGCCGACTACCGCATGGATGGTGAAATCTTTTGTTATTTCATTCTTTATTATTCTGTGGGAATAACCTGTCTACACGGACTACCGCATGCCTGGTAAATAACTCTTCGTATTCAATTGTTATTAAATTGTGAAAATGATCTGTCAACGCGGACTACCGCATGACAGGTGAAAAATCATTTGTAGTTTCGTATATTATTTCTTTTCATATTATTAAATCTAAACTTACTATAGTAAGTATTGCTTCTATAATTCCTGAAATTAGTGAAATATCCTTGAGTTTTGCGCTTCATCCAGTATCGTTTCATTGGAATATTGATATGAACTTTCTTATTAAATATCAATATTTTCACCCGGGGTACTATTTAATCGGTTACTATTCATTCAAATATTATTCATCCGAGGATTCGGAATACTTTTCATACTGAGTTACTATTCATGGGTTACTATTCACTCGGGTACTGTTCACCCGGAGTACTATTCATGGCAAAAATTGATTTCTTTTCGGTCCAAATCATTTTTGATACAATATTATTCTTGAATTTTACTCCACAAAGCAGTATCATGTTGACAATTTGGACATTATTAAATTCAGGATAAATTAAATTATAAATATTTAAAATTTTATCCTTTGCTTTCTTTTAATTGAATTCTTATATCATTGTCATCATCCTCATACTTATATTGTGATAAAAGTCATATGTGGCTTACATGCATAGATGTACTATTGATTGGCATGATTATGACTAGGGATTATTCGGTATAATCATAACCGTAATGTTACAAATGATGTGGTAAAAGTCCTCATTGGCCCGTAGTACATTGATGGACAGTTGTTAGTATGATCATGACCATTGATGATTACATGAATATTCTTGGCTCGTAGTGCAGGGATGATTCGATGATGTGGTTTATTTATTAAGCTGAGTCTCAACGATAAAGTTGATGAAAAACTTTTTAAATCATAAAAGATGGTAGATATCATGCTCTACTTAACTCTTCTAATGGATTGTTTGTTCTGCTGCAGTTAAACTTGATATTTATTATATTTTTATCAGTTTAACATTGTTGAAGGCTAACGATAATTTATTCTGCATTATCTTAGTCATAATATTTCTTACAGGGCTAGTTGAGCTCACCCTTTTTCTTTCATTGTTCTCTTCAGGAAATGAGAACGTAGCCGGGACTAGTCGGGGAACAGAGTTACAGTCTGAGATGGTGGCTATAGTAGTCCTCACTATTTTATGAAATAGTGTGATAATAAATATAATGAGGACTTCATTTGAGTTTGAATACTGTCTATGAGATAATATTCGTGTAAAAACTCTAAGCTACGTTGTTGTCGTATTGTATAAAAGAAGTTTGTATTTGATTTATGTACCATGTATTTGGCAACTCAGAATCGGTGATGTATACCTATTTTAGGGGCGTCACACCTACCCCATCAGAAATGTCACTTTAGTGTGTCAGGATGGTAGTCACCTTTATTTCTTCTTTCTGATTCCTCGATCAGAATAACAGGAATTGTCCTTCTGCATCGATGCTCTCAATTAACAACGTTAGAATATCAGTCTTTAGATTAAACTGTTGCCAATGCTCCAATCTTCAGATGACCGAACTCTACGATTCTGATGCAGATGTTCTTGGACCTGATCAAAGTGTGTCTTGTTGAATGTTGCTCATTGACTGGTTGAGATAACACTATGATTTTAAAGAGTGTTCATTGGATCTTTAATGTAGAACACATCTTCCTTCTCTTGTGTAGTGCTTCAACACTTCTATTTGCCTTGACTGATCGTAGGAAATGATAGCTTTACTTCTTGTTCTGGCCTCTTCTGAATAGCAAGACACATTAGATTTCTGGCATGCCCAACTCTCATTCTCCTAGTGTTCTCCCGTTTACTTATCATCAATGGTCTGACCTATGCTTAATCACTTTTTCCTTGTTCTTCATAAGCTGGCCAGTATCACTATGTAAACAGCATCAGTTCCTGCTTTGTTTGGCAAACACTACGATCCTGGTTAATCCCAAGATCGTTGTCTTATGTTCTCTTGATAGCTATTGCACTTGCTGACTTTCTTTAGTCAGTCACTTTTACTGAAGTCTTCTTCTGATCAACTTGTGGAAGACTTCATCTTGAATGGCTTCACAACTCAATCTGGATGTTGATTGGGTTGGTTCTTAGATCTTCTATTAGATTGCATGTCATTCGTTGAGTGATCTCTGGTTTCCTTCAGGTGGAATGTATCTTTGCAACTCAGACCAGAGGCTTCATGCTTTGGATATTTTGGGAGTGCTCATTTATTGAGAATCGTGTTAACTCTACGATTCTGCCTTGGCGTTGTGAGCACCTTTGTTGAAGCCTTAGTTCTGCAGACTACGATTTAGCTTTGGTTCTACAGACACTACGACTCTGAGATCAGATTTTGACAAACTACAATTTCTGCCTTAACACTTGTTGATCTTGTTTGATCTAGCTCGACTACTGTGACACCCCCAAATTCGGGTACTTCATTTCCACCGAATTTAGTGGTCACTATCAAAATAATTACATCTAACTACCCATGATAAAGGATAAAGACATAATTTAAATAACTTCAACAGTAATCTCTCCCATCAAAGGGTTGCATCAACATCTCAAAAACAATCTCAGGTAATCTAACCTTCAAATTATTACATCAATTGCGGAAAATATTATAAAAGAAAACAAGTCTTATAACATCATGTATTTAAATAAATTCTAAATAATTCTTCATCACTTGGACATCTTGCCTTTTCCTTTGCTAGTAGATGACTCATCAACTCTTTCGACTTTAGCTGCATTATTAATTGCAAGAGTGAGTAAACAATTGCCCACTGATATAAAATATAGTAATAACAACATGAGAATGAACAACGAATTCTGAACAACAATGAACTTGTTCTACGAATCAGAAATAGAAAACAAGTTCGAGCTTAATATCTGAGGGTCTTATGACCACGAATTTTGTCTACGGTATATAGGTATTATTACCTTAACCTTAACAGTCATTTAGACTATACAAACTCTTCTTAACGTACTTAGGGGGATCAGCCCTTTGTACCATGTATTGTGCACAAACATCTAAACGTTACACGTACAAAATCCCCTATGTTAGGGTTGTTCGTCTCAATTTGAATTTAGAATTTCCGCACTAAAAAATTTTTAGTTTGGAACTAGCTTATCGGTGTTTCTAGAATTTTAGAACACTATTCAAATTCCGTCAATAAAGGTTTAATACAAGAATGCATAGCTGAACAAAGCTATCAAAGTCAAAAATCGGATATCAACAATATATAATTGAATAAACATGATATACATGCAAGGCACCATATTCAAAGAGTTAGAACAATCTCCTTGAATCAATGTGTTAGAACAATATGTGTTTTGAATTATAATAAATGAGAATGTGAAACTCATTCGATGTAACGAATTAGGTTACAAGAGCTTATTCAACCATACATAAGGATAGAATCAATAGTATTGCTCAATAACAGTTTAGAAACTTGCATTCATTAATAAAAGAATGAAGTTAGAAAGCTTGCTCAAAGTAAAGAGTTTAAGGTTCAGAAACTTGCACAATTATTATAAGAGTAGAGTTAAAGAACTTGCCTTGTATGTAAGCTACACAAATGTAATATAATCTCCAATTACCCTACATACATCATTGAAATTGCAACAATAATTAGTTGTATAAACATTAACTTTAGGATTTAAACCATCATTTAGGTCATAACCCTAACCTAACACCTAACCATGTAGGTTAACATACTTAACGAATTTGATATCTCATTTCGATCCAACATAACTTAATCGTTCATCTCTAACTTTGAAAACACCACATTTGGTTTCATTTTATAACTCAATTAACAATCACTTTAAAATCTTTTACAGTTTGTATTACAACACATGACAATCAATTTTAGTAGTTTATGTTATGCCCCGACATCATTAATATGCATGCTAAACAAATATAAGTCCATTACGCATAACCTGCAAATAAGCAGACTTCACTGTCTTAGCTCAGGGTATGGCGCAGCAGCGCCATACTTAAGCCTGGGACCAGCGCAGCTACACCGTTTTTGGCCTTGGCACCGGCGCAGCTGCGCCGGTGCACAGACAGACGCAGAGACGGCTATGAACAGTAGCCGACTTTAGCCCAACAAACATGAATTTCACCATCAAATTAGTGAAATTAACATACAAAATAAATATAACACTATTATAAACATGATTGCTAACATATTCAACCACTTCGCACAATTTAACAATACTTCTAACTATTTTAATTTCTCAAATTTCTCATATTTTATATAAAACTCCATTTTTGAACTTCTTCACAAAAATCATCACTGACATCTCAATTTTTCACCAAAACTCTTCGTTCAAACTACGTTATCCTTGTTTCTTAAGGAATTAGCATAAACAAGTCTCAATTTGCAATTAAGCATACGAATTGGCCACTAAAATTGTTACTTACACAAGCCATATGCAAAAATACACATACTGACACTATTTCTACTGTTAAAACGAAATTAGCATACAATTTTCTTGTTTACACATAAACTCTAGCATTAAATCACATATATTCACCATAATTTAGTTACACAACAACAATTTTGAAAGAATTAAAAATTACAGAACATCAACAAACTTGCCGTAAATTCATATATGTATATACATATATATATATATATATATACATATATATATATATATATATATATATATATATATATATATAATACAAGGGTTAGATAGAATACCTTCAATATGCTTAATAATCCCTTGCTAAACACTGAAATTGCTTAGGTTTTCACTTAATCTCTCAAGTTCTCTGAAAATCTTCTTCTCTCTTAATTCCTACGCTCTTTCTCTTTTCTCCCAACTCTGCTCTTACAGCCGTAGGGAAAAATATAAGACGCGAAAAAAAATAAACTGACATAGCTTAACTCTCCCACATACTCTTCCGTTAAAAAAATAAAAAGTTTGTGTCAGTTGAATAAGCCAAAGGCCACAAGGCCATGTTTGGCTAACCACAATTCCCCTAAACTAAATTATTTTTATATTATTTATATGATATACTTTCATGTGTCACACTCTAGTTATTTAAATAACTTTAGCTTAATTAATTTAAATAACTTATAATGGTAATTAAAATAATTTCTATTATAATTATATTTACGAATAATAAAGAATTATATATCCAATTTAATTAATAAATTAGACACATCAATATATTTAATTTATTTATTTTCTTCAAATTAACAATGCATTTTAATTTAATTATTTTCTTAAATGTTAAGCAATTGATTTAGTTTAATTATCTCTTTAAATTAAATCCTTCAAATAAAATTATCATTATTTAATTTAATAATCATTAATCAATTTAATTACTAAATTAATTCACTACAACTCATAAATTATTTATTCTCCTCAATAAATTATTTAAAATATTTATTTAATTCAATAAATATTTAAATTAAAGTACAAATTTTTCGATCGTTACATCCTTCCCTCCTTAAAAGGATTATGTCCCTAGAATCACAACTCGAAAAATTTATTCGTTACATTCTTCCCTCCTTAACAAGATTCTGTCCCCAGAATCGCTATACAAAATCAAGCAAACAACTGAGGATAATTCTTCATCATAACAGTTTCAAGTTCCCACGTAGCTTCCTCAGCATTGTGGTTCCTCCAGATTACCTTAACAAAAGGTATCACCTTATTCCTCAGTTCTTACTCTTTTCTGTCAACAATTTGAATAGGGACTTCCTCATATGTTAAGTCTTTCTCAAACTGTAAGGGCTCATATTCTATAACATGCTTATAATCAGGTTTATATGGTCTCAATACCGAGACATGGAAAATATTATGGATATGTTCCAACTCCGGAGGTAAAGGTACCTCGTATGCCACCTCACCAACCTGTTGAAGCACTTCGAAAGGTCCTATAAACCTAGGGCTCAATTTTCCTTTCTTACCAAACCGAATTTTCCCCTTCCAGAGAGATACTTTCAAGAAAACATAACTACTAACATTGAATTCCCGATTTTGTCGATGTTGATCGGCATATTTCTTCTGTCAATCCTGTGTGGCTATCAATCTTGCTCGAATCACCTTGATGATATCGACAGCTTGTTGTACTAACTCTGGACCTATAAGTAGACGTTCACCTACCTCATCCCAGCATAATGGAGTTCTGCATTTTCGGCCGTATAACGCTTCGTAAGGCGGCATGCCAATACTGGCGTGATAACTATTATTATAGGCAAATTCTACCAATGGTAGATGGTCATCCCAATTTCCCTTGAAATCCATTATACATGCTCTGAGCATATCTTCTAGTGTTTAGATGGTTCTCTCGCTTTGTCCGTCGGTTTGAGGATGGTACGCTGTGCTCATTCTCAGCTGTGTTCCCAAACATTTTTGTAATCGTTTCCAGAAATTTAATGTGAAATGTAGATCTCTGTCTGACACAATGGATAAAGGTACACCGTGTCTTGAAATAATTTCCTTCACATACAGTTTTGCCAATCGATCTAGGTTAAATCTAATCTTGATTGGTAAAAAGTGTGCCAACTTCGTCAATCGATCAATGATCACCCAAATAGCATCATAACCTTGTTGGGTCGTTGGAAGACCTACCACAAAATCTATTGCGAGATGCTCCCACTTCCATTCTGGTATCTCCAACGGTTGTAACAATTTGCTTGGCCTTTGGTGTTCAGCTTTAACTTTCTGACACGTTAAACATTTCGCTACACACTCAGCCATATCCTTCTTCATATTCGGCTACCAAAAATGATGTCTAAGATCCTGGTACATTTTTGTACTTCCAGGGTGAATCGAATATCTTGAGTTGTGAGCTTCATTCAAAATCTCTTCTTTAACTTCCGGAACTGGTGGAACCCAAATTCTCCCTTCGAATCGAAGTAACCCTTCTGAATCAATTTTGAATTTTCTTTCCTCTCCTTGAGATATCTTCTGTTTTATCTTTTCGCAGTCTTCATCCTGAAGTTGTGCATTTTTCACTTTATCTATCAACGATGAATTGTTTCCCATCTGGAATAACTTTTCATCAGATTCTGTCGGATATTTAATTTCCAACTCCATCTTAGCCATTTCCGACACTAACTTCTCCTGAGCTATCAACATCATTAACTTCTCTCGTCCCTTCCTGCTTAAAGCATCAGCAACAACATTCGCCTTTCCGGGATGATAGAAAATCTCGCAGTCATAGTCTTTGATCAGCTCCAATCATCTTCTTTGTCGTATGTTCAAGTATTTTTGTGTAAAGCTATACTTCAGACTTTTATGGTTAGTATATATCTCACACCTCTCTCCATAAAGATAATGTCTCCAAATCTTCAGGGCAAAAACCACCGCCGCCAACTCTAAATCATGAGTCGGATACCCCTTCTCGTAATCTTTCAATTGTATTGATGCATACGCAATAACTCTGCCGTTCTGCATAAGCACACAGCTTAGTCCTTTATGTGATGCGTCACTATACACCACAAAATTTCCTATATCATCAGGCAATGACAACACAGATGCCGAACTCAACCTCTTCTTCAATTCTTGAAAACTTTCCTCACACTTCTCTGTCCAAACAAACTTAACCGCTTTCCTAGTTAAATTTGTCAACGGAGTCACGATCTTGGAAAAGTCTTGAATAAAATGCCTATAGTAACCTACTAATCCTAAGAAACTCCTTACTTCTGACGGTGTCTTCAGCTGATCCCAGTTTACTACAGCTTCAGCTTTTGATGGATCTACCAAAATTCCGTCTTTATCAATAACGTGCCCGAGAAACTGTACACGTTCTAACCAAAATTCACATTTTAAGAACTTAGCGTACAACCTCTCTTTTCTCAGCATTTCCAACGTCACTCTTAAGTGTTCAACATGTTCCTCCTTGGTCTTGGAATATACCAATATATCATCAATAAACACCACCACAAATTTATCTAAGAATGGTTTAAACACCCTGTTCATCAAATCCATGAACACTGCAGGTGCATTGGTTAAACCAAATGACATAACTAGAAACTTGTAATGACCATATCGAGTTCTGAATGCCATCTTCGGTATGTCTTCTGGCCTCACCTTCAGCTGATGATAACCACTCCTCAAGTTTATCTTTGAAAAATACCTCGCACCCTTCAGTTGATCAAATAGGTCGTCGATTCTTAGTAACGAATACTTATTTTTAATCGTGACCTTATTCAATTCTCTATAATCAATGCAGAGCCGCATCGATCCATCTTTCTTCTTAACAAATAACACCGACTCTCCCCATGGCGAAACACTCGGCTGAATATACTTCTTGTCGAGCAACTCTTGCAATTGCACCATCAACTCATTCATCTCTACTGGAGCCATTCTGTATGGGGCTTTAGATATCGGGGCCGTTCTTGCTACTAAATCAATCACGAACTCAATTTGTTGATTTGGCGGAAGAATCCGGCAAATCGTCTGGAAATACGTCTGCAAAATCTCTTATGATCAGTATTTCTTCTAACTTTTCATTCTTCTTCTATGTATCAGCTATGTAGGCTAAGTATCCTACACATCCTTGTCTTAACAACTTCTTGGCTTGCATCATCGTCAGACAACTTGCTTGTCGAGGTGACTTACTACCATAGAACACAACCTTTGATGGAGTTATAAGGTTAACACATTTCCTTTGGAAATCAATTACTGCTCCGTAATTGAATAACCAATCCATTCCCAGAATGACATTAAACTCACCAAGTCTAATTGGTATCAAATCTACCATCATCTCGTGATCCTTAATAATCACTCTACAATTCTTATATATGTAACTAATAGGAATCACTTCCCTATTCGCAATCTCTATGCTCAAAGGATAATCTAATTCTTCCTGAGGCAAATCTAAGTTCTGAGCAAATTCATCGGATATAAATGAACAAGTAACACCCGAATCAAACAGTACATAAGCATTAATATCATTAATCAGAATGATACCTGACACCACGTCCTTAGACTGAACAGTAACCTGCACAGTCATATTGAAAGTTCTTAAAGTAGGTCGGCTTGACTGTGCTGGTCCAGTGATAGTCAATGCACCACCACCGTTGTTGTTTCCCTTTCCTCCACTTGCACTTCCCGCTGGCTTTTTAGGACAATCACGAGCCATGTGATCCTTCGAACCGTAGGGAAAAGATGCTCCTTTCTTTGGGCTGAAACAGTTCGGTGCAATGTATCCCTCCTGACCACAGTTTAAACACACCCTCTTTCCCTTCAAACATACCCCAGTATGGTTCTTCCCGCACGTCGCACAAGCTTTAAACTTTTTCTTCTGCTGATTTCCCTGCTGTCCTCCCGTAGTCGAACTCTCGTTCCACTTCCTCTTCTGATTGTTACTTCCAACGTTACTTCCACCAGCCTTATTTTCATTATCATTCTTCCTCTTCTTCTGTTCTTGGTTATACTTGGTCAAGGCATCGCTTCCACCTTCTGCAATAATTGCCTTTTCCAGTACAGCCGCAAATGTATTTAACTGGAACATTAAAACCTTGCTGTAAAGCCAGGGCTTCAATCCTTGTTCGAACCTTCTCGCTTTACGCTCGTCGGTATTGACTTGATATGTGGCAAACCTTGCCAACTCGTTAAACTTCGCAGCATATTCAGGCACCGTCATCGTTCCTTGCTTTAACTCCAGAAATTGCACTTCGAACTGATTTCAAGAACTCGCTGGAAAGTACATTTCGAAAAACATTTCCTTAAAACTATCCCACGCTATCACTCCTTGTCCCCCACGAACCTTATTTGCCTGCCACCAGTAGCTAGCTTCAGACTTCAGCATGAACGTTACGAACGCAGTCTTCTGATCTTCGTTAACTCTAGCAACGTCGAACACCTTTTCCATGATCCAGGTTTGGGCTTCCACTGGATTCATAAACCGTTGAAACTCTGGTGGTCCAACCGCTTTGAATTTCTTAAATGTCGTAGCTTGAGCTTGCGGATGATTCGCAAGTGCACCCGTCTATAGAGTTACTAACTGCTGAACTAGATTAGCGCTGGCCTCATTGTTATTATTATTAGTAGACCCCTTAGGAGGTGCTTGTTGACGTAGTTGTCTTCTTCTAGGAGGCATTCTCTGTTATAATATACGCTTATTAGTTCATCACTCAACTTCTTGAGTATTTGAAGTTTAACTTAAACATTCGAAGATTAATGCTATAACATATAACATTTCAAACAACTCTAATATTTTATTCCTGCATAACGTTTTAGAACATACTAAAGATAGCATAACCGCTATAAACATCCACTTTCCTGAACTAAACAAGTTTCAGGATTACATACTCATACTATCCCTTTATTCATCTCAAAAATAAGGGATTTAAAACTTTATTTATTCACATAAATAACCACATATTATTAACACTCCTATTTTCTATCTACGCATATTAAGACGTCGTAAGGCCTCTCGACGCTCTTCCTCCATGATACGGTAAGCCGTTCTACGATCCATCACGAACTACGGCGAGTCTTCAAATTGAGGTGGGTAATAATGGACTCGATCCTGGGCCCTATCAATCGCAGAATTAAAAGCATAATCCATTTCTTTCATCTTGTCTTTCTTCACTTGGATCTTATCCTCAGCACGGTCTACACGTTGAGTCACCTTCATCCAAGCATCCTCTTCTCTTGCACGCTTAACTGATTCCTCTTTGAAGTCATCCTTCAACTTCTCCATGTCTGTCTTCATTTTCTCGTTCACTGCCAACAGATCTTCATGCTGACCCTTAGTATGAACTAGATCCCACTCTATGTTTCCAAGTTTTGAGTTAAGTTCCTGAATCTCTACATCCTTCTGCTCCATCGAAGTGTGATGCATCTCAACCATCTCCTTTAGTTCCTCTACATCATCCTGTAACTCTATGTTACGGTCGTACAAAGCATCATACATCACAGTCGATACGGAGTTTGGTGGAAATTCCTCAGGATCCTCTTCCTCATCATCATCCTCCTCTATCTACTCAGGACTATCCTCCTCGGGATCGGTCACAGACTCATCCTCCTGGATCAACTGTTCCCGCACTACATGAATATCCTGGGGTTCGACATCCTGAGGTATCACCTCCCAAGCTGGACTGGATCCTCCTTCGTTAGACACCCTGACAACAAAATATTTTAAGTTTTACTTAACATTATCGATACTCGCGAGAACATAAGTTATTAACACATAGCACATAATGTCTTTTATTATTTAACTTCAATGGATACCTTAATCCATTTCTTAAAACCAGATAAGAGTTAGACACCTCTATGTTTTCTGTCTCCTTAAAGGTTACTTCCTAAGATTTCCCAACCTAAGGTTCATAACCTAAAGCTTTGATACCAACCTGTGACACCCCAAAATTCGGGTACTTCATTTCCACCGAATTTGGTGCTCACTATCAAAATAAATACATCTAACTACCCATTATAAAGGATAAAAACATAATTTAAATAACTTCAACAGTAATCTCTCCCATTAAAAACAATCCCAGGTAATCTAGCCTTAAAATTATTACATCAATTGCGGAAAACATTATAAAAGAAAACAAGTCTTATAACATCATGTATTTAAATAAACTCTAAATAATTCTTCATCACTTGGACATCTTGCCCTTTCCTTTTCTAATAGATGGCTCATCAACTCTTTTGACTTTAGCTGCATTGTTAATTGCAAGAGTGAGCAAACAATTGCTCACTAATATAAAATATAGTAATAACAACATGAGAATAAACAACGAATGCTGAACAACAATGAACTTGTTCTACGAATCAGAAATAGAAAACAAGTTCGAGCTTAATATATGAGGGTCTTATGACCACGAACTTTGTCTACGATATATAGGTATTATTACCTTAACTGTCATTTAGACTATACAGACCCTTCTTAACGTACTTAGGGGGATCAACCCTTTATACCATGTATTGTGCACAAACATCTAAACGTTACACGTACAAAATCCCCTATGTTAGGGTTGTTCGTCTCAATTTGAATTTAGAATTTCCGCACTAAAGAAAGTTTAGTTTGGAACTAGCTTATCAGTGTTTCTAGAATTTTAGAACACTATTCAAATTTCGTCAATAAAGGTTTAATACAAGAATGCATAACTGAACAAGGCTATCAAAGTCAAAGATCGGATATCAACAATATATAATTAAATAAACATGATATACATGCAAGGTACCATATTCAAAGAGTTAGAACAATCTCCTTGAATCAATGTGTTAGAACAATATGTGTTTTGAATTATAATAAATGAGAATGTGAAACTCATTCGATGTAACGAATTAGGTTACAAGAGCTTATTCAACCATACATAAGGATAAAATCAATAGTATTGCTCAATAACAGTTTAGAAACTTGCATTCATTAATAAAAGAATGAAGTTAGAAAGCTTGCTCAATGTAAAGAGTTTAAGGTTAAGAAACTTGCACAATTATTATAAGACTAGAGTTAAAGAACTTGCCTTGTATGTAAGCTACACAAATGTAATATATTCTCCAATTACCCTACATACATCATTGAAATCGCAACAACAATTAGTTGTATAAACATTAACTTTAGGGTTTAAACCATCATTTAGGTCATAATCCTAACCTAACACCTAACCATGTAGGTTAACATACTTAACGAATCTGAAATCTCATTTCGATCCAACATAACTTAATCATTCATCTCTAACTTTGAAAACACCACATTTGGTTTCATTTTATAACTCAATTAACAATCACTTAAAAATCTTTTACAGTTTGTATTACAACACATGACAATCTGTTTTAGTAGTTTATGTTATGCCCCGACATCATTAACATGCATGCTAAACTAATATAAGTCCATTACGCATGACCTGCAAATAAGCAGACTTCACTGTCTCAGCTAAGGGTATGGCGCAGCAGCGCCATACTTAAGCCTGGGACCGGCGCAGCTACACCATTTTTGGCCTTGGTACCAGCGCAGCTACGCCAGTGCACAGACAGACGCAGAGACGGCTATGAACAGTAGCCGACTTTAGCCCAACAAACACGAATTTCACCATCAAATTAGTGAAATTAACATACAAAATAAATATAACACTATTATAAACATGATTGCTAACATATTCAACCACTTAGTACAATTTAACAACACTTCTAACTATTTTAATTTCTCAAATTTCTCATATTTCATATAAAACTCCATTTTTGAACTTCTTCACAAAAATCATCACTGACATCTCAATTTTTCACCAAAACTCTTCGTTCAAACTACGTTATCTTCGTTTCTTAAGGAATTAGCATAAACAAATCTCAATTTGCAGTTAAGCATACGAATTGGCCACTAAAATTGTAACTTACATAAGCCATATGCAAAAATACACATACTAACACTATTTCTACTGTTAAAACGAAATTAGCATATAATTTCCTTGTTTACACATAAACTCTAGCATTATATCACATATATTCACCATAATTTAGTTACACAACAACAATTTTGAAAGAATTAAAATTCACAGAACATCAACAAACTTGCCGTAAATTTATATATATATATATATATATATATATATATATATATATATATATATATATATATATAAGGGTTAAATAGAATACCTTCAATATGCTTAACAATCCCTTGCTAAACACTGAAATTGCTTAGGTTTTCACTTAATCTCTCAAGTTTTCTGAAAATCTTCTTCTCTCTCAATTCCTACGCTCTCTCTCTTTTCTCCCAACTCTGCTCTTACAGCCGTAGGGAAAAATATAAGACGCGAAAGAAAATAAACTGACATGGCTTAACTCTCCCACGTACTCTTCCGTTAAAGAAATAAAAAGTTTGCGTCAGTTGAATAAGCCAAAGGCCACAAGGCCATGTTTGGCTAACCACAATTCCCTCAAACTAAATTATTTTTATATTATTTATATTATATAGTTTCATGTGTCACACTCTAGTTATTTAAATAACTTTAGCTTAATTAATTTAAATAACTTATAATGGTAATTAAAATAATTTCTATTATAATTATATTTACGAATAATAAAGAATTATATATCCAATTTAATTAATAAATTAGACACATCACTATATTTAATTTATTTATTTTCTTCAAATTAACAATGCATTTTAATTTAATTATTTTCTTAAATGTTAAGCAATTGATTTAATTTAATTATCTCCTTAAATTAAATCCTTCAAATAAAATTATCATTATTTAATTTAATAATCATTAATCAATTTAATTACTAAATTAATTCACTACAACTCATAAATTATTTATTCACCTCAATAAATTATTTAAAATATTTATTTAATTCAATAAATATTTAAATTAAATTACAAATTTCTTGATCATTACAACTACAATTTCTGCCTCTGATATGATCAGTAGACTCTACTACTTCAAGTGTGGTTTACGATTCTTGACTTGGCTTTGGCAGATGCTCGGTCGGCTCTTGGACAGACTGTCTCTACGATTCTGAACATGACTTCCTCAGCAGACTACGGCTCTGAGAAAGTTCTTCTCGACACACTACGATCTTCCTCGTCTCTCCTGACAGACTACAAACTCCGAGATCTACTATCTTGCAGACTACGATTCCGCCTTAATAGTTCTCGAGTGTCTCTTGATTCTCCTGGTAGACTACGATGCTGGTGCAGTATTCGACGATCAGACATGCCTATCTATTACATTATAAGATCAACTTAACAAGCTTGATCTTTCTATATTTATAGTCCTTGTACATCATTTCTTTTTAAGAAATTTACAAAGTTGTTTTGCTTATGTAGGATCAACCTAACATATTTGATCAATTCATTCTATGTACTTGTACATATATTCTTATTATCTATCAAAGGACTTTACAGCTTTCCTTAATGCAATCATACTTGCATATTCATTCATTTATATCATAATCAAATCATTTATAAATGGGAATGACACTCTCATGTATATTCCTAACAATTAGGAGTTTAAAAAGGGAGGAAGTATATAAGGAAGGAGGTGGGGGGAAAAAGAGTACAGACATGAGGGGTGGAGACTAATCAGAAAGCAACGTAGAATTGTGGAAAAGAATTCAAGTTGAAGATTGAAGACTAGAGGATTTCTTTTAGAGTTTTGTTCTTCTTCTCTATTTCAATTTTGTAATTCTATTAAGATGATTTTCATGGGATTTTTGGTTTTATTTTCCAGTATGAACTAACTTTTCAATTAAGACTACAAATTGAACCTTTTATATTTATGAATTGATTCAGTTATTTACATCAAATTGAATTGTTTATCATGTTTTGTGTTTAATGATTAATTATTTGGCCAATAATTACTGTGTTACACTAGATAGATTCGGGAGATGAAATCTAGGGTTAGAACTGAACGTGATAACATGTATGCTTAATTATTTGCATGAGATAAATAATTAGGGTTGTGAATTGAATATGAATATCTCTTTTCACTACATGTAACAGTTGAGAATTGGATCTTAATGAGTTTAATTTTATTATTTTGCATAGGGATAACGCCGAATTAATTGAATTAAATAAATGTTATTTGACCACTTGGGAAAGGGCTTTTAACAACTAGAATTCCTGTTAACAATTCAGGTGACGTGATAATTGGAGTAGTTGGATAAATGGTTTGTATTACATAATTGGGGATATTGTGGTCTTAACCTTTATTTAATTGAATCAATTTCTAGAGTAAGACAGTTTTAATTAGTTAATTTTAATTTTCTTAATTAGAAAATCACGAATTGCAGTTGTTTAAATAAAATTGGATTGATATAGTACTAGTAGTTGGATTTTATCAATTGGAATTCCTTGTGGGTACGACACTTTATTTTACCACTGTATTACTTGTTGACCGTGTATACTTGCACGCATATATTGATTGTGAAATCAACCAACACTTAGCATGTGACGCCCCCAAAATAGGTATATATCACTCATTCTGAGTCACCAAATACATGGTACAGAAACAAATACAACTTCACTAATACAATTGTCGTAAAAAATACGACAACACGGATACTGTGAGTTTAAATACAAATATTGTCTAATAGACAGTATACAAACTCAAAAGGAGTCCTCATTACAATTATTGATACACTATTTTACAAAAATAGTGAGGACTGCTAAAATAACTTTCTAGAACCATCACTCCATACCCCGGTTAGTTCCTGCTATATTCTCACCTCCTGAGAAGAAAAATGGAACAAAAAGGAAAAGGGTGAGCTCAACTAGCTCAGTAAAGAATATTATGACTAAGATAATATACAACAAATTATCATTAGTCTTCAACAGAGAAAAATCTGATAGAATATAATAGACAACAAGTTTTAGATCAACAGTTGCAGCGGAAACAGCAGTCCATTCGCTGAGACGTTCGAAAACATATCATATTATTATGAGTCACGAACTTATCATAAGTATAAGTTTCAAGAACTCACACCTACCTTATCGTTCTCTACCTATCAAGTATATACATGAGAAAAGATTCACCTTCTCGTCATATACATCTTGATAGTGCGACCAATCCTAATGATTATCACTGTAATAAGTTAAGCAGTTGTTACACCAAGCACAAACCTCTGCCCATAACAAAGGTTCATACAACTCAGCTATCACATGAGTCCTCAATTGAAATTTTACAACTTCTAAATTTCTCTTTACTTAATACGAATTTTTTTTAATTCGTATACTATCCTTCTGAACTCAATCTGAGTTCTTCTTCATGTACTACTTCGTAGTACTATTTATTTATAGTATTTGCTATAAATCATTCATCGTTTAACAGCTCATCTGTTACTATGATTCGCTATGATCACGTGGTGATCTTCTTATCCTTCTCTCTACGATTATAGTCTTAGGTACTCCTACCTAAGGTTTATAACCTATCAGCTCTGATACCAACTTGTAACGCCCCGAAATCCGGTCTATCCTCACACCCGGATTCCATACGTCATGAGTATATCATTCATCCAATATACATCATTATATACTGAAATATAATGACATACACTCTCAAATCCCAGGTTCTGGAAACCTTATAACCTTTTTCATTACAAATAATAATAAATACATTATTCATTTCATCTTACAAGAGTGACTTTTATCCGCCACCAAGGATACATAACAGTTCCTTAAACTAGTCTATAGTTCAATTTCTTCTTTTTACATTACAAGTTTTCACTTAATCTTCTCGCTCATTCACCTTCTGAAGGATACTTTATTTGGATACCGTCAGCTTGATCTTTACGGGATCCTTAAGTTCTTCTAACCTTGTTCGCTAAAAATTATTTTTCATTTAAAGCAAGTGTGAGCATTCAATTGTCCAGCAAGTCATAACAATTGAACACATAACTTCAAGAGTTTAAACGTTCCTTTAGAACTTCTATAAACGAACAAAGGTTATGAAGCATCTTGAATAATAGGAATAGTCTCGATTCCTATCATATTAAAACATCAGTCACTTTCACTTTGAAATACTTTAATTCCTCTACATTTTTCGTACACATCCTGTCTGGCTAAAATCATTAGCACAGACTTAACAATAACGGTTTATGTATAAACAGAACATACTTGTATTGAATAGCTCAATCACAGAATAGTTCATATCATAGAAACACCGAAGTGTTCAAATTGTGGCACAAGGCCTCATATGTTCTACCACCTTGTACAAATATCGCATATTCGCACATAGACAGAACTTCTCAAGTTCAACCTATGAGAAGTTTAAGAAACTAGCATTCATTTAGAGTATAAATGAAGTTAGGAAACTTGCCTTACGCACAGCTATAGCTTACGCTGAACTGCTCATTCCAATTCCTATGTACACATAAGGAGAAAACATAAACACCAATTAGTCATATATTAAACTTACGCATTGGTTTACTTAACTTTACTTCTTAGGGTTCGCGTTCTTTGTAATATAAGTTTACGCGACTAACTTCCTTTATCAGTTTACGGCTTTATGACATACGGAGATGTCTTACTCAAAACGTTCATCATCTTGGATGATTTATATTCTTATCTTCTTCTTATAACTTCTCTAGGAATCAGCACACATCGCTTCCCTGCTAGTAGTCCATATGGTACTCAGAGTGGTTTCCCATAAACAACCAACAAACAAGTTTCCGTCTCATCTACACTGCCATCACAGTGAGTTAGATCGGTTGCCAGTTTTGTATATACCTTCGCTCTCTGAAGGAATTGTTTAGCCCAGCTCCCATATGTCAACCATCAAAGGTTACGATTGTACCACAACCTAACTTTTCTTAACTTATCCGAACCATTAAACTTAATCTTCGTTAAATCAATTTCGTATTCCTTATGACTTTTTGGCAACAAAATGTCATACCTCAGAATTCATTCCTTATCGACTCACATTCAGCTTTCATTAATCTTATTATCATTAATTCATTACGGCTTTCTTGATAATTCATATCTTATTAATACTTTCGTTATCCATTACATGAACCCCATGTTCATTACTCGTTCTTAGTGTCGAAGCCATATTGATCGTTGTATGCTAAGATCGATCGTTCATCGCAACAGCGTTGCGTTCACATCGTCTATATGCTTTACACTTATCTCTCACTATCATGACATAACATCAAAATGTTATTCATTACCCTCATCGCTCAATGTCTAAGGAATCATAATCATAGCAATCCCTCACGTTCGTTCATCGCGACTACAGTCCCTGGATATCGGTTACGTATCCCGCGTTTACTATCTTTATCTTTTAATCTTGTTTAATCTTTCCATTTGACCTTTACTATGGGTTTAATTCACTAGATTAAGTGTTACATTCGATGAACTACACGTTCATTAGCTTTTGTTACACTTCCCCTAGATTTTGAGTAGATAAAAGCTCATTACCGGGCCTTTTCCCTGAACCGGCGCAGCGGCACCACTCTCTTCATTATCTCTCACGCCGCGGCGCGAGTTGCCAGTACCTGGCTCCCCGGTCTAGCGCTGCAGCGCCACATTACAAGGCATAGTTGGCACCGCGGCGCCAAGCCCTAACCCTAGAAAATTCTTCTAAGTGTTAACTCCAGTTTGAGACGTTTACTTCCCGATCTCATAACTTCTTCGTTATAACTCAGAACGAGGTTGTTCCAAAGCCATTCTCTTCCTTATCTTATGTACTTCAATACCCCTCAAAAAGAACTTCGTTTTGAATCCGTTAACATGCCATTCAATTGGCTTGATCTTCACCCTTTATTCATTTTACATTTTTAATGCTCTTTGTTCGTTCGTCCGTAATTCGATCATCCAAACTCGAAACTCGTTCATTCTTGAGTCCACGACTAACGTTTTCTATGTTCTCTTACTTCCATATGAAACCCTACACGTTCGGGTTCCTTTACTAACTTTCTAATTCTCGTTCATCTTTTACGAAATTTCGTCATAACTTCGTTATAGCTAAGTTTTAATCCATTCTTCATGAACGTTTCTACCGTTCCTAACCAAGCAATAAGCAAACTAACTTATACGCGATGGTTTTAAACTTGTCCATCAACAACAATTATCCTATGATGGTTTTAAATTTGTCCATCAACAACGTTCTTCGTGTTCTTCGCGTGTTCTTCATGTTCTTTGTTCGTTCTTCATTTTAATCGATATTTTAGATTACGATTTCACTTTTTATTGGAATTTGATGTTATAAAACACCATTCCTTACTTATTTCACCTATTCGTTCATATAATCCACTCGGATCGTTCCCATTCGCTACAAATCTTATATTTCCTTAAGAAATTTATTTACTAAACTTCAAATTCTTATTTCTTCATTTTCTCATGATTACAACAATATGAAATCATCTCTAACCTTATTTACTTCTTATCTTCATTAAGTTATGTTTTTAAACATAAAAACTTAAAGAAAATTTAAAAGGGACTAGGTTTCAGATTACCGTTCTTCTTTAATCTTCTCCCGTCGGACAAAGTTTGTACACGAGCTAGCCTTTCCTCCTCCTCCTACTTCCATCCGAACTCTCTCTCTCAAGTGTCTTAGGATTTTTAAATTCCCAAAACAACGAAATGAGCTTCCTATTTATAGAAAACCAAAGTTAGGGGTAGTTTAGTCATTTCGCCCCCCTTAACCTCCTTACAATTCCACCTCCATACTATTCCCACCTCCTCAATACACCTCCTTACTATTCACAAGACTTTCCTTGGAAGTTTTATGGTTCCGTCTTTCGGATTTCGTCCGACAGTTCGAAAACTTCGATTCTCGGAATCCAAATATTTTTGGATATTTCGTCTTTTCTTTACCGACTAATTTTTACGTATTCTTCGGTTTTCTTAAAAATTGAAAAACACTTTTTGGCGTTTTTCTTCACGTTTTACCCTAGTGTAGCTAAATGAGTGAAAAGTACATAGCATTACTTTTCGTCGTTTTTATTTCGTCCGAATTCTGCACGTTTTTCGAGAAAAACTTTTATCGGCTTACTTAACTTTTTACAATATATTATCGTCAAATCTTTCGACAGAATGTCATTTCGACATACCGAACTCTTGAAAAGGCCTAGGTTATTCAAACCCTAACCCTTAGGGTTTCGTCGGGTGAATAGTGTCATTTCGCTTTTTTCCCCAAAAATATTTTGTTCCCGAAAAAATTTCATTTTCGTCTTGAAAAATCTTATTCGTTCAATCTAGCTCGTAGCCAGAATCATCCCGACTTATAATCATCCTAGGTTATAGAACTATTAATAAACACATAGCACATAATAGTATTAATAAAAATTCCTTTTATTAATAACTAATTCTTTAAACTTTAATTCTGAACAATTCGGATTCTCCGGATTGTTACAATCTTTGCACTACAGGCCAAAAATATTCAGTAATATCATCATTTAGGACTGAGGATGATGAAAAATATCTTAAAGAAAACGAATCCAATGAGACAAAAGGACAAATATTAGGTATTCGTACTACAATTTATCCAAGTTCTAAAATACTCCATAATAATCAATTGTGGAGTAAAATTCAAAATAAAGATCAAAACATTGATACAATCAAAGATAGTAACCATAATAGATATTTTGGACAAAAAAGAGAAATTTTCATTTTTTTCTATGAATAGTGTCGTATACGTGAATAGTAATCTCGATACAAAAAGGTAAAAATTCCATAATAAAATTCATATCAATATTTTGGCATAATGATATTGAAGAAAATAATATCATTTACGAAGAAAATAACATCCCTTACCTCAAAAGAACAGTACTTCTGACTGGAATATCGGATATAGTGCTGAAAGAAACTTGTACTGTATAGCAACTTTTAAAGTATCTAAATACTCACAAAATACGCTCGATAATATATATATATATAGAACTTGTTTCTAGTATGATTTTCAATCCTAACTAAGCACCCTATTTATAGGAAAATGCTTAGAACGCCATAGCAGACTAACCTGCTACCTGATGGCTTTACCTGCTACTATTTACGCCCGCCACTTTTGAATAAAATTTCAGTACATTTTTCACCAAATAAAAGTGGGACCCACCCATGTTTTTAATAAAAAAATATTTATTTCCGAAACTTCAATAATTCATAATAAATAGCTCTTTTATCAGAAAAATTTGAATCTCATGTCTATTTCATAGGAAATTTAATTCTCTACAACTTTGTAGAAGAAAATTTTTCCAAATTCCAATCAGAAAATATCCGAAATCCATATACGGACGCTTTTAATACCTCCATTCTGATAAAATACTGATAAAATACCTCATCATTAATTCCTTCATTTATATCCACATAAAAAAATAAATATATCCTTCACATAAAATAAATATTTCCTTATCATATAAATCAATAATTAATTATTCACAAATAATATTACAGAATCACAATTATGACAACCAGGTCGTTCCTAGGAAAGAAGGGAGCTTTCCGATAAGGATTTCTCCTTACTGGCGCGCAATTAGGTGGCCAAACCCCTTTCGTAGACAGAACTTCCTTAGACATTGCCAATAATGCTATCTAATAATATTATTCAAATAATATGAATTATTGATCTGATAATGAAAAATACTGTGCAATGACAATTATTGAAACAACAATAATATAAAATATCAACGCAGCAATTATTGAATCAATAAAATAAAATATTGAACAGTAATTACTGTAACAATTATTGAGTAGTGCCTTCTTACGTAAGAATCAATAATTCAAAAATACTATGCAATATCGTGTGCTACTGTGCAATCACGCGTATTACTGTATTTTAATCACAGGGTATTCCAACAGTGTTAACGGTAACCATTACGCCGTTATTTATAAAAACTCAAACTTGTCGTTTTCTTCATCCAACCATTTTCTGTTATGGGACCCACAAATGGCTGAGCCGTCGTACGAATATTCCCTGACAGCAAGAATATTCCCCGACAACAATGAATATTTTTATAACCACTTGCTTATTTTGAAAATTTTGCACATTTCACCCATAACCAAAGTATCATATCAAATTAACACCTTATTATTTCAATAATAATTAGAGAAAATTCAATT
Organism: Panax notoginseng; assembly: GCA_016801055.1. Lineage (NCBI taxonomy): Eukaryota > Viridiplantae > Streptophyta > Magnoliopsida > Apiales > Araliaceae > Panax > Panax notoginseng. The sequence goes on along the minus strand of CM029017.1, from coordinate 58,556,637 downwards.
TTATTTATAAAAAGTTGGGGTCTTACATAGCATGTGATTTGATTCTACTTTCTGTGAAATTGATCAACTTAAATAATGTTTGCATTCCTTATCTATATTTGGAGTAACATTACACTCAATAAAAATACTCACAATATTATACTCACAATATTGTAGTAAAAGAATTTTATATTTTTAGTGTAGTGATGGTGTGTGTTTAGTTACTCAACCGAGCAACCTATTTATACTGAAAATTTAGTAAACAACTAGCACACCCGCTTTGACAAAATAACCAAATGAGGTATATAATAATGGTAGTAAAATTTATGATCCCACAGAGAAAATTAAATCAACTTGTACACGTTTTAAAAATAATTGAGTTGTGGTCCAGATTACTTTAGAAAAAGTAGAGTGTCGGCAAGTCCCGCCAAACTTATTTTTGTAAAAAGAAAATAATTGAACAAACATCTGCATATCATACTTATCTTTAATCAACACTATTTTCAATCTTTGAACCATTATTCATAATTATTAATATAGACTCACAATACTGTCAACTGGTTTAATTATATCATATCAAATAATATGAGTCACTGTGCAATAACTACTGTGATAATTATTGAATAAAATACTGAGTGACTTCTAAAATATTTAAAAATATGATTATGAACTTTCCAAATAATTTTCATATTTTTTAGATTATCCAACAATTTTCTATAATTATTTCTATTTATAAAAACTATCATTTAATAGTTTCAAAATAGAAATATTGACTTCACATACTTTTATATCTTTAAAACATCATCAATATTAAAATTATAATATTATAATATTTTTCAACAAAATTCATAATTTTCCACCATTCATAGAATTTTTTCTATTTTTAAACTAACCATAAATAACTTAAAAATACAATAACTATTTTTGTTTTTCAATAATTTATCAAAACAACCCAGAAATTATAAAATAACATTATAAGATTTTTCACCAAGTTTCATAATTTTTCATCATTCATAGAATTTTCTATGAATTTTTTTAATTTTTAAACTAACTATAAATAGTTTAAAAATACAATAATTACTTATGCCTTTCAATAATTCATCAAAAATTTACAGAAATTCTAAGATGATATTATAAGCATTCTGTAAAAATATTTAAGCCCAAATAATTTTTCTGATAAATTACTTATAAATTTCAATACTCAAAAACTTCAATAATTCATAATAATTAGCCTTTTATCAGAAAAATACTGATCTTATGTTATTTCCATGTAAAATTTAATTCTCTAAAATTTTGTAGAAGAAAGTTTTTACCAAATTCTGACTCTAACATATAGAGAAAGGCTTACCTAAAATTCTGCATAAAACTTTCTGAATCAGTCATCTCTTAAAATTCATAACAAATCATACCTTAATCTTTAACGGTTCAATATTTGTGGACATATACTCAACTTATATATGTATAACATATCCAAAAATCCCAACGATCCAACGGTCGGATTAAAAATTACAACTCACGCAATAGAGCTTAATAAATCTGATTTTTCGGACTATAAGTCCTTCGGGCCAGTTTCATTCAAACAGTCACCACAAAAAATCCACAAAGATTTTTTGGGTGATTCCAATTTCTGCGATTAGCTTACTTCCATGACTTTCTTTTGATATATGGCTCCTCTCCTAACTCATTATACACAAAGAGTTATGGATTTTACAAAATCAAGTCGTAAACTAATTTTTCTGAAAATTTCTAAATTTCGTTGTTCATTTGATTTCTTGATTTCTCTCATTTGATTCATGTTTGTGCAAGTTTAAATCATCCAATACATACAAAAATATGTACTCTTTACATAAAATCCATAAAACTAAAATAATTAAGATTTTAAAAATACCTTTCTTGATTTCTTTTTCATTTCTTCTTTATTTCTTCTTCTTCTTCTTCTGATTCTCTCTCTTCTTTCTTTTTCTCTCTTCTCTTTTTTTTCTTCTTTCTCCCGTGAGGGAATGGGTTGGAGTATGTGGACGATTCATTTTCTTTCTTTTACTTTCCCTCTTTTCCTTCCTATCTCCCTCTTTTCTCCTTCTTTTTCTCTTCCCTTTAACCCCACATGTCCCCCCCATTTCTTTCCCAATTACTCACTCTCCCTTCTCTATTATCAAATTTCAGCTGCCCACATGAGCTGCTCTTCAAAAAAATTATTTCATTTCCTCTTTTATTAGATCACGTATCCGTTTAATTGTCAATTTAACCATTTATCAATTTAATATTTTACAATTTTAGAATAATGATCATAAATTATATTAGACTTTTATTTCATAAAAGTCGGGGTCTTACAATCAATTAATTATTATAAGTTTTGTTGTGTCACCACAAGGCTTATCTTAATTTTTTGAGATGTTAATTTTATCACATTTGATGCTTATAAAAAAATTGAACAATGTTGTTTTGTTATGTCACCACAAGGACAATACTTTTCTTTTTTGAATATATAGAGTGCTAGGTTGGACTTAACTTGGATAACTTTGATTCGGATGTGCCACCACTTGATCAAAATAATATAAGAGGCAAAAAAAAAGAAGAGTTACATGATGATATAATTGACAAGAGTTGTCTATCTATTTATTTATATATAGTTTGTTGTGTCACCACAATGCTATATACATTTGAAATGGGATCCTTATTCTCACTAGCAAATCTTTAATTAGATTTTGCCGAACTATATAAGTGAGGGTAATATAGTTTGAAGAAAATAGTAAAAAATACCAATTTAAAATAAGATCTAATTTATTTTGGTAATTAATAAAAGAATGTATGCTAAAAATGTTGTTAATTACAAATTCATTTATAGAATTTTACAATGTCTAAATTACTATCACTGCAGAGCATATTAGATGCTAATTAACCAGATCGAATTAAATGGATTGGTTAAGGAATTTGAGAATAGTTCTCACGACTGAAAAAGCTATCTTATGTCCTTAATATGCCTATTCATGCAATGGTTGCAGACAAAGCCTCTAAGCAGAAGAGATTGCTACTTTTAGAAAGTGGCAAGATGATGCACAATTGGCTCAATGCATCATGCTCGTATCCATGAGTAACGAGCTTCAGCGTCAACATGAAACTATGGAGGCTCTTACTATACTCATGCACATCAAGTAGTTGATGGTGAGAAAAGTATGACTGATAGATATCTAAGGAGCTCTTCCAATCTAGAATGACAGATGACACTACAATACAGACAAAATTTCTTAACATAATCAATTTGATTGAATAATTAGGACAACGAGTTTTATCATGGATGGAGAGATGAGCCAAGATATGATCTTGTAGTCACTCCCGGAATCCTTCACACAATTGTTGTGAATTTTTCATATGAACAAGCTAAATATTAGTTTCGCTGATTTGCTTAACATGTTAAAAATGTTGAGAGTCACTTTCCAACCAAAAAAGACCAAGTCTTACTGGTAGGGGAAAAAAGATCTTCTGAAAAGAAGAACGATTCTAAGAAGGTAAATAGAAAGACAAAAATAAAGGATAATAAGAACAAAGCTGATACGGATAACAAAGGAGTTTGTTTCCACTGCAATAAGCCAGGACACTGAAAGGAGACTTCAAGAAACATCTTGCAGAATCTAACCAGAAGAATCTTAGTAAAGTTTTGGTTACAAATAAAAAAAATTTCATGATTAAAATTAATCTTTTTGTAAGTTAAGGTTCTACTTGGGTATTGGATACCGCTTTGGTTCTCATAAATGTAGATTTAGAAAGGGGCCAAGTAGAAGTAGAAAGCTAAATAAGGGATAAGTAATCCTATGTGTGGGAAATGAAGTAAAGGTTGCTGCATTAGCCATAGGAACTTATAGTTTAACACTGCTTACGGGCAAATCTATTAAGTCAATAAGTTGTTATTGTATTTCAGTTCTCGTTAAAACATTATTTCCATTTTGTTGTTGGACAACAAAATTTTTAGTATTATATTTCAGAACAATTGTTGTTCTATTTATAATAATAATTTGTTGTATAGAATTGGAATATTACTTAATGGATTTTGTATACTTGACTTACATGAAAATAATTTTGCATATTGAACAAATTAGTATAAGAAAAGGAGATGATCATTCAAAGAATTGAATGTGTGTATTTGCTGAAATACAAATGTGAATTATTTGAAAGGTTCAAAGAATTCAAAAGTTAAACAAATTGAAAAAGTATTAGGATTCTTTGATCGGATCAAGGAAGGAATACTTGTGCAATGAGTTTCTAAATCATCTTAAATGGTTTTCTCATAATGTACACCTCCTGATACGCAATAATTGATTGATGTATCTGAAACAAAAAATCGTACATTGTTGGATATCATGCGGTCCATAATGATTTTGTCGACATTCCAGTATCCTTCTGGGGTCATGCCCTAGAAATGGCTGCATATATACAAAAAGGTAACTTCAAAATCTGACCCTAAGACTCTATAAGAGTTATGGACAGGGAGGATTCTCAATCTTAAGTATGTTAAGATCAGGGGTTGGCCAGATTATGTGAAAAGGTTTCAAAGGAATAAGTTTGGGATAAAATTTGACAAGTGCAGATTTGTGGGACATCCTAAAGTAAGTTTAGGGTATATGTTCTATAATTCTACTAAGTAAAAGGTGAATGTTCTGAAAAATGTTACCTTCTAAGATAAAGATGTTTATCATTGAAGGGGCTAGTGGGACAATAATAGATCTTGAACAGTTCAAGAACCATAAAACATTATAAGTCAAATAAGAGGAATCTGTAGATAGACCTATTGTACCATAACCGAATTATAATTTTGGAATACTACCAAAGATACCTGGGAGGTATGAATTCATCATAGATGATGATGATGATGAGGTACACATCATAAAGATGATGATCCAGTTACATACCATGAGGTAAGAGTTGTAGACACTCAGAGAAATGGATTGAAGCAAGCTTATCAAAAATGTAACATTCGTTTTGATGAGATAATAAAAAAGGTTTGGTTTTATCAAAAATAAGAATGAACCTAGTGTGTACAAAAGTGTCAGTGGGAGCGTCGAGACATTCCTAATATTATATCTCTCATTCTATGGATAAGGAATGACATACCAATGCTACAATCAGTAAAGATAAATTTGTCTAAACATTCCTCCATGAATGATTTGGGAAGAGTATCTTAATTGGGGATACAAATCTATATAGATATATTTAAAAGGATGTCCGGCTTAACCCAAGGAACGTATATTCATTTGATGCTAAAGTTGTTTAGCATGGCAAACTTCAAGAGATGTCTCATGTTGATGAGCCCTTGAGTGTATCTCTCTTAATAATTCCCTATAGACTCCTGAAAAGAGAGATCGCATGGGTAAATATCATGTATGCAATGAAATATACGAGACTTGATGTTGATCAGTCATATTCTGGAGAAAATCAATGTAAGACGGTGAAAAACATATTAAAGTACTTAACCGCTACTAAGGATGTGATCATATTCATGGTCGTTCTGAATTAAAACTAGAAGGCTTAACAGACTCAAGTTTTTCAGACTGACCAAGATAACAACAAATCCACTTTAGGGTAAGGTGTTACTTTAAACGGTGGTGTAGTGAATTGAAAGGTTCCAAACAGCAAAGAGTTGTTGGTTTAATGATAAAGACAAAGTATATAGCTGTAAATGAAGATGTAAGTTAATTATTTGGATGAAAAGTTCATTACAGAATTAGGAATAGTTCCTAAGTCTCATCTTGGATCTAAACATGTGTTGCAACACTTTCATTTGATTAGAGGAATCATTGAAAGATGGGAAATCACTATAGAGATAATAGACTCTCAAGAACAACATTACATAGTCATATACTGAAGTTATCCAGTAGCAGGATGATCGTCGCTTAGAGAATAAGGATATGAGATATCATGACGATTGACTTTAGTGCAAGTGGGAGATTGAAAGTAGTATGAACACAAGTCAATCATGTTGATGATAAAGCATATACTTTGTAACAATCTTATTCATTTATTAATAAAAGTATTCATTAACTAAAGGCTTTAATTTATCTACATGGTGATGTTTTAATAATATGTGATAAACTCATAGTTTTAAGCAATACTTTTAGAATCATGATGAGATCATGCTAATGAGATCTAAATTATTAGATAGCTTAAAAACTAAAATGTCCCCAATTGATGGATTACTAAAAAAGGGATTAGTGAATCTAGATAGCTTAAAAACTAAAATATCCCCAATCTTGTTGATGATGCAAATATTGCTTGCTCGTTGGATGAGAATGATTGAACTCATGATTATTTGTGTGGAGACACTAAAACAAATATGTAGGTGCTTATTGGAGTTCACTAAACGTGGCTCGCTAAGAAATACCTAACGGAGTTTTACTTGCCTGTCAATAGGAATTTCTGTAGTGATAGTAGTACAAGTGATCCTTGGACTTGAGATCATCATAGTATATTATGTATGATGAGTTATACTTTGACTTATTCCTTAAGACCCTTAGGGTATATCAAATGGTATGCTTGGGTATAATAAGTTGTACATAGAGATAATTGATAAGTAGGTTTTATACCTACATATCCGGTATCTTTTACTTGAATTAGTTGCGTATATTCATCTGTCTTAGTTACTTTTCATACATTTTATGTTAGTTTGTAGGCTATGACATAACATTGGCATGAAGAAGCAAGGGAAAGCAATTCAAAAATCTTTTGGACCAAAATATGCAAGCAAATACAAAAAGGGAAGATTACAGGGCTTTTAACACTAAGTTGGATGCATGGTCATGGCTTGGAACTTAGATTTTATTGTAGATCTACTTCTTAGCTTTTCGGAACATCTTGAATCGTCCCAATTGGAGTTCGGATGCGAGAGTTATGGCCTTTTTATCAACAAAGATCAAAGCTAAGAGTTGTCATGCTTGCCATTTACCTTTAAGCTCTATTTCCGCCTTGCTCCAGCCCGAATCTGTCAATTGTTAAAGAATAACAGTTGTAGATCTCATCGATATCTTCGATTTGATGGGTGGCAGGCTCCGTAACTCCAAGCGGATCAAAAGTTATGCATGTTTTACCAAAGGACGTCGCAGTAAAAAACTGAGTAGCGCGGACCGCGCTAGGGGCGCGCTAGTCCATCAGTTCCTCTGCTACAGTAGCGCGGTCAGCGCCCAAAATGGCTTGGGGACAGCACGGGACGCGCTAGGTGGCGGAAAGACATCTGATTTAGGTCATTTGATGTCCAATTTGAGCTAGAATAAGATTCTTAGTTGTCTAACTTGCTTAGGTGTCCATTAGAACTATAAATACATGATGAGAGACATAAAAGAAGGGGATATAGATTAGTTTTGGAGGATTCCATTAGATTAGTTAGAGTAAATTAGATCAAAATACTAGTTCTTATGAGATTTGGTGATTGAAGCAACTTGGAGACTATTGAAGATTCAAAGTAGGAGTAAGGAGAGAGCATCAAATCTACAGATTCTATCTTCTCATCTTCTTTTTTCTTTATCTTTTAATGATTATTCAATTGTGAAATCTTAGTTTTAATTCAATAATCATGAACTAATTCTTCGTTTAAGATTACAATGGATCTTATTGTGTAGTTTATTTTAATATGTTTCGCTATCAATTATTATGTTCTGTTGTGAGGATTGTCTATTATGATTTAGACTTAATTGTTTAATTGATTGGCCATCAATTACCGTGATAATCTATATGAACTCGAGAGATGAAGTATTGATTTAGATCTTATCATGATAGCATGTGTTCATGATTTTGTGAGTAGCTTAATCTTGATGAATGTTAAGGTAGAGATATGCTTGACATCGCATGTAATCGGATAGAGAACTTATTCTTAAACTTTCTTCAATTGTAATTAACATAGAGATATAGTGGGTTAGTTGATTAAGGTGTTTAACGGATTTCTATCTTAATTGTGGATTGACGTTAATACGGTATTAATGCATCGAGAGGTGGTTAATACTACTTTCGTGTTCTTGATTAACAATTCGGGATAGAGAATAATTGATGAGAAGTGTGTTAACCTAAATGCAGCAATAAGTGAAGTTGTGATCTTAAATATCCATAATCTTAATTTAACTAGTGGTAATTAGAATTAGTTTACTTATAAATTGAAATTCATTCATTTAAATAAGATTGAGTTGGTTATATGTTAGTACTTGGTAATTATTGTTAACTAATTCTCTGTGGGAACGATACTCAACTTATCACTTTATTACTTGTTGACCACGTATACTTGCGTGTTGTGCGTAATTAGATTTTACCCAACAAGTTTTTGGCGCCGTTGCCAGGGAATTAGTTTAATATCTCTTTGCCAATATTAATTTCAATCAAATTAGTCTTAATTTAAATATTTTTATTTTTATTTTTAATTCTCTTCCTATATTTCTCTCTTTTCAGGTACCATGGATGACTTTGTGTATCAATGGCCATACACGAACATGACTCAACCAAGGAAAACGGGGATTGATGGACTTAATGCATTTTCTGCAATGTCAGCACAGATTGAAGAGGTCCACGAAGATCTAAATAGGTCTCCACCAAAGATCAAAGAGTCGGTCAGATTTGCAAAATTATGCCCACTTGGTAGTCATGTCGTCGGCGAAGCTCTTGTTGACATAAGAGTGAGTACAATTTTCAATCCATGGTGGGAAGAGAAAGAGAAGATAGACGAAGAGCTCATTGTGTGTGACAAGCTTCCATGCACCAAAGTGATCATATACACAATGGAGAAAACACCTAGCTGTGGGACATTCTTAATTGAGATCATACCAAATCAGAGCATGCTAGGTGACTTTAATGCATTGACCATCGTAAATGGGAACCTACCAAAAGCTATATTATTTTCGATGGATGGAGGGTTCCTCAACTTTCGAAGAGGAATTAGATAGCATTGACCAGACAAAGTCAGCCTGAAAGACTATAAATCAAGCGCTGACTGGGAGGCAACCCAGGAATTTTTATATTTATATGCTTTACTAGTTTATTTAGTAGATAGGAATTAATTTGCTTATTAAGCTCTTTTATAATCTAATCCATGTTGTCTCTCTTTATTACAGGTATTGGAGGTTCAATGTATAGGAAAATGATCGTCGCCGCCATCGTCGCCATCACTTCACGCTTAACTGATTACAGGGAAGTTCTCTTCTACTTATCGCTATATTCTTACAATGAAGACATTGTAATTGCTAAGTTTGGGGGAGTTCATTTTAGTTCGTTATTGCATGTTTAGTTTCATGTTTATGTTATGTTATTTTGCATATGTTGTTAATATAGTTTAGGTTCATTATTAAAAAAAATCAAAAATCAAATATCAAAAATAATAGTTAGTTACTATGTTCATCTTGCATGATTCCAGCTGTTAGATAGTTCAGTTTATTTTGGCCAATGATGAGATTGGAATTGAGTAGACAAGTATAATACTAATTATTAGTGCTTTAATGTGATTTCTTGTTATGAATTGAATCTTTTCCTATTTGAAACTGGTATAATCAAGGATAGCACGTTAGAAACAACCTTGTTGATTGATTGAGTTTAAATTGATACATAATGGGATTCTAAAGGATAATGCTAGTTTGAATGAAAGAATGATAAAAATAAGTAGCGATGGCTATAGTTAGACAAGAACCTATGTTTGGGAGAATATTTGGGGTATATAAGCTATAAAAAAAGAAAAAAAAAAGAAAAAAGAAAAAAAAGTATGAATAAACACCGTGGCGTGCTCGTCTAGTTTTGTGGCCTTTGTTACTTGAGTAAGTAAGCCCGATGGGATTGTCTCTACACCTAGCGCCCTAAGATCTTAATGGTCTGGGAGTCGTTGGTCGAAAGCTCGTTAAGGTAGCATTGAAAAGTCTAAGGGAATAAGATATTGCATAGCTATGTGTATATAAACCAAAAAAAAGAGAGAATAAAACGGGAAATAAGAGTAAAAAGCCCCCATAAATGAAAAATAAAGCATAAGTATCCCAAGTTGACCCTCGATATTGGTAATTGTTTGATTTTAGTTGGATCTAGCTTATTTTTAGATTTCTTGAGTTTACACTGTATGATACCTTCAAAGAGACTTGTTATGTGTTAAATTTAATTTTATATCAGTTAACATTGTTGTGGAGCACACACACACTATACCAGTAATAACAGTTTAAGACTTGATGATTGACTAGGAAATTGTTGATTGGTTTTGATATGAAGTATTATCGTGTTTGCTTGATTTCTCTAAGGCCGAGTGAATAGATTTGATTATATCAATACTGCTGGATTCGTAGGCATATATATTAGTTGTATTTCATTGCATTGTATTGCATTATGTTGTGTTGCTTGGGGACAAGCAACGGTTTAAGTTTGGGGATATTTGATAAGTAGGTTTTATACCTACTTATCCGGTATCTTTTACTTGAATTAGTTGCGTATATTTATGTGTCTTAATTACTTTTCATACATTTTATGTTATTTTGTAGGCTATGACATAACATTGGCATGAAGAAGCAAGGGAAAGCAATTCAAAAATCTTTTGGACCAAAATATGCAAGCAAATACAAAAAGGGAAGATTACAGGGCTTTTAACACTAAGTTGGATGCATGGTCATGGCTTGGAACTTAGATTTTATTGTAGATCTACTTCTTAGCTTTTCGGAACATCTTGAATCGTCCCAATTGGAGTTCGGATGCGAGAGTTATGGCCTTTTTATCAACAAAGATCAAAGCTAAGAGTTGTCATGCTTGCCATTTACACAGCATCTACTTCAAGCTCTATTTCCGCCTTGCTCCAGCCCGAATCTGTCAATTGTTAAAGAATAACAGTTGTAGATCTCGTCGATATCTTCGATTTGATGGGTGGCAGGCTCCGTAACTCCAAGCGGATCAAAAGTTATGCATGTTTTACCAAAGGACGTCGCAGTAAAAAACTGAGTAGCGCGGACCGCGCTAGGGGCGCGCTAGTCCATCAGTTCCTCTGCTACAGTAGCGCGGTCAGCGCCCAAAATGGCTTGGGGACAGCACGGGACGCGCTAGGTGGCGGAAAGACATCTGATTTAGGTCATTTGATGTCCAATTTGAGCTAGAATAAGATTCTTAGTTGTCTAACTTGCTTAGGTGTCCATTAGAACTATAAATACATGATGAGAGACATAAAAGAAGGGGATATAGATTAGTTTTGGAGGATTCCATTAGATTAGTTAGAGTAAATTAGATCAAAATACTAGTTCTTATGAGATTTGGTGATTGAAGCAACTTGGAGACTATTGAAGATTCAAAGTAGGAGTAAGGAGAGAGCATCAAATCTACAGATTCTATCTTCTCATCTTCTTTTTTCTTTATCTTTTAATGATTATTCAATTGTGAAATCTTAGTTTTAATTCAATAATCATGAACTAATTCTTCGTTTAAGATTACAATGGATCTTATTGTGTAGTTTATTTTAATATGTTTCGCTATCAATTATTATGTTCTGTTGTGAGGATTGTCTATTATGATTTAGACTTAATTGTTTAATTGATTGGCCATCAATTACCGTGATAATCTATATGAACTCGAGAGATGAAGTATTGATTTAGATCTTATCATGATAGCATGTGTTCATGATTTTGTGAGTAGCTTAATCTTGATGAATGTTAAGGTAGAGATATGCTTGACATCGCATGTAATCGGATAGAGAACTTATTCTTAAACTTTCTTCAATTGTAATTAACATAGAGATATAGTGGGTTAGTTGATTAAGGTGTTTAACGGATTTCTATCTTAATTGTGGATTGACGTTAATACGGTATTAATGCATCGAGAGGTGGTTAATACTACTTTCGTGTTCTTGATTAACAATTCGGGATAGAGAATAATTGATGAGAAGTGTGTTAACCTAAATGCAGCAATAAGTGAAGTTGTGATCTTAAATATCCATAATCTTAATTTAACTAGTGGTAATTAGAATTAGTTTACTTATAAATTGAAATTCATTCATTTAAATAAGATTGAGTTGGTTATATGTTAGTACTTGGTAATTATTGTTAACTAATTCTCTGTGGGAACGATACTCAACTTATCACTTTATTACTTGTTGACCACGTATACTTGCGTGTTGTGCGTAATTAGATTTTACCCAACAAGTTTTTGGCGCCGTTGCCAGGGAATTAGTTTAATATCTCTTTGCCAATATTAATTTCAATCAAATTAGTCTTAATTTAAATATTTTTATTTTTATTTTTAATTCTCTTCCTATATTTCTCTCTTTTCAGGTACCATGGATGACTTTGTGTATCAATGGCCATACACGAACATGACTCAACCAAGGAAAACGGGGATTGATGGACTTAATGCATTTTCTGCAATGTCAGCACAGATTGAAGAGGTCCACGAAGATCTAAATAGGTCTCCACCAAAGATCAAAGAGTCGGTCAGATTTGCAAAATTATGCCCACTTGGTAGTCATGTCGTCGGCGAAGCTCTTGTTGACATAAGAGTGAGTACAATTTTCAATCCATGGTGGGAAGAGAAAGAGAAGATAGACGAAGAGCTCATTGTGTGTGACAAGCTTCCATGCACCAAAGTGATCATATACACAATGGAGAAAACACCTAGCTGTGGGACATTCTTAATTGAGATCATACCAAATCAGAGCATGCTAGGTGACTTTAATGCATTGACCATCGTAAATGGGAACCTACCAAAAGCTATATTATTTTCGATGGATGGAGGGTTCCTCAACTTTCGAAGAGGAATTAGATAGCATTGACCAGACAAAGTCAGCCTGAAAGACTATAAATCAAGCGCTGACTGGGAGGCAACCCAGGAATTTTTATATTTATATGCTTTACTAGTTTATTTAGTAGATAGGAATTAATTTGCTTATTAAGCTCTTTTATAATCTAATCCATGTTGTCTCTCTTTATTACAGGTATTGGAGGTTCAATGTATAGGAAAATGATCGTCGCCGCCATCGTCGCCATCACTTCACGCTTAACTGATTACAGGGAAGTTCTCTTCTACTTATCGCTATATTCTTACAATGAAGACATTGTAATTGCTAAGTTTGGGGGAGTTCATTTTAGTTCGTTATTGCATGTTTAGTTTCATGTTTATGTTATGTTATTTTGCATATGTTGTTAATATAGTTTAGGTTCATTATTAAAAAAAATCAAAAATCAAATATCAAAAATAATAGTTAGTTACTATGTTCATCTTGCATGATTCCAGCTGTTAGATAGTTCAGTTTATTTTGGCCAATGATGAGATTGGAATTGAGTAGACAAGTATAATACTAATTATTAGTGCTTTAATGTGATTTCTTGTTATGAATTGAATCTTTTCCTATTTGAAACTGGTATAATCAAGGATAGCACGTTAGAAACAACCTTGTTGATTGATTGAGTTTAAATTGATACATAATGGGATTCTAAAGGATAATGCTAGTTTGAATGAAAGAATGATAAAAATAAGTAGCGATGGCTATAGTTAGACAAGAACCTATGTTTGGGAGAATATTTGGGGTATATAAGCTATAAAAAAAGAAAAAAAAAGAAAAAAGAAAAAAAAGTATGAATAAACACCGTGGCGTGCTTGTCTAGTTTTGTGGCCTTTGTTACTTGAGTAAGTAAGCCCGATGGGATTGTCTCTACACCTAGCGCCCTAAGATCTTAATGGTCTGGGAGTCGTTGGTCGAAAGCTCGTTAAGGTAGCATTGAAAAGCCTAAGGGAATAAGATATTGCATAGCTATGTGTATATAAACCAAAAAAAAGAGAGAGAATAAAACGGGAAATAAGAGTAAAAAGCCCCCATAAATGAAAAATAAAGCATAAGTATCCCAAGTTGACCCTCGATATTGGTAATTGTTTGATTTTAGTTGGATCTAGCTTATTTTTAGATTTCTTGAGTTTACACTGTATGATACCTTCAAAGAGACTTGTTATGTGTTAAATTTGATTTTATATCAGTTAACATTGTTGTGGAGCACACACACACTATACCAGTAATAACAGTTTAAGACTTGATGATTGACTAGGAAATTGTTGATTGGTTTTGATATGAAGTATTATCGTGTTTGCTTGATTTCTCTAAGGCCGAGTGAATAGATTTGATTATATCAATACTGCTGGATTCGTAGGCATATATATTAGTTGTATTTCATTGCATTGTATTGCATTATGTTGTGTTGCTTGGGGACAAGCAACGGTTTAAGTTTGGGGATATTTGATAAGTAGGTTTTATACCTACTTATCCGGTATCTTTTACTTGAATTAGTTGCGTATATTTATGTGTCTTAATTACTTTTCATACATTTTATGTTATTTTGTAGGCTATGACATAACATTGGCATGAAGAAGCAAGGGAAAGCAATTCAAAAATCTTTTGGACCAAAATATGCAAGCAAATACAAAAAGGGAAGATTACAGGGCTTTTAACACTAAGTTGGATGCATGGTCATGGCTTGGAACTTAGATTTTATTGTAGATCTACTTCTTAGCTTTTCGGAACATCTTGAATCGTCCCAATTGGAGTTCGGATGCGAGAGTTATGGCCTTTTTATCAACAAAGATCAAAGCTAAGAGTTGTCATGCTTGCCATTTACACAGCATCTACTTCAAGCTCTATTTCCGCCTTGCTCCAGCCCGAATCTGTCAATTGTTAAAGAATAACAGTTGTAGATCTCGTCGATATCTTCGATTTGATGGGTGGCAGGCTCCGTAACTCCAAGCGGATCAAAAGTTATGCATGTTTTACCAAAGGACGTCGCAGTAAAAAACTGAGTAGCGCGGACCGCGCTAGGGGCGCGCTAGTCCATCAGTTCCTCTGCTACAGTAGCGCGGTCAGCGCCCAAAATGGCTTGGGGACAGCACGGGACGCGCTAGGTGGCGGAAAGACATCTGATTTAGGTCATTTGATGTCCAATTTGAGCTAGAATAAGATTCTTAGTTGTCTAACTTGCTTAGGTGTCCATTAGAACTATAAATACATGATGAGAGACATAAAAGAAGGGGATATAGATTAGTTTTGGAGGATTCCATTAGATTAGTTAGAGTAAATTAGATCAAAATACTAGTTCTTATGAGATTTGGTGATTGAAGCAACTTGGAGACTATTGAAGATTCAAAGTAGGAGTAAGGAGAGAGCATCAAATCTACAGATTCTATCTTCTCATCTTCTTTTTTCTTTATCTTTTAATGATTATTCAATTGTGAAATCTTAGTTTTAATTCAATAATCATGAACTAATTCTTCGTTTAAGATTACAATGGATCTTATTGTGTAGTTTATTTTAATATGTTTCGCTATCAATTATTATGTTCTGTTGTGAGGATTGTCTATTATGATTTAGACTTAATTGTTTAATTGATTGGCCATCAATTACCGTGATAATCTATATGAACTCGAGAGATGAAGTATTGATTTAGATCTTATCATGATAGCATGTGTTCATGATTTTGTGAGTAGCTTAATCTTGATGAATGTTAAGGTAGAGATATGCTTGACATCGCATGTAATCGGATAGAGAACTTATTCTTAAACTTTCTTCAATTGTAATTAACATAGAGATATAGTGGGTTAGTTGATTAAGGTGTTTAACGGATTTCTATCTTAATTGTGGATTGACGTTAATACGGTATTAATGCATCGAGAGGTGGTTAATACTACTTTCGTGTTCTTGATTAACAATTCGGGATAGAGAATAATTGATGAGAAGTGTGTTAACCTAAATGCAGCAATAAGTGAAGTTGTGATCTTAAATATCCATAATCTTAATTTAACTAGTGGTAATTAGAATTAGTTTACTTATAAATTGAAATTCATTCATTTAAATAAGATTGAGTTGGTTATATGTTAGTACTTGGTAATTATTGTTAACTAATTCTCTGTGGGAACGATACTCAACTTATCACTTTATTACTTGTTGACCACGTATACTTGCGTGTTGTGCGTAATTAGATTTTACCTAACAATAATGTATGATCAATAAATAATCTACCGTTTCTAGTAAAAGAAGAGATATGTTCTATGTGATTCGATAAATGACAACACAGTAGTCCTTGGCCAAGGCAGAATGAAATTAGAAAGGAGTTTCTAATTTGCATTATTTGGAGTTGCGAATTTAAGAATCGAAATACATATAATTAAATAAAATAAGACTTGACCGTAAATCTATGTCTTATATTTAATTGGGATATTGTATGGTGGAAGGATTGAATTGTACGGTAACTATTTACTCAAAGATTCTTTTATGATTAATGTTGAAATCTATATTATCTAGAAAGTCGGTAATCGCTAGGGAGGCTTATCCCTATTGTAGAATAAATATTATTTATTTAAATAAATTAATAATTTAATTTATTTATTTAAATAAGATTAGAATTTTTCTAATTAATTTATTCACAATCTGTTTAATATGGAGAACCTAAATGGTCACACCATAAACGGAAGAATATGTATTTAAGAAGCAAATGACATAATCGTAATAATAAGTTAAGTATATTTAATTTAATCTATGGTGATAGAATAATTTAAAAAGCTTAATATTTATTATTTAATATTTTGGAAATATTAAATATAAATTAAAAAGAGGAGTTTTATTATTATTATTTAATTCCTAAAGGAGTTTGGGAATTAATTAATATAAGTACTCTCAGATATTCCTAATAAGATTAGGAGGCAAATTAATTAAAAAAGTTTAATTAATTATCCCTAAAAAGATTAGGGAGTTTAATTAATTAAAAGAATTTAATTAATTAACTAATACCCTAATTTCTAATTAGATTAGAAGGGTTAACTGACATCTTTATAAGAGTATTCTTATATCAGATATCTATATACGTGATTCCAATTGTTAGAGAGTACGCCTTTTTTCTACAGAGATAGGAAAAACTAGGGTTTGAGTCAAATACACATCTTCTTGAATCTTTGTTCTTCATTGGAGAATCACCTCTAGAGGCCAAACACTTGAGTGGCTAACGTTGATCAAAGGAAGGAATCAAACCCAGTGGATTCAAGTTGAACGTGAAAAGGAAATAGATGTGAACTCGTACCTGAGGAAACTAGTTTCTACAAGGGTATGAATCTGATCTCCATATCTTTTCTTTTGATTGATAATTATACACAAAGTATGATCATGGTGATGGGTTTGTATGAAATTTTTATAAAAAAAATTATCGCGCTTCCGCACCTTTTTGTGTAATTTGATTGCATAATCGCGCTATATACAAACCTACCAGTCTTTCACACAAATGGACTCTAAATCTCTATATGAAGTGTGGGAAAGATACAAGGATCTATTAAGGAAGTGTCCTCACCACAGCTTACCAAATTGGCTAATAGTACAAACTTTCTATAATGGAGTATCAGGTCATAACTGATCGAGTATTGATGTTTGTCTGGTGGAGCATTTATGGGGAGGAAATATGATGAAGCATATGAGTTGTTGGAGACAATGTCTGCGAATAATTCTCAATGGCCTTCTAAGAGGAAAATACTGAATAAGGTAGCAGGAGTCTATGAGGTCAATGCTGTAACTGCATTATCTGCACAGGTTGCTATCATTGTAAAGAAAATAGAGGCCATGGGGGTGTAACCGGTGCAAAGTATAGCAGTGTCGTGTGATTTGTGTGCCGGGAGCCACCCGACTGATCAGTGTGCCATTAGTGCTGAGTCAGTTCAATATGTCTCCAACTACGGGCGACAACAGAATACCAATGCTCCCACACACTACCATCCCGGTTTGAGAAACCACCCAAATTTCTCTTAGAGTAATAACAACAGCCAAGCCCAGACCTCTGCTCCAAGATATCCATATCCTTTGGGTTTTCAATCTCAAGCACAAACTCCCCAACGTCATACCAACCCCCACCTCAGCAAGAAAGGAAGTGTAGCCTGGAAGATCTCATATCCAGATATATAGCCCAGAACGAGACTAGAATTAATAGCCAGGAGGTCTCCATCCGAAATTTAAAGAATTAAGTGGATCAGTTTGCTACTGCCCTTAATAGTCGTCCCCAAGGTTCCTTGCCAAGTGACACTGAGTTGAATCCCAAAAGGGAGGGCAAAGAGCAATGTAAAGTAGTCACACTCCGAAGTGGCAAGGCATTGAAGGAAAATGGAGAAGAAACCTCAATAGTGCAATCGGAAGTTATTGAAGTGGATAGCATTGTTAAGACCAATAGTAGCAAGTCTAGGAGAGAAGTGACCAAATTGAAGGAAACCACAATACTAGCTCCTGTTAGTAATAATCCTAGTCCTATCATACAACCTCTACCATTTCCTCTACGGCTTCAGAAGCACAAGCTGGATAAACAATTTTCTAAGTTCTTAGTAGTTTTAAAGAAACTTCACATTAATATTTCGTTTGCCGAGGCGCTGGAACAAATGCCCAGTTATGTAAAATTTATGAAGGACATCTTGTCTAAAAAGAGAAAACTGGGGGAATATGAGACTGTAGCATTGACAGAGGAGTGCAATACTATTCTATAGAAAAAGCTTCCACCAAAGCTTAAAGACCCGAGAATTTTTACTATTCCATGCATCATCGAAGACCAGTTCATCGGCAAAGCCCTGTGTGATCTAGGAGCAAGTATAAATCTACTGTCGTGGTCTATCTACAAGAAGTTGGGGTTAAATGAGGCCAAGCCTACCAGTGTCACACTGCAGTTGGCTGACAGATCTCTAACTTATCCGAAGGGGATAGTGGAAGACGTGCTTGTCAAGGTGGACAAGTTCCTCTTTCCAGCGAATTTCATTGTTCTTAACTTCGAGGAGGACAAGGAGGTCCCTATTATTTTGGGCAGACCATTTTTAGCCACATGCAAAACACTTAAAGAGATGCAAAAGAGAGAACTCACAATGAGAGTGCAAGACCAGGAAGTGACGTTTAATGTCTTCAGGTCTATGAAGTTCCCCAGTGCCTCTGAAGATTGCTTCCGGGTCGATGTGATTGACAAAGCATTAAATGAAGTATTCTCAAAAAATTACATGTCTAATTCGCTTGGGGCCACTCTAACTGGTGTTAGTGACGTGGAAGATCCCACTCATCTCAAGTATGTGAAACTGTTAAATGAATACCCATGGTTCACTAACTCATAACAATATATTAAACCATTAACTAGACCGGAATCTACATCTGAGGAGCAATCACTCGTTTTGGAGTTGAAACCTTTACCAAGCCATTTGCATTATGCTTATATGAGAGAATCATCAACTTTGCCTGTAATTGTTTATGCATTGTTGAGTGAAGTTCAAGAAGGTGAATTATTGTAGGTTTTGAAGAATAATAAAACTACTTTGGGTTAGACGCTAGCCTACATTAAAGAATCAATCGTCATGGAGGACGATGCAATGCCTACCATTGAACATCAACGCAAACTAAATCCTATCATGAAAGAGGTAGTGAAAGATGAGATACTCAAATGGCTTGATGCCGATATAATTTACCCGAATTCTGATTATGCATGGGTAAGCCATGTCCAATGTATCCCGAAGAAAGGGGGCATGACTGTTGTCACTAATGAGAACAACGAGTTGATTCCTACAAGAATAGTGATAGGATGGCGAGTATGTATGGACTACAGAAAACTTAACAAAGCTACTCGCAAAGATCATTTTCCTCTACTTTTCATCGATCAGATGTTAGATAGACTCACAGGGCATAAATTCTATTGTCTCTTGGATGGATACTCCAGGTATAACTAGATAGCTATTGCTCTAAAAGATCAGGAGAAAATAACATTCACTTGCCCTTACGGAACTTTTACTTTTCGGCGGATGTCATTCGGGTTGTGTAACGCACCGGCTACATTTCAACGGTGTATGATGTCTATTTTCTCCTATATAGTCGAATAGACACTTGAAGTGTTCATGGACGACTTTTCAGTATTCGGGAATTCTTATGCCTCACGTCTAGCAAATTTGGATATTGTGCTCAAGAGATGTGTTGACACTAACTTAGTTTTGAACTGGGAAAAATGTAATTTCATTATCCAAGAAGGCATTATATTGAGACACAGAATATCTGCCAACGGAATCGAGGTGGATAAGGCAAAAATTGACATCATCAAAAAACTTCCACCTCCATCAACGGTGAAAGGAGTCCGAAGTTTCTTGGGGCACACCGGCTTCTATCGGCATTTTATAAAGGATTTCTCAAAAATCACTAAGCCCCTATGTAGCCTTTTGGAGAAAGATGTGCCTTTTAAGTTTGACAAGGCATGCCTAGATGCTTTTGACATGCTCAAGAAAAGACTCATTACAACACTCGTTGTTGTTACCCCTGACTGGGAATTGTCGTTCGAACTAATCTGTGACACCAGTGACTATGCTAATGGGGCAGTTTTGGGACAACGAAAATATAAGGTATTTCATACAATATACTATGTCAACAAAACTTTAACAAATGCTCAACTCAATTACACTACCACTGAGAAAGAGTTGTTGGCAATAGAATATGCCTTCAACAAAGTTAGGTCCTATCTCATCGGCACTAAAGTCATAGTATACACAGATCACTCAGCTATCAAGTATCTTATTTCTAAGAAGGATGCTAAACCACGGTTGATCAGATGGGTCCTTCTTCTGCAAGAATTTAACTTAAAAATCTGTGATAAAAAAGAAACTGAGAATCAAGTGGCGGATCATCTCTTGAGGTTGGACAATTCGGATCAAGCTGAAAATATGATTAATGAGTTCTTTCCTAAAGAACAACTTCTTGCTATTTAGACTGAAATGCCTTGGTATGCTGATTATGCCAATTTCATTGTGAGTGGTGTGTATCCTCCAGACTTGAGCTATTAATAGAAGAAAAAGTTTCAGAAGGATGTGAAATTCTATTTGTGGGATGAGCCGTATTTGTTTCGTCAATGTGATGATCTGATTCTAAAAAGGTGTCTGCCTAAAGAAGAAATGGAAAATGTTCTTTATCATTGCCATTCATCTAAATATGGGGGTCATTTTGGCGGACAGAGAATGATAACAAAGGTGCTACAGTCAGGTTTTTACTAGCCCACAATGTTTAAGGATGCAAATGATTTTGTGCAAAAATGTGATAGATGCCAACGTGTTGACAATATCTCTAGAAGGCACGAGATGCCCCTCAATAGCATTTTAGAAGTCAAAATCTTCGACGTTTGGGGCATTGACTTCATAGGCCCATTCCCATCATCATTCAACAATCTTTACATTCTGGTGGCAGTGGACTATGTGTCTAAATGGGTTGAAGAAGTTGCCTTGCATTTCCTGCAAAAGAACATTTTCACACGCTTTGGGACACCGTGAGCTATTATTAGCGATTAAGGGTCGCATTTGTGCAACAAATACTTTGCAGACCTTCTCGCTAAATATGGAGTCACTCATAAGACTGCCACAACATATCATCCACAGACAAACGGCCAAGCGGAGGTGTTAAACAGAGAGGTGAAGCACATTTTGGAAAAGACTATAAACCCTAACAGAAAGGATTGGTCAGCAAGATTGGATGATGCACTATGGGAGTCTTGTGGCCGGATTTTGAGGTTACCTTTTTGTAGATATGTAGCCATTTCTAAGACATTATCACAGAAGGATATTGGAATGTCGGTAAAATGATTATGGACCGCACCATGTCCAACAAGGTACTATTTTTCCTTTCAGATACATCAATCAATTATTGCTTATCAGGAGGAGTCCATTGTGAGAAAATCATTTGAGATGATCTAGAAGAGATGATCTAGAAACTTATTGCACAAGTATTTATTCCTTGATCTAATCAAAGAATTTTAATACTTTGCCAATTTGTTTCACTTCTGAATTCTTTGAACCTTTCAAATAATTCACACTTGTATTTCAGCAAATACACACATTCAACTCTTTAAATGATCATCTCCTTTTCTTATACTAGTTTGTTCAATTTACAAAAAAAAAATTTCACATAAGTCAAGTACACAAAATCCATTAAGTAATATTCCAGTTCTATAAAAATATTATTATTATAAATAGAACAACAATTGTTCTTAAATATAATACCAAAAATTTTATTGTCCAACAACAAAATGGAAATAATGTTTCTAATGAGAACTCAAATACATTAACAACTTATTGACTTAATATATTTTCCCGTAGGCAATTCTAAACAATAGGTTCCTATGGCTAATGCAACAACCTTTGTTTCATTTCTCACACATAGGATTTCTTATCTTTTTTTAGCTTTCTACTTCAGCTTGGTCCCTTCATAAATCTATATTTATGATAACCAAATCCGGTATCCATTACCCAAGTAGAACCTTGACTTAAAGAAAAGTTTATTTTAATCATGAACAAAACTATATTGTAACTGAAGCTTAACTAAGCTTCTTCTGGTTAGCCTCTACAAGATACTTCTCGCAGTTTCTTTTTCAGTGTTCAGACTTATTACAGTGGAAGCAAACTCTTTTGTTATCCGTATCAGTTTTGTTCTTATTATCCTTTATTTTTGCCTTTCTATTTACCTTCTTTGAATCGTTCATCTTTTTAGAAAATCCTTTGGCCCCTACCAGTAAGACATGGTCTTTCTTGGTTGAAAAGTGACTCTCAATATTTTTTAACATGTTAAGCAAATCAACGAGGCTGATATCTAGCTTGTTCATATGAAAAATTCACAACAATTATGAAAGGAGTCCGGGAGTGAGTGCAAAATCAAATATTGGCTCCACTCTCCATCCATGACAAAACATGTTGTCCTAATTGATCAATCAAATTGATAATGTTAAGGACTTTTATCTGTACTGTAGTGTCACCGTTCATTGTAGATCAGAAGAGCTCCTTAGATATCTAATATCTACCAGTCCTACTTTCCTCACCATCAACTACTTGATGTGCAGGAATATAGTAGGAGCATATATCCATAGTTTCACGCTGACGCTGAAGCACGTTACTTATGGATGCGAGAATAATGCATTGAGTCAACTGTGCATCATCTTGTCACTTTCTAAAAGTAACAATCTCTTTCTCAGAGGCATTGTCTGCAACCATTACAGGGATAGGCATATTAAAGACATAAGATAGGCATATTAAAGACATAAGATAGCTTTTCAGTCATAAGAACTATTTTCAAATTCCTTAATCAATCCACTTAATTCGGTCTAATTAAATAGCATCTAATATTCTTCACATTGATAGTAATTTAGACATTGTAAAATTCTGTAAATGAATTTGTAATTAACAACATTTTAGCATACATTCTTTTATTAATTACCAAAATAAATTAGGTCTTATTTTAAATTGGTAGCTCCCACTATTTTCATCAAACTATATTACCCTCACTTATATAGTTCGACAAAATCTAATTAAAGATTTGCTAGTGAGAATAAGGATCACATTTTAAATGTATATAGCCTTGTGGTGACACAACAAACTATACATAAATAAATAGGTAGACAACTCTTGTCAATTACATCAACTATGTAACTCCTTGTATTTTGCCTCTTAGATTATTTTGATCAAGTGGTGGCATATCCGAATCAAAATTATCCAAGTTAAGTCCAACCTAGCACTCCATATATTCAAAATAGAAAAATATTGTCCTTGTGGTGACACAACAAAACAACATTGTTCAATTTTTTTTATAAGCATCAAATATGATAAAGTTAACATCTCAAAAAAAATAAGATAAACCTTGTGGGGACACAACAAACTTATAATAATTAATTAATACTCAATTATTTTTATCATGCTAGAAGGCGACGTTCGATATTCCAAATATCTTTGAATGCTTATGACTTAATATAAAATATTTGAGGAATTTGTTATTAATTTGTCTCATCTTGTTTAGCGTGCATATATATATATATATATATATATATATATATATATATTGTATAAGCATGCATATAAGACCCCAAATTATTAATAAATGAAATTTAATTTCATCTATTTTTTATTTGAAATAGTAAGGGTTAAATTGATTAATGAGGTTAGTTATGGGTAAAATGCGCAAATATTTCAAATAAGCCGGTGGTTATAAAATATTCATTGTTGTCGGGGAATATTCGTTTGGTCGTGGAATATTCTTCCTATCGGGAAATATTCGTACGACGGCGCAGTCTTTTGTGGGCCCCATAATGGAAAGCGATTAGATAAAGAAAATGACAAGTATAAGTTATTTATAAATAACGGCGTAGTTGTTACCGTTAATACTGTTGGAATACCCGGTGGTTAAAACACAGTAATACGCGTTGTTGCACAGTAGCACACTGTATTGCACCAAATATTGATTCTTACGTAAGAAGGCACTACTCAATAATGGTTACAGTAATTACTGTTCAGTATTTTATTTTATTGATTCAATAATTGCTACGTTGATATTTTATATTACTGTTGTTTCAATAATTGTCACTACACAGTATTTTCTATTATCGGAGCAATAATTCATATTATCTGAATAATATTATTAGATAATATTATTGGCAATGTCTAGAAAGTTCTGTCTAAGGAGAGGTTTGGTCACCTAATTGCGCGCCAGTAAGGAGAAATCCTTATTGGAAAGCCCCCTCTTTCCTGAGAACGGTCTGGTTGTCAGTACTGTGATTCTGTAATATTATTTGTGAATAATTAATTATTGATTTATATGATGAGGAAAATATTCATTTTATGTGGATGTAGATGGAAAAAAATTTTAAAGTGACAATTGTTAAAAATCGATATTTTATTTTTTCTGATAAAATAATATTTTATTATATTATTATAATATAATAATGATGATATTTTTACAATAAATGTGAGATATATGAGTATATGATGAGAAAGAGTATTTTTGTTGCAAAATTTGTTTAAAACATGTTAAACATGTCTGTGGGCCCATTTCTTGACTGAAATTTGATTATAGCCTGTAAAATCGTCCGTTTATGGATTTCGGTCAATTTCTGTTTGGAATTTGGAAAAACTTTCTTCTGTAAAGTTGTAGAGAATTGAATTTTCTATTAAAAAAAAAGTGAGATTCGAATTTTCTGATAAAAGGGCTATTTATTATGAATTATTGAAGTTCTGAAATTCTGAAATAATTGATTTTTGGAAGTTTTAATTATTTTAATTAAGAAAAACATTTATTTTATTTTTTGTGAGTCGATGGCTGATGCTTGGGTCTGGTGTAGTGTGCGTAGGAAAATTTAATATATATATATATATATATATATATATATATATATATATATATATTTATTATTAAATTTTCTGTTTTGGTGTTCTAAGCATTTTCCTATAAATAGGGTGCTTAGGTTAGAATTGAAAATCACACCAGAAACTAAAGATTTCTCTCTCTTTCTCTCTCTATAATATCGAGCGTATTTTGTGAGTATTTTTATACTTTGAGTGTTGCTATACGGTGCAAGTTCCTTTAGTACTATATCTGATATTCCAACCAGAAGTACTATTTTGCTGAGGTAAAAGATGTTATTTTCTTCGTAAATGATATTATTTCTTCAATATCATTATGCCGAAATATTGATTGGAACTTTTTATCAAATTTGGAACTTTTTCATGTCGGGGTTACTATTCATGAGTTACTATTCACGAGTTACTATTCGCCGAAAAATAAAATTTTCTTCTTTTCGTCCAAAATATCTATTATGGATACTAGCTTTGATTGTATCCATGTTTTAATCATTCTTGAAATTTACTCCACTATGATTATTTATGAGGTATTTTTGGACATGGAATAGCTGAAATATGATTCCTTAATATTTATTCTTTTGTTTCACTGGATTCGTTTTTCTTAAAATATATTTTTCATCATCCTCATTCCTAAATGATTTCTGATGAATATCTTTGGCCTGTAGTGCAAAGATGAATGATTTCTGATGAATATCTTTGGCCCGTAGTGCAAAGATGAACAGGTGTTTAGATGAACATGACCAACTGATGAATATCTTTGGCTTGTAGTGCAAAGATGAATATTGATTGATGTTATAGGGATAAAATATTGATGATGAACTTTTAAATTCATAGATAATAGTAGATTTCATTCTCTACGTAACTCTTCTATGAATTATTATTTTCCGCTGCGAATATTAATTTAAAACTTGTTGTCTATTGTATTCTATTAGATTTTTCCCTGTTGAAGACTAACGATAATTTGTTCTGTATTATCTTAGTCATAATTTTCTTTACTGGGCTAGTTGAGCTCACCCTTTTCCTTTTTGTTCCATTTTTCTCAAGAGGCTAGAATGTAGCGAGTACTAGTCAGGGTATGGAATGATAGTTCTAGAAGTTATTTTAATAGTCCTCACCCTTTTTGTGAAATAATGTATCAATAATTGTAATGAGGACTTATTTGAGTGTGGATATTGTCTAGATGACAATATTTGTATTTAAACTCACAGCTCTTATGTTGTAATAGTAAAGATGTAGCTGTTTCTGTACCATGTATTTTGGCGACTCAGAATGGGTGTTGTATACCTATTTTGGGGCCGTCACAGTTGGTATCAAAGCTCAGGGATATGATCTCTGGCGGGGATCGAGGAATAGAACTAGGAGAGGAGAGACGAGTAAATCCTTCGCTAGTGTGTCCTACCTAAGATTATTTGTTGGTCGGTCATAATATAGAGATATTATGTGATTTGTTAATTTATTAACCCTTGTTTTATGGCAGTATTTGAGAATGTCGACTGAGAATGTTAACAGTGGAGTAAATGAGACCGTGGAGACACTTGTGCTCACCAACGAGGAGAACGTGCAACAGACTGGCAATGTTCCTCTTGTGAACAACATCAATGAGCAGATGATGAACGATGGGATGTTTAGAAGCTTTTTACAATTCATGCAAAACCAGATGAGGGAGACTCGTGTTTAAAATATAGGAGGAAATGATAGCAATTCACGGTTTGTCACAGCCAAGCAGTTCAAAGAATTGGGACCACCAGAATTTAAGGAAAAGTCGGATCCGATCATGGCAGAAACGTGGGTCAAGCAAATTACCAAGATATTCGATGTCTTGGGATGCACGGAGGAACAGAAGTTTCCATTCGCCACCTTTATGTTCCGTGGCGAGGCAGACTACTGGTGGGAGTCTGTGAAGCGTACCATCCAGCCGCACTCAGCATGTCTTGGGAGACATTTCAGAAACTGTTCAATGACAAGTACTTTCCTAAAAGTATTCGTCATATGAAGGAGGTAGAGTTTATTAGACTGGAGCAGAATAACATGACGGTGTCCCAGTACGAGGCAAAGTTTGCAGAGTTGTCCAGGTTTGCACCTCATTTGGTGGAGAATGAGGAACGTATGACGTGGATGTTTCTGAGAGGTTTGAAACCCATCATACGTCAATATCTCATTTCTCATAAATTTTCTCTCTATTCAGATGTTGTCAACAAGGCTCAATTATTAGAGCGAGATAACGAGTACGGTCAATCGAGGGACCACAACCAGGATTATATCGGTGACAGCAGTCATCAGAACAATGATAACCAGCGGAGAAAGAAACATACAGACAAGAACGGCAACCACTCTGGTGGTAATCGTGGCTATGAAAATAGAAGAAGCGAGTCGGGAGGAGATTTTAAAAAGAGGAGATTCAACAATGACAATATGAAGACGTCAGCACCAGCAGCAACTGGTTCCAAGGGAGGAGAACGACCACCGGTTATATGCTATAAGTGCGGAAAAGAAGGACATATCAGCCCAAATTGCCCACAACAGTTTAAGGTATGTTATAATTGTGGAAAGGAAGGACATATCGCTCGAGATTGCACTGTAGCGAAACCAAGTCCAGTGGGGATGGTGACTCAAAAAGCTGTCCCAGAAAAGACAAAGTCAACGGTTCCTGGAAGAGCTATTGTCGTGACTGGTCAACATGCGAGGAACCCAAACGAGGTGATCACGGGTAAGCTAATCATAAATTCATGCGAAGTTTATACCTTGCTAGTTACCGGTGCTACCCATTCATTTATTTCTCCTGCTGTGCTCAACGTTTAAACTTGACTCCGGAGAAGTTAGACTTTGATTTATCTGTGGACACTCCGTTAAGAGAAACTTTCATCACATCCACTGTTTATAAATCTTGTTTGATCCAAGTTGGCACCATCACCTTACCTGTTGACCTTATCTCTTTAAAGATACTTGCTTTTGATGTGATTTTAGGGATTGATTGGTTAACTACTCATTATGCCAAAATTGATTGTTTTCGTAAGGTTGTTAGTTTTCATATTCCTAACCAACCTGTTGTGCGAATTCAAACAACTAAGCCATTAAAATCAATCACTGTTATATCAAGTCATAAAGCTATTCGTTTATTAAAAAATGGATTTCAAGCTTTCTTAGCCCATGTTATGGATTTGAATAAAGACACGTCATATTTGAGTAATATTCCTGTTGTTATTGACTTTCTTGACGTATTTCCTGAAGAACTTCCCTGTCTACCCCCAGAACGTGAAGTTGAATTCTTTATTGATCTTGAACCTGGTACAAAGCCCATTTCTAAAACCCCATATAGAATGGCTCCTATTGAACTTCAGGAGTTAAAGGTCCAACTACAGGAGTTGTTGGACATCGATTTCATTTGTCCTAGTACATCTCCTTGGGGTGCTCCTGTTTTATTTGTAAAGAAGAAAGACGGGAGTATGCGACTTTGTATTAATTACCGGGAATTAAACCATGTCACTATCAAGAATAGGTATCCGCTACCTCGTATTGATGACCTGTTTGACCAGTTATAAGGAGCACAATTCTTTTCAAAGATCGATCTTCGTTTTGGATATCATCAGCTGAAGGTTAAAACTGAGGATATTCCGAAGACTGCCTTCAGAACTCGGTACGGGCACTATAAATTCCTAGTCATATCTTTTGGATTGACTAATGCTCCTGCGGCTTTCATGGATATAATGAACCGAGTATTCAAGGATTATTTGGATCAGTTCATTGTTGTCTTTATTGATGACATCCTCATATATTCCAAAAGCCGTGAAGATCATGAGCACCATTTGAAGCTGGTACTCCAAAGGCTACATGAAAACAAGTTATATGCTAAGTTGAAAAAATGCGAGTTCTGGATTGAGGAAGTAGCATTCCTAGGGCACGTGGTGTCAAAACATGGAGTATCTGTTGACCTGACGAAGATTGAAGAAATACAAAGTTGGGAGCAACCAAAGACGGTGACCGAAGTACGTAGCTTTCTGGGCTTAGCTGGTTATTATCGGAGATTCGTGGAAGGGTTTTCTCGAATCGCGACCCCGTTAACTCAGCTGACTCGGAAAGATATCAAATTCGTATGGAGCGAGGAATGCGAGAAGAGTTTTCAAGAGCTTAAGAGGAGACTCATTTCGGCACCTGTTTTTACCATACCATCTGGTTCGGATGTATTTGTTATCTACATCGATGCTTCAGACAAAGGGCTAGGATGTGTTCTCATGCAACGTGGGAAAGTTATAGCCTATGCCTCGTGACAACTTAAAGAATATGAGAGGAATTATCCTACTCATGATCTAGAGTTGGCAGCAGTTGTTTTCGCGCTAAAGATCTGGACGCACTATCTATATGGGGAGAAAGTGGAGAAATATTCAGACCATAAAAGCCTCAAATATTTCTTCACTCAAAAAGAACTCAACATGCGGCAAAGACGTTGGCTCGAGCTGTTGAAAGATTACGACCACACTATTTAATACCATCCTGGAAAAGCAAACGTGGTAGCTGACGCGTTGAGTAGAAGATCATATGCAGGAACGAGTGCGATGATGTCAAGTATACGCATAGAACCAACTTTAATCGATAAAGTTAAAGTTGCTCTAGCCACAGACCCGGAGCTGATGCGTATGAAGAAGAAAGTGCAAGAAGGTGCTATTCCAGAAGCAAGAATCGATGAAGAAGGAATACTTCGAGTCCACTCCAGACTTTGTGTTCCTAACGATTTTGATTTGAAGTACAAGATCATGATGGAAGCACACAATACACCATTTACAATCCATCCTGAAAGTACCAAAATGTATCGTGATCTTCGACATACATTTTGGTGGAACAATATGAAGAGAGAGATTGCAAAGTTTATCTCGAGGTGTTTAACTTGTCAACGTGTAAAGAAGGAGTATCAAGTGCCAAAGGGTCCATTGCAACCACTTGAGATTCTGAAATGGAAGTAGGAACACATTACCATGGTTTCGTTACGAGTCTTCCCACGGTTTCTCAAGGCATAAATGCTATTTGGGTTATTGTTGATAGATTAACCAAGTCTGCTCATTTCATGCCGATACGAGAGACTTATTCCCTTGAACGTCTTGCTTGTATGTACGTAGATGAGATTGTGAGACTGCATGACATGCCAGTATCTATAGTTGCAGATCGTGACCCAAGATTCACTTCAAGATTTTGGGTTAGCTTGCAAAAAGCTATGGGCACAGATTTACGATTTAGTTCAGCATACCATCCTCAAACGGATGGGTAATCAGAGAGGACTATTCAAACTCTTGAAGATCTATTAAGACTTTGTATCCTAGATTTCAAAGGGAGTTGGGATAAGTACCTACCATTGGTGGAATTCTCCTATAATAACAGTTATCAGGCAAGTATAGGTGTGGCTCCATTTGAAGCATTGTATGGACGAAAGTGCCGCTCTCTAGTATGTTGAGATGAGGTGGGAGAAGCAACGTTATTAGGACCAGAGTTGGTACGAATGACTACAGAGAAGATCCAAACGATTCGACAACGTATACAAACGGCACAGGATCGACAAAAGAGTTATGCAGATCTTCATCGAAAGGACGTGGAATTTGACATTGGGGATCATGTATTGTTGCGTTTGGCTCCATGGAAAGGACTTACAAGATTTTGGAAGAGAGAAAAGCTCAATCCATGATTTATTGGTCCATTTCAGATTCTTGACCGAGTAGGAAATGTGGCCTATAGACTCGTGTTACCTCCAAGTATGTCTCGTGTTCATAATGTTTTTTATATATGTGTTACGTAAATATGTGAAAGACCCAAACCACATTATTGAGTTAGAACCGGACGAGATAGTTGAGGACTTAACGTACGAAGAGGTACCTGTCAAGATCTTGGATAGGATGGAGCATGTCATACGCACGAAGGTCATACCACAAGTTAAAGTTTTGTGGTGAAACAATGCTATTGAGAAAATGACCTGGGAGTTGGAAATGAAAATGAAAGCGAGGTATCCTCATCTTTTCGAAACACCAGGTACGTACGTCAATTTTGAGGACGAAATTTCATAAGGAGGGGAGGTTGTAAGACCCCAAATTATTAATAAATGAAATTTAATTTCCTCTATTTATTATTTGAAATAGTAAGGGTTAAATTGATTAATGAGGTTAGTTATGGGTAAAATGCGCAAATATTTCAAATAAGCAGGTGGTTATAAAATATTCATTGTTGTCGGGGAATATTCGTTTGGTCGTGGAATATTCTTCCTGTCGGGGAATATTCGTACGACGGCGCAGTCTTTTGTGGATCCCATAATGAAAAGCGATTGGATGAAGAAAACGACAAGTATAAGTTGTTTATAAATAACGGCGTAGTTGTTACCGTTAATACTGTTGGAATACCCGGTGGTTAAAACACAGTAATACGCGTTGTTGCACATTAGCACACTGTATTGCACCAATTATTGATTCTTACGTAAGAAGGCACTACTCAATAATGGTTACAATAATTACTGTTCAGTATTTTATTTTATTGATTCAATAATTGTTGCGTTGATATTTTATATTACTGTTGTTTCAATAATTGTCACTACACAGTATTTTCTATTATCAGAGCAATAATTCATATTATCTGAATAATATTATTAGATAACATTATTGGTAATGTCTAGAAAGTTCTGTCTAAGGAGAGGTTTGGTCACCTAATTGCGCGCTAGTAAGGAGAAATCTTTATTGGAAAGCCCCTTCTTTCCTGAGAACGGCATGTTTGCTAGTACTGTGATTCTGTAATATTTTTTGTAAATAATTAATTATTGATTTATATGATGAGGAAAATATTCATTTTATGTGGATATAGATGGAGAAAATTTTTAAAGTGACAATTGTTAAAAATCGATATTTTATCTTTTCTGATAAAATAATATTTTATTATATTATTATAATATAATAATGATGATATTTTTACAATGAATGTGAGATATATGAGTATATGATGAGAAAGAGTATTTTTGTTGTAAAAGTTATTTAAAACATGTTAAACATGTCTGTGGGCCCATTTCTTAACTGAAATTTGATTATAGCCTGTAAAATCGTCCGTTTATGGATTTCGGTCAATTTCTATTTGGAATTTGGAAAAACTTTCTTCTGTAAAGTTGTAGAGAATTGAATTTCCTATAAAAATTCGCGAGATTCGAATTTTATGATAAAAGGGCTATTTATTATGAATTATTGAAGTTCTGAAATTCTGAAATAATTGATTTTTGGAAGTTTTAATTATTTTAATTAAGAAAAACGTTTTTTTTTTATTTTTTGTGAGTTGGTGGCTGATGCTTGGGTCTAGTGTAGTGTACGTAGGAAAATTTAATTTATATATTAATATTTTATTAAATTTTCTACTTTAGTGTTCTAAGCATTTTCCTATAAATAGGGTGCTTAGGTTAAAATAGAAAATCACACCAGAAACTAAAGATTTCTCTCTTTCTCTCTCTATAATATCGAGCGTATTTTGTGAGTATTTTTATACTTTGAGTGTTGCTATACGGTGCAAGTTCCTTTAGTACTATATCTGATATTCCAACCAGAAGTACTATTTTGTTGAGGTAAAAGATGTTATTTTCTTCATAAATGATATTATTTCTTCAATATCATTATGTCAAAATATTGGTTGGAACTTTTTATCAAATTTGGAACATTTTCATGTCGGGGTTACTATTCATGAGTTACTATTCACGAGTTACTATTCACCAAAAAATAAATTTTTTTCTTTTCGTCCAAAATATCTATTATGGATACTAGCTTTGATTGTATTCATGTTTTGATCATTCCTGAATTTTACTCCACTATGATTATTTATGAGGTATTTTTGAACATGGAATAGATGAAATATGAATCCTTAATATTTATTCTTTTGTTTCACTGGATTCGTTTTTCTTAAAATATATTTTTCATCATCCTTAGTCCTAAATGATTTCTGATGAATATATTTGGCCTGTAGTGCAAAGATGAATGATTTCTGATGAATATCTTTGGCCCGTAGTGCAAAGATAAACAGGTGTTTAGATGAACATGACCAACTGATGAATATCTTTGGCTAGTAGTGCAAAGATAAATATTGATTGATGTTACAGGGATAAAATATTGATGATGGACTTTTAAATTCATAGATAATAGTAGATTTCATTCTCTACATAACTCTTCTATGAATTATTATTTTCCGCTGCGAATATTGATTTAAAACTTGTTGTCTATTGTATTCTATTAGATTTTTTCCTGTTGAAGACTAACGATAATTTGTTATGTATTATCTTAGTCATAATGTTCTTTACTGGGCTAGTTGAGCTCACCATTTTCCTTTTTGTTCCATTTTTCTCAGGAGGCGAGAATGTAGCGAGTACTAGTCGGGGTATGGAATGATGGTTCTAGAAGTTATTTTAGTAGTCATCACCCTTTTTGTAAAATAATGTATCAATAATTGTAATGAGGACTTATTTGAGTGTGGATATTGTCTAGACGACAATATTTGTATTTAAACTCACAGTTCTTATGTTGTAATAGTAAAGATGTAGTTGTTTCTGTACCATGTATTTTGGCGACTTAGAATGGGTGTTGTATACCTATTTTGGGAGCGTCACAATGCACATATAGAATACTATATTCTATCAGGATTGATTATGGACTTTATTCTAGTTTGGTTCACTAGAGCCACCAAGTGAACCAAGAAGGTCAAACCCTAGGGGTGCAAGAATTAATTTAAATATAACTATTACATTTAAAATACGGGCTCCATTATAAATGGGTCTTTAAATGCTCCTTGCTCTTTGATCTCCAATTATTCAAAATTACTTCTAACTATTCCTATTACAAAATTATTTTAAAATAAAAAGAAACCTTTATCAGCATTTAAGAGGAAGTATATAGGAGGAAGATAGAATTTACATTAAGAATAAAAATTAGAGAAGACGAGGTACGCAAACCCCATTTAGTAAAACTCATATATTCATGCATCCAACTAAAATAAAATCCAATCACATTGGTCAATAGTCCATAATCAATCCCATCTATTATCATGCACATCACTATATGCATAAATAAATAACATTTATCTCACTAATAATAAACATTCAATATATATATTGATATCATTTAATGGACAAATTTAGTTAGCATAAAATCTAAATTTTTGAATAAAAATAAACTCATTTATTTTAATCTAAATTTAAATCAAAATAAACTTCTTTTATTTTAATTTATCTAATTTTGAATAAAATAAACTATTTTATTTTAATCAAATTCTTTAATCAAAATAAACTCATTTATTTTAATTAATTATGGAATCCAATTCCAAGTAAAAAAAAAACTCTTTTATAAATGGAAACACGAATTCTCTTTCCTATTCACAAATAAACTCCTTTATTTTGAATAATATGAAATCTTATTCCATATCTAAATAAACTCTTTTATTTAAGAAAATACAGATTCTCTTTCCTATTCATAAATAAACTCCTTTATTTTGAATAATATGAAATCTTATTTCATATCTAAATATACTCCTTTATTTAAAGAAATATGGAATCCAATTTTAATTCCAATTTGTTATTATGGAATCCAATTCCAACTCTAATTAGTTAGCATGAAATCCAATTTTAAGATTAAAATAAACTTTTTATTTTAATTATAAAATTATTTACAATATTATATATATATATATATATATATATATATATATATATATATATATATATTATTAACCAAATGAAGCAACAAGATCAGGAACATACTGCATATGTATAATATATATATTCACGGAATCTAAACCTAATACTTTGGAAGATATCCCCTGTTAAGTGTTAACAAACATATATATATATATATATATATATATATATATATATATATATATATAAAATCACTATCCGTGAATCAACAGGCCAGCGCAAATCACGGAAAGTCAAAACTGGTTTTGCGAATTAGTTTAGAGTTTTTCCTTCCTTTTTACTTTTTTTTAAATTTTATTTAACAAAATTATGCAGAAAAAATTTGTTCTAAACACATATCAAATTAAAATAATTAATAATTCGCATAATGGTTTGGCTCTAATACCACTGTTAGGTTTGTAATATTCATTAATGCAATCAAATTGCACAAAATAAGCGGAAGCATGGAAAATCAGAGTTTTAAAATTTTACAAACCATATACCCGAATCATCCTTTATGCACAATTATTAATTAAACGAAAAGATAAATAACAAGAATCATACCCTTAAAGATTCGAGCTTTCTCATATACAAGTTCACCTCCAAATACTTTTTGCGTTCAACTTGAATCCACCGGGTTTGGTTCCTTCCTTTAATCAACGTTAGCCACCCAAATATTTGGCCTCTAGAGGTGATCCACCAAGAAAGAAGAAAAATTCAAGAAGATGGGTGTTTGGCAAAATCCTAGTTTTCTATCTCTCATAGAAATGGTGTACTCTCCAATAATGGGAATCACGTGTGTTGTGAAAAAGTCAACAACCACACCTTCACCCATAATAAGACTCCTTTTATTTATAGATGTAAGCAACCCTCCTTAACAATTAAGGAATTGAGTTTTATTTTAATTAATTAAACTCTTTTAATTAATTAGGCTCCCAATCTTATTAGGAATAATTAATTAAACTATTTTAATTAATTAACCTCATAAACTTGTTAGGAATATATGTGAGACGCCCCCAAAATAGGTATACATCACCAATCTTGAGTCTCCAAATATATGGTACAAAATTCAAATACAACTTAACAATACAACTGTCGTGCAAAATATGACAAAACATAAACTGAGAGTTTTAAAACGAATATTGCCTTCTAAACAGTATTCAACTCAAATGGAGTCCTCAATATAATTATTATCATACTATTTTATAGAATAGTGAGGACTACTAATGCTATCATCTGAACCGTCACTGCGTTCCCCGATTAGTCCCGGCTACGCTCTCATTTCCTAAAGAGGGCAATAAAAGCAAAAGAGAGAGCTCAACTAGCCCAGTAAAAAATATTATGACTAAGATAATGCAGAATAATTTATAGTTAGCCTTCAACAGTGTTAAACTGATGTATTTTTGTTTAAATCCGTGACATGAGCTAAGAAAGCTTGACATCCATTTTTCAATAAACGAATAGCTTTATGGCTTGAGATGACAGTGATTGATTTTAATGGTTTGGTTGCTTGAATTCGCATAATAGGTTGGTTAGGAATATGAAAACTAACAACCTTACGAAAATAATTAATTTTTGCATGATGAGTAGTTAACCAATCAATCCCTAGAATTACGTCAAATGCAAGTATTTTCAATGAAATAAGATCGACAAGTAATGTGAGGGTACCGATTTGAACCAAACAAGACTTATAAACAGTGGATGTAATGAAGGTTTTTCCCAACGGAGTTTCAACAGATAAGTCAAAGTCTAATTTTTCCGGAGTCAAATTTAAACGTTGAGCGCAAGTAGAAGAAATAAAAGAATGGGTAGAACCGGTTTCAAATAAGGTATAGACTTCGGTAGAGTTTATGATAAGCTTACCCGTGATGACCTCGTTCGGGTTCCTTGCTTTCAGGGAGGTTACAGCAAACGCTCTCCCTTGAACTACCGATTTTGACTTTTCTAGAACGGTCTTTGGTGCCTCCATCCCAGCTGGACTTGTCTTCGATGCACGACAAAATCGGGTAAGGTGACCTTCTCTTTCATAATTATAACACGCTTTAAACTGCATCGCGTAGTTTGGACTGATGTGTCCCTCCCCTCCGCATTTGAAGCATATGATAGGTGGTCGTTCTCCTTACTTAACAACGGGTGCTGGTGCTGACGTCTTTCCATCATTGTTGAATCTCCTTTTCTTAAAATGTCCACTTTTATTGTCTTGGCCATGATTACCACTAAAGTGGTTACCATTTCTGGCATGTTGATTCCCTCCACGTTTGTTGTAGCCACTTCGATGACGGCTACCACTGGTATTATCATTTTATCGGCTGCTTTCTCTTGGTTGGATTGACTCGTTATCGCGCTCCAATAACTGAGCCATATTTACAACATATGAATACAAACACAGTTTATGAGAAATTAAGTATTGACGTATCTCAGGTTTTAAACCTCTTAGAAACATTCGCGTCATTCTCTCCTTATTATCAACCAAGTGGGACGCAAACCGGGACAACTCGGGAAACTTAGCTTCGTACTGCGACACGGTCATTTTGTTCTCCTCCAGCTTGATGAACTCTACCTCCTTCATGTGATGAATACTTTCAGGAAAGTACTTGTCATTGAACAGTTCTTGGAACTTCTCCCAAGACATCTTTAGTGTGGCAGGTTAAGTACGCTTTACAGATTTCCACCAGTAATTTGCTTCTGCCCGCAACATGAAGGTGGCAAAGGGAACCTTTTGCTCCTCGGAGCATCCTAAGACATCAAATATCTTGTTGATCTTCTTTATCCACGTCTCCGTCTTAAGTGGTTTTGACTCTCCAAAAAACTCTGGTGGTCCCAACTCCTTGAACTGTTTAGCAGTGACCGTCCGAGAGTTGCCAGTGTTTCCACCTGTATTTCGGACAGGAGTCTCTCTTGCCTGATGTTGCATGAATTACAGAAAACCTCTAAACATTCCATCGTTCATCATTTGGTCAGTGTTGTTGTTTGCATGAGGATTGTTGCCTTCCTGATGTACATTATCCTGATTGTTGATCTGTGGAGACTCAACAGTCTCCTGTGGTCCATTGCTATTCTCAACATTCTCAGATGTCATTTTCAAATACTACCACAAAACAAGGGTTAATTGACATGTCACATATTATCCCTATACTCTGATCAACCAATTAAATACCAAATAAACTTAGGTAGGTCTTACTAGCAAAGGAATTCCCCGTCTCTTCCCTCCTAGTTCTTGTCTCACAACTCAGTCAGGGATCATATCCCTAAGCTTTGATACCAACTGTGACGCCCCCAAAACAGGTATACATCACCTATCTTGAGTCGCCAAATACATGGTACAAAATTCAAATACAACGTAATAATACAACTGTCGTGTAAAATACGACAAAACATAAATTGAGAGTTTTAAAACGAATATTGTCTTCTAGATAGTATTCAACTTAAATAGAGTCCTCAATACAATTATTACCACACTATTTTATAGAATAGTGAGGACTACTAATGCTATCATCTGGACCGTCATTCCGTTCTCCGACTAGTCCCGGCTACGTTCTCATTTCCTGAAGAGGGCAATGAAAGCAAAAGGGTGAGCTCAACTAGCCCAGTAAGAAATATTATGACTAAGATAATGTAGAATAATTTATAGTTAGCCTTCAACAGTGTCAAACTGATAAAATATAATAAAAATCAAGTTTAACTGCAGCGGAACAAGCAATCCATTATAAGAGTCAAGTAGAGAATAAAATCTACTATCTTTTATGATTTAAAAGGTTTTTCATCACATTTATCGCTGAGACTCAGCTTAATAAATAATCCACATCATCCCTGCACTACGACCAAGGATATTCATTAGTATCACGACCACAAATTATCCATGCACTACGGGCCAAGGATATTCGTGTATTCATCAATGGTCATGATCATACCAACAACTGTCCATTAATGCACTACGGGCCAATGAGGACTTTTACCACACATTTGTAACATTACGGTCATAATTATACCGAATAATCTCTGGCCATAATCATACCAAGTCCATCTATGCACTATAGGCCACAGATGACTTTCAACATAATATAAACATGATGATGATATAAGAATTCAATAAAATAAGTTCAAGGATAAATTTTTAAAGATTTATAATTTAATTTATCCAGAAATCAATAACGTCCAAATTGTCAATATGATACTGCTTTGTGGAGTAAAATTCAAGAATAATATTGAACCAAAAATAATTTGGACCGAAAACGAATCAATTTTTATCATGAATAGTATCTCAGGTGAATAGTACTCAAGTGAATAGTACTTCTTGAATAGTACTTTGGGAATAGTAACCCTGTGAATAGTACTCCGGCATAAAAAAGTTAAAACTTATCAAGAATGCTCAAAATAATATTTTCATGAAAAGATACTGAATGAAGTGCAAATATCAAGGATATTCTACTAATTTCATGGAGTATAGAAGCCAAAATTTTAACAAACGAGTATAGAATTCGAAATCTGAAACGAAATAATATTACTTACATACTACAGAGTATGGAAGAAAATATTATTTCAAGCGAATATTGAACAAAAATAGCATCCCTTACGAACACGAAAGAAATAATACCCCTTACCTTAGTAGGAGATTGGATACTAAAATAGTGTAGTAATAGAATACTCTTCTTCTTTCTCTCTGATTCTCTCTCTATAGAATTCTCTTGTCAGTCGTAGTGAATTGGTGAGAATGAAAGAAGAAATAAGCTTCTATTTATAGAAGATTTCTAGCTTAGCCCTTGCAATGTGAAGAGGCAAGTGACTTGACGACTGGTGATGTTAAAAGAAAATTGGTTTGACGCCTGTAATGTGAAACAACAAGTGGTTTGACGCTTGTAATGTGAAATAACAATTGGTCAACGCCTGTAATGTGAAACGACAATTGGTCGACGCCTATAATGTGAAACGACAATTGGTTCGACGCCTGTAATATGAAACGGCAAGTGGTTTGACGTCTAGTAAAGGCAATTACTATTGGCGAAAGTGACTCTTAGATGATGACATATGGGTCCCCCATAGAATAAACCAACTTACCACAAACGTCTCATAATAGACTTCTTATTTATATCAAAGATTGAATAAATATTACCACAAATCATTTTATCTTCAATCAACACATTTTTAATTTTCTAACAATTATTCATCATTAATATTATAACTCACAATATTTAACAACCAGATTATTCCCAGGAAAGAGGGGACTTTCCGATAAGGATTTCTCCCTATTGGCGTGCAATTAGGTGACTAAACCTCTCCTCGACAGAACTTTCTAGACATCGTCAATATTGTAAATAATAATATGAATAACATTGTCGTCTCAATTATTGATTTAATAATATAAAATATTATACAGATGATACTGTGACAATAATTGAATCAATAATATGAGATACTAAGCAGCAATTACTGTAGCAATAATTGAGTATAACTGAGTGGCTTCTTACGTAAGCATCAATAATCAATACCGTGTGTTACTATGCAACCACGCGTATTACTGTATTTTTACCACCGGGTATTTCAACAGTTAACGGTAAAACTTTCGCCGTTATTTTATAAAAAAATATTTTTGTCATTTTCTTAATCCGATAATAATTCCGTTGTGGGGTTTACCAATGATTGTGTAGTCGTACGAATATTCCCTGTTAAAACGAATATTCCCCGACCAATCGAATATAATATAACAACTTGCGTACTTTCCAAAATTTATAAATATTACCCACAACTATAACATTATATCAAATTCACTCCATAATATTCAAAAATGATATTTATAGAAAATTTATCTTTATTCATAAAAGTTGGGGTCTTACAACCTCCCCTTCTTATGAAATTTTTCCCTCGAAATTAGGGTACGTACCTGGTATGTCAAAGAGGTAAGGATACCTTGATTTCATTTCAGATTCTAACTCCCAGGTCATTTCCTCAACATCTTGGTTTCTCTACAAAACTTTGACTTGAGGTATAACCTTAGAGCGTAAAATATGCTCCTTCTTATCCAAGATTTTAACAGGAACCTCTTTATATGTTAAATCTTCCGCTATTTCGTCCGGTTCTAACTCAATAATGTGGTTCGGGTCTTTCACATATTTACGTAACATAGATATGTGAAAAACGTTATGAACACGAGACATACTTGGCGATAAAGCGAGTCTATAGGCCACAGTTCCTACTCGTTCGAGGATTAAAAATGGGCCAATGAATCGAGGATTGAGATTTCCTCTCTTTCCAAATCTCGTAACTCCTTTCCATAGAGCAACACGTAACAACACATGTTCTCCAATATTGAATTCTACATCCTTTCGATGAAGATCAGCATAACTCTTTTGTCGATCTTGTGAGGTTTTTATACGTTATCGGATCGTTTGAATCTTTTCCGTAGTTATACGTACCAACTCCAGTCCCAATAACGTTGCTTCACCCACCTCATCCCAGCATACTGGAGAACGACACTTTTTTCCATACAACGCCTCAAATGAAGTCATGCCAATACTTGCTTGATAATTGTTGTTGTAGGAAAACTCCACCAATGGAAAGAACTTGTCTCAACTTCCCTTAAAAGTCATGGACACAGAGTCTTAATAGATCTTCAAGGGTTTGAATAGTCCTCTCCTACTGTCCGTCTGTTTGAGGATGATATGCCGAGCTAAATCGTAAATTCGTGCCCATAGCTTTCTGCAAACTAACCCAAAATCGTGAAGTGAATCTTGGGTCTCGATCAGAAACTATGGATACTGGCATACCATGCAGTCTTACAATCTCATTTATGTACATACGAGCAAGACGTTCAAGTGTATAAGTTTCTTGTATAGGTAAGAAGTGAGCAGACTTGGTCAATCTATCAACAATGACCCAAATTATATCATTCCTTGAGAAACCTTGGGAAGACCAGTAACGAAATCCATGGTAATGTGCTCCTACTTCTATTCTAGAATTTCAAGTGGTTGCAATGGACCTTTTGGTACTTGATGCTCCGCCTTGACTCGTTGACAAGTTAGACACCTTGAGATAAACTCTGTGATCTCTCTCTTCATATTGCTCCACCAAAATGTATGTCGAAGATCATGATACATTTTGGTACTCCTAGGATGGATTGTAAACGGTGTGTTGTGCGCCTCCATCATGATTTTATACTTTAAATCAGGGTCGTTAGGAACATAAAGTTTAGAGTTGACTCGAAGTATTCCTTCTTCATCGATTCTTGCTTCCGGCATAGCACCTTCTTGCACTTTCTTCCTCATACGCATCAGCTCCAAGTTTATAGCTTGAGCAGCTTTAACTTTATCGATTAAAGTCGGTTCTATTCGCATATTCTCAATCATCACATGGGTCCCTGGAGTCTTTAACTCTATCTTCATCCTTTGCAAGTCATATAAAATGGGCCTTTGCGTTGACAATATCGCACTCGTACCCGCATATGATCTTCTACTCAATGCGTCAGCTACTACGTTCGCTTTACCAGGATGGTATTGAATGGTATGATCATAATCTTTCAACAGTTCAAGCCAACGTCGTTACCGTATGTTGAGTTCCTTTTAGGTGAAGAAATATTTGAGGCTTTTATGATCCGTAAAGATCTCCACTTTCTCCCCATACAAGTAATGCCTCTAAATTTTAAGTGCGATGACAACAACTGCCAACTCTAGATCATGAGTAGGATAATTCGTCTCATATTCTTTGAGTTGCCGAGAGGCATACGCTATGACTTTCCCATGTTACATGAGAACACATCCTAACCCTTTGCCCGAAGCATCACTGTAGATGACAAATCCCTCCGAGCCAAATGGTATTGTCAAAACAGGTGCTGAAATGAGTCTCATCTTGAGTTCTTGAAAACTCTTCTCACATTCCACGCTCCAACCGAATTTTATATTTTTTCGAGTCAGCTGAGTTAATGGAGTAGCGATTCGAGAAAACCCTTCTACGAATCTCCGATAATAACCAGCTAAGCCGAGAAAGCTACGTACTTCGGTTACTGATTTTGGTTGCTCCCATCTTTGAATAGCTTCAATCTTTGCCGGGTCAACAGATATTCCATGACTTGATACTACGTGCCCAAGGAATGCTACTTTCTCAAGCCAGAACTCGCATTTCTTCAACTTGGCATAAAGGTTGTT
Organism: Panax notoginseng; assembly: GCA_016801055.1. Taxonomy (NCBI): domain Eukaryota; kingdom Viridiplantae; phylum Streptophyta; class Magnoliopsida; order Apiales; family Araliaceae; genus Panax; species Panax notoginseng. The sequence continues at coordinate 58,513,755 of CM029017.1, read as the reverse complement.
TTCACGAAGCTTTTGGAGTATCAATCTTAAGTGTTGCTTATGATCTTCATGGCTTTTGGAATATATGAGGATGTCATCAATAAAGACGACCACAAAGTAATCTAAATATTCCTTGAATACTCAGTTCATCATATCCTTAAAGGCAGCAGGAGCATTAGTCAATCCAAAAGACATGACTAGGAATTCATAATGTTCGTACCGAGTTTTGAAAGCCGTCTTTGGAATGTCATCGGTTCTAATCTTTAACTGATGATAATCGAAACGAAGATCGATCTTTGAAAAGAATTTGGTGCCTTGCAACTGGTCAAACAGGTCATCAATACGTGGCAATGGGTACCTATTTTTGATGGTGACATGATTCAACTCCCGATAATCATTACAAAGTCGCATACTCCCGTCTTTCTTCTTCATGAATAGAACAGGAGCACCCCAAGGAGACGTACTAGGACGAATGAAACCGATGTCTAATAATTCCTGCAATTGGGTCTTTAATTCCTGAAGTTCAATAGGAGCCATTGATATGGGGCTTTAGAAGTGGGTTTTGTACCAGGTTCAAAGTCGATACAAAATTTAATTTCTCACTCTAGGGGTAGGCCAGGAAGTTCTTCAGGGAATACGTCAGGAAATTTATTAACAATAGAAATATCATTCAAAACTGACGTATTTTTGTTTAAATCCGTGACATGAGCTAAGAAAGCTTGACATCCGTTTTTCAATAAACGAATAGCTTTATGGCTTGAGATGACAGTGATTGATTTTAATAGTTTGATTGCTTGAATTCGCATAATAGGTTAGTTAGGAATATGAAAGCTAACAACCTTACGAAAACAATCAATTTTTGCATGATGAGTAGTTAACCAATCAATCCCTAGAATTACGTCAAATACAAGTATTTTTAATGAAATAAGATCGACAGGTAATGTGAGGGTACCGATTTGAACCAAACAAGACTTATAAACAGTGGATGTAATGAAGGTTTCTCCCAACGGAGTTTCAACAGATAAGTCAAAGTCTAATTTCTCCGGAGTCAAATTTAAACGTTGAGCGTAAGTAGGAGAAATAAAAGAATGGGTAGAACCGGTATCAAATAAGGTATAGACTTCGCTAGAGTTTATGATAAGCTTACCCGCGATGACCTCGTTCGGGTTCCTTGCTTTCAGGGAGGTTACGGCAAACGCTCTCCCTTGAACTACCAATTTTTAATTTTTTGGGACAGCCTTTGGTGCCTCCATCCCAGTTGGACTTGTCTTCGGTGCACGACAAAATCAGGTTAGGTGACCTTCTCTTCCACAATTATAACACACTTTGGACTGCATCGCGCAGTTTAGACTGATGTGTCCCTCCCCTCCGCATTTGAAGCATATGATAGGTGGTTGTTCTCCTTCCTTAACAACGGGTGCTGGTGCTGACGTCTTTCCATCATTGTTGAATCTCCTTTTCTTGAAATATCCACTTTTATTGTCTTGGCCATGATTACCACCAAAGTGGTTACCATTTCTAGCATGTTGATTCCCTCCACGTTTGTTATCGCCGCTTCGATGACTACTACCACTGGTATTATTATTTTGCCGGCTGCTTTCTCTTGGTTGGGTTAACTCGTTATCGCGCTCCAATAACTGGGCCCTATTTACAGCATCTGAATACAAATACAGTTTATGAGAAATTAGGTATTAACGTATCTCAGGTTTTAAACCTCTTAGAAACATCCGCATCATTCTCTCCTCATTATCTACCAAGTGGGACGCAAACCGGGACAACTCGGGAAACTTTGCTTCGTACTGCGACACGGTCATATTGTTCAGCTCCAGCTTGATGAACTCTACCTCCTTCATGTGACGAATACTTTCGGGAAAGTACTTGTGGTTGAACAGTTCTTGGAACTTCTCCCAAGACATCTTCAGTGCAGCAGGTTGAGTACGCTTTACAGATTTTCACCAGTAATCTATTTCTGCCCGCAACAAGAAGGTGGCAAAGGGAACCTTTTGCTCCTCGGAGCATCCCAAGATATCAAATATCTTGTTGATCTACTTTATCCACGTCTCTGCCTTAAGTGATTTTGGCTCTCCAAAAAACTCCGATGGTCCCAGCTCCTTGAACTGTTTAGCAGTGACCGTCCGAGACTTGCCATTGTTTCCACCAGCATTTCGAACAGGAGTCTCTCTTGCCTGATGTTGCATGAATTGCAAAAAGTCTCTGAACATTCCATCGCTCATCATTTGGTCAGTGTTGTTGTTTGCATGAGGATTGTTGCCTTCCTGATGTACATTATCCTGATTGTTGATCTGTGGAGACTCAACGGTCTCATGTGCTCCATTGCTATTCTCAACATTCTCAGATGTCATTTTTAAATACTGCCACAAAATAAGGGTTAATTGACATGTCATATATTATCCCTATACTCTGACAGACCAATTAAATACCAAATAAACTTAGGTAGGTCATACTAACGAAGAAATTCCCCGTCTCTCCCCTCCTAGTTCTTGTCTCATAACTCATCTAGGGATCATATCCCTAAGCTTTGATACCAACTGTGACGACCCCAAAACAGGTATACATCACCCATCTTGAGTCGCCAAATACATGGTACAAAATTCAAATACAACTTAATAATACAACTGTCGTGTAAAATATGACAAAACATAAACTGAGAGTTTTAAAACGAATATTATCTTCTAGACAGTAATCGACTCAAATGGAGTCCTCAATACAATTATTATCACACTATTTTATAGAATAGTGAGGACTACTAATGCTATCATCTGGACCGTCACTCCATTTCCCGACTAGTCCCGGCTACGTTCTCATTTCCTGAAGAGGACAATGAAAGCAAAAGGGTGAGCTCAACTAGCCCAGTAAGAAATATTATGACTAAGATAATACAGAATAATTTATCGTTAGCCTTCAACAGTGTTAAACTGATAAAATATAACAAACATCAAATTTAACTGCAGTGGAACAAGCAATTCATTAGAAAAGTCAAGTAGAGAATAAAATCTACTATCTTCTATGATTTAAAAGGTTTTCCATCACTTTTATCGCTGAGACTTAGCTTAATAAATAATCCACATCATCCCTGCACTACGGCCAAGGATATTCATTAGTATCACGACCACAAATTATCCATGCACTACGGGTCAAGGATATTCGTGTATTCATCAATGGTCATGATCATACGAACAACTGTCCATCAATGTACTACGGGCCAATGAGGACTTTTACCACATCATTTGTAACATTACGGTTATGATTATACCGAATAATCCCTAGTCATAATCATACCAAGTCTATCTATGCATTACAGGCCACAGATGACTTTCAACATAATATAAACATGAGGATGATGACAATGATATAAGAATTCAATAAAACAAGTTCAAGGATAAATTTTTAAAGATTTATAATTTAATTTATCCAGAAATCAATAACGTCGAAATTGTCAACATGATAATGCTTTGTGGAGTAAAATTCAAGAATAATATTATACCAAAAATAATTTGGACCAAAAACGAAGCGCAAATATCAAGGATATTCCGCTAATTTTATGGAGTATAGAAGCCAAAATTTTAACAAACGAGTATAGAATTTGAAATCTGAAACGAAATAATATTACTTACATACTACAGAGTATGGAAGAAAATATTATTTCAAGCGAATATTGAACAAAAATAACATCCCTTACGAATACGAAAGAAATAATACCCTTTACCTTAGTAGGAGATTGGATACTAAAATAGTGTAGTAACAGAATACTCTTCTTCTTTCTCTCTGATTCTCTCTCTATAGAATTCTCTTGTCAGTCGTAGTGAATTGGTGAGAATGAAAGAAGAAATAAGCTTCTATTTATAGAAGATTTCTAGCTTAGCCCTTGCAATGTGAAGAGGCAAGTGGCTTGACGACTGGTGATGTGAAAAGAAAAGTGGTTTGACGCCTGTAATGTGAAACAGCAAGTGGTTTGATGCATGTAATGTGAAATGACAATTGGTCGACGCCTGTAATGTGAAACGATAATTGGTCGACGCCTGTAATGTGAAACGACAATTGGTTCGACGCTTGTAATATGAAACGGCAAGTGGTTTGACGTCTGGTAAAGGCAATTACTATTGGCGAAAGTGACTCTTAGATGATGACATATGGGTCCCCCATAGAATAAACCAACTTACCACAAACGTCTCATAACAGACTTCTTATTTATATCAAAGATTGAATAAATATTACCACAAATCATTTTATCTTCAATCAACACATTTTTAATCTTCCAACAATTATTCATCATTAATATTATTACTCACAATATTTAACAATCAGATTATTCTCAGGAAAGAGGGGGGTTTTCGATAAGGATTTCTCCCTATTGACGCACAATTAGGTGATCAAACCTCTCCTCGACAGAACTTTCTAAACATCATCAATATTGTAAATAATAATATGAATAACATTGTCGTCTCAATTATTGATTTAATAATATAAAATATTATACAGATGATACTGTGACAATAATTGAATCAATAATATGAGATACTATGCAGTAATTACTGTAGCAATAATTGAGTATAACTGAGTGGCTTCTTACGTAAGCATCAATAATCAATACCATGTGCTACTATGCAACCACGCATATTACTGTATTTTTACCACCGGGTATTTCAACAGTTAACGGTAAAACTTTCGACGTTATTTTATAAAAAAATATTTTTGTCATTTTCTCAATCCGACAATAATTCTGTTGTGGGGTCCTCCAATGATTGTGCCATCGTACTAATATTCTCTGTTAAAATAAATATTTTCCGACCAATCGAATATAATATAACAACTTGCGTACTTTGTAAAATTTATAAATATTACTCGCAACTATAACATTATATCAAATTCACTCCATAATATTGAAAAATGATATTTATAAAAAATTCATCTTTATTCATAAAAGTTGGGGTCTTACAATATGAGATTACTTTTATTAATTAATTTCCAAACTCCTTTAGGAATTAAATAATCATAATAGTAATAATAATAATAAGACTCCTCTTATTAATTTATATTTAATATTTTCAAAATATTAAATAATAAATATTAAGCTATTTAATTTATTCTATCACCATAGATTAAATTAAATATACTTAACTTGTTATTACGATTATGTCGTTTGCTTCTTAAATAATTATTCTTCCTTTTATGGTGTGACCCTTTAGGTTCTCCATATTAAACCGGTTGTGAATAATTCAATTAATACAATTCTAATCTTATTTAAATAAATAAATTAAGCTATTAATTTATTTAAATAAATAATATTTATTCTACAATAGGGATAAGCCTTCCTAGTGATTAACGACTTTTCAGATAATATAAATTTTAACATTAATCATAAAAGAACCTTTGAGTAAATAGTTACCGTACAATTCAATTCTTCCACCATACAATGTTACAATTAAATATAAGACATAGAATTATTGTCAAGTCTTATTTTATTTAATTATATATTTTTCTATTCTTAAATGCACAACTCCAAATAATGCAAATTAGAAACTCCTTTCTAATTTCATTCTGCCTTAGTCAAGGACTACTTGCTTGTCATTTATCGAATCACATAGGACATTTCACTTCTTTTACTAGAAGCGGTAGATTCTTTATTGATCATACATTATCTCCATGTACAACTTATTATACCCAAGCATACCCTTTGATATACCCTAAGGGTCTTAAGGAATAAGTCAAAGTATAACTCATCATACACAAGATACTATGATGATCTCAAGTCCAAGGATCACTTGTACTACTATCACTACAGGAATTTCTATTGACAGGCAAGTAAAACTCCATTAGGTATTCATTAGCGAGCCACGTTCAGCGTACTTATTTTCCAATAAGCACCTATATACTTGCTTTAGCGTCTCCACACAAATAATCATGAGATCAATCATCTTCATCCAATGAGCAAGCAACGTATGTACCAATCTATCCGGATTCATTAATTCCCAATTTAGTAATCCAATAATTGGGAACTATTTTAGTTTTAAGCCTTTTAAGAATTTAGATCTCATTAGAATGATCATTATCATTATTCTAAAAGCATTGCTTAAAATTATGGGTTTATCACATATTATTAAACAGCATCATGTAGATAATTAAAAGCTTTTAATAAGTTAATACTTTTTATTAATAAATGAATAAGATTGTTACAAAGTATATACTTTATCATCAAACATAATTGGCTTGTGTGCCTACTACTTTCAATCTCCCACTTGCACTAAAGTCAATCGTCATGGTATCTCATACCCTTCTTCTCTAAGTGACGATTATCCTGCTGTTGGATAAGCTTTAGTAAATTGATATGTAATATTTTTCTTGAGAGTCAACTATCTCTATAGTAATTTCCCATCTTTTAATGACTTCTATAATTAAATGAAAGTGCCACATCACATGTTTAGATCTTAGATGAGACTTAGGAACTATTCCTAGTTTTGTAATGAACTTTTCATCCAAACAATCAACTTGCAGCTTCATTTATAGCTATATACTGTGTCCTTATCACTAAACCAGCAACTCTTTATTGTTTGGAACCTTTCTAATTCACTGCACCACTGTTCAAGGTAATGCTTTACCTTAAAGTGGATTTTCTGTCTGTCTAAAAAAATTGAGTCTGTTAAACCCTCTAGTTTTAATTTAGACCCACCATAAATTTTAATCACATCCTTAGTGTCGGTTAAGTACTTTAAGATATTTTTCACTGTCTTACAGTGATCTTCTCTAGAATATGACCGATCAACATCAGGTCACGTATATTTCATTGTATACATGATTGTCACTCATGCGATCTCTCTTTTTAGGAGTATGGGGACTATTAAGAGAGATACACTCCATGATTCATCAACATGAGACATCTCTTGGAGTTTGTCATGCTAAACAACTTTAGCATCAAATGAATATATGTTCTTTAGGTTAAGTTGAGCATCCTCTTAAATCTATCTATATAGATTTGTATCCTCAATTACGATACTCTTCCCAAATCATTCATGGAGGAATGTTTTGACAACTTTATCTTTACTGATTCTAGCATTGGCATGTCATTCCTTATCCTTAGTATATCAATATATAATACTAGAAATGTCATGATGCTCCCACTTAACCTTTTGTACACACTAGGTTCATTCTTATTTGTGATAAAATCAAACTCTTTTGATTTGTTTCATCAAAATGAATGTTCAGTTTTTGAGAAGCTTGCTTCAATCCATTTCTCTGAGTGTCTACAACTCTTACCTCATCGTATGTAACTGGATCATCATCTTCTATGATACGTACCTCATCATCATCATCTATGATGAATCCATACCTCCCAGGTATCTTCGGTACTTTTCCAGATTTACGATTCGGTTGTGGTACAATAGGTCTATCTACATGTTCCTCTTATTTGACTTATAGTGTTTTGTGGTTCTTGAACTCTTCAAGATCTATTATCATCTCACTAGCCCCTTTAATGATAAACATCTTTATCTTAGAAGGCAGCGTCTTTCGCAACAAACACATTTTGCTAAGTAGGATTATAGAACATATACCATAAACTTACTTTAGGATGTCCCACAAATATGTACTTGTCAAATCTTGTCCCAAGCTTATCCTTTGAAACCTTTTCACATAAGCTGGACAACCCCTTATCTTAACTTACTTAAAATTAGAAATCCTTCATGTCCATAACTTTTATGGAGTCTTGTGGCCAGATTTTGAGGTTACCTTTTCGTAGATATGCAGCAATTTCTAAGAAATTATCCCAGAAGGATACTAGAATGTCGATAAAATCATTATGGATCGTACCATGTCCAACAAGGTACGAATTTTTCTTTCAGATACATCAATCAATTATTGTGTATCAGGAGGCGTCCATTGTGAGAAAACCATTTGAGATGATCTAGAAACTTATTGCACAAGTATTTATTCCTTGATCTAATCAAAGAATTTTAATACTTTGCCAATTTGTTTTACTTCTGAATTATTTGAACTTTTCAAATAATTCACACTTGTATTTCAATAAATACACACATTCAACTCTTTGAATGATTATCTGCTTTTCTTATACTAGTTTGTTCAATTTACAAAATAATTTTTTCACGTAAGTCAAGTATACAAAATCCATTAAGTAATATTCCAGTTCTATACAAATATTATTATTATAAATAGAACAACAATTTTTCTTAAATATAATACCAAAAATTTTATTGTCCAACAACAAAATAGAAATAATGTTTCTAACGAGAACTCAAATACAATAACAACTTATTGACATAATAGATTTTCCCGTAGGCAATTCTAAACATTAAGTTTCGATGGCTAATACAGCAACCTTTGCTTCATTTCTCACACATAGGATTACTTATCTTTGTTTAACTTTCTACTTCTGTTTGGTCCCTTCATAAATCTATATTTATGATAACCAAATCTGGTATCCAATGCCCAAGTAGAACCTTGACTTAAAGAAAAATTTATTTTAATCATGAACAAAACTATATTGTAACCGAAGTTTCACTAAGCTTCTTCTGGTTAGCCTCTACAAGATACTTCTCGCAGCTTCTTTTCCAGTGTCCAGGCTTATTACAGTGGAATCAAACTCCTTTGTTATCCATATCAGTTTTTTTCTTATTATCCTTTGTTTTTTCCTTTCTATTTACCTTCTTTGAATCGTTCTTCTTTTCAGAAGATTCTTTGGCCCCTACCAGTAAGACATGGTCTTTCTTGGTTGGAAAGTGACTCAACATTTTTTAACATGTTAAGCAAAACAGTAAGGCTGATATCTACCTTGTTTATATTATAAATTCACAACAATTGTGAAAGGAATTTGGGAGTGAGTGCAAGATCAAATCTTGGCTCAACTCTCCATCCATAACAAAATCTGTTGTCCTAATTGATCAATTAAATTGATAATATTAAGGACTTTTATCTGTACTATAGTGTCATCGGTCATTCTAGATCGGAAGAGCTCCTTAAATATCTGATATCTATCAGTCCTACTTTCCTCACCATCAACTACTTGATGTGCAGGAATATAGTAGGAGCATATATCCATAGTTTCATGTTGACGCTGAACCACGTTACTTATGGATGCGAGAATGATGCATTGAGCCAACTGTGCATCATCTTTTCACTTTCTAAAAGTAGAAATCTCTTCCCCAGAGGCATTGTCTGCAACCATTGCAGGGATAAGCATATTAAGGACTTAAGATAGCTTTTCAGCCATAAGAACTATTCTCAAATTCCTTAACCAATCCATTTAATTCAGTACAATTAAATAGCATCTAATATGCTTCACAGTGATAGTAATTTAGACATTGTAAAATTCTATAAATGAATTTGTAATTAAAAACATTTTAGCATACATTCTTTTATTAATTACCAAAATAAATTAGGACTTGTTTTAAATTGGTAGCTTCCACTATTTTCATCAAACTATATTACCCTCACTTATATAGTTCAGCAAAATCTAATTAAAGATTTTCTAGTGAGAATAAGGATCTCATTTCAAATATATATAGCCTTGTGGTGACACAACAAACTATATATAAATAAATAGGTAGACAACCCTTGTCAATTACATCAACTATGTAACTCCTTGTATTTTGCCTCTTTGATTATTTTGATCAAGTGGTGGCACATCCGAATTAAAATTATCCAAGTTAAGTCCAACCTAGCACTCCATATATTCAAAAATGAAAAATATTGTTCTTGTGGTGACACAACAAAATAACATTGTTCAATTTTCTTTATAAGCATCAAATGTGATAAAATTAACATCTCAAAAAATTAAGATAAGCCTCGTGGTGCCACAACAAACTTATAATAATTAATTAATACTCTATTATTTTTATCATGCTAGAAGGCGACGTTCGATATTCCAAATATCTTTGAACGCTTAGGACTTAATATAAAATATTTGAGGGGTTTGTTATTAATTTGTCTCATCTTGTTTAGCGCGCATGCACACACACACACACACACACACACACACACACACACACACACATATATATATATATATATATATATATATATATATATATATATTGTATAAGCATGCACATATAGAATACTATATTCTACCCGAATTGATTATGAACTTTATTCTAGTTTGGTTCATTAGAGCCAATAAGTGAACCAAAAAGGTCAAACCCTAGGGGTGCAAAAATTAATTTAAATATAACTATTACATTTAAACACGGGCTCCATTACAAACGGGTCTTCAAACACTCCTTGCTCTTTGATCTCCAATTCTTCAAAATTAATTCTAATTATTCCTATTACAAAACTATTTTAAAATAAATAGAAACCTTGATCAACAGTCATGGGGAAGTACATAGGAGGAAGATAGAATTTATATTAAGAAAAAAAATTAGAGAAGACGAGGTACGCAGACCCCATTTAATAAAACTCATACATTCATGCATCCAACTAAAATAAAATCCAATCACATTGGTCAATAATCCATAATCAATCCCATTTATAATCATACACATCACTATATGCATAAATATATAACATTTATCTCATGAATAATAAACATGCAATATATATATTGATATCATTTAATGGGAAAATTTAGTTAGCATAAAATCTAAATTTTTGAATAAAAATAAACTCTTTTATTTTAATCCAAATTTAAATCAAAATAAACTTCTTTTATTTTAATTTATCCAATTTTGAATAAAATAAACTATTTTATTTTAATCAAATTCTTTAATCAAAATAAACTCATTTATTTTAATTAGTTATGGAATCTAATTCCAAGTAAAAAAAACTCTTTTATAAAAGGAAACACGAATTCTTTTTCCTATTCGCAAATAAACTCTTTTATTTTGAATAATATGAAATCTTATTCCATATCTAAATAAACTCCTTTATTTAAAGAAATACATATTCTCTTTTTTATTCATAAATAAACTCATTTATTTTGAATAATATGAAATCTTATTTCATATCTAAATAAACTCCTTTATTTAAGGAAATACATATTCTCTTTTCTATTCATAAATAAACTCATTTATTTTGAATAATATGAAATCTTATTTCATATCTAAATAAACTTCTTTATTTAAGGAAATATGGAATTCAAATTCAACTCCAATTAGTTATCATAGAATTCAATTCTAACTCTAATTAGTTAGCATGAAATCCAATTTTAAGATTAAAATAAACTTTTTATTTTAATTATAAAATTATTTATAATATTATATATATATATATATATAATATATATATATATATATATATATATATATATATTATTAACCAAATGAAGCAACAAGATCAGGAACATACTGCATATGTATAATATATATATTCACGGAATCTAAGTCTAATACTTTGAAAGATATCCCCTGTTAAGTGTTAACAACCACATATCTATAAATTATATATATATAATCACTATCCATGAATCAACAGGTCAGTGCAAATCACGGAAAGTCAAAACAGGTTTCGCGAATTAGTTTACGATTTTTCCTTCCTTTTTTTTAAATTTTATACAATAAAATTATGCCGAAAAAATTTATTCTAAACACATATCAATATACATATCAAATTAAAATAATTAATAATTCGCATAATGGTTTGGCTCTGATACCACTATTAGGTTTGTAATATTCATAAACACAATCAAATTGCACAAAATAAGCGGAAGCATGGAAAATCAGAGTTTTAAAATTTTATAAACCATATACCCAGATCATCCTTCATGCACAATTATTAATTAAACGAAAAGATAAATAACAAGAATCATACCCTTGAATATTCGAGTTTTCTCAGGTACAAGTTCACCTCCAAATCCTTTTTGTGTTCAGCTTGAATCCACCGAGTTTGGTTCCTTCCTCTGATCAACGTTAACCACCCAAATGTTTGGCCTCTAGAGGTGATCCACCAAGGAAGAAGAAAAATTCAAGAAGATAGGTGCTTGACAAAACCATAGTTTTCTATCTCTCATAGAAATGGTGTACTCTCTAATAATTAGAATCACGTATGTTGTGAAAAAGTCAACAACCAAACCCTCACCCTCACCCATAATAAGACTTCTCTTATTTATAGATGTAGGTAACCCTCCTTAACAATTAAAGAATTGGATTTTATTTTAATTAATTAAACTCTTTTAATTAATTAGGCTCTCAATCTTATTAGGAATAACTAATTAACCTCATAAACTTGTTAGGAATATATGAGAGTACTTTTATTAATTAATTCTCAAACTCCTTTAGGAATTAAATAATAATAATAGTAATAATAATAATAATAAGACTCCTCTTATTAATTTATATTTAATATTTCTAAAATATTAAATAATAAATATTAAGTTATTTAATTTATTCTATCACCATAGATTAAATTAAATATACTTAACTTATTATTACGATTATGCTATTTACTTCTTAAATAATTATTCTTCATTTTATGGTGTGACCCTTTAGGTTCTCCATATTAAACCGATTGTGAATAAATCAATTAGAACAATTTTACTCTTATTTAAATAAATAAATTAAACTATTAATTTATTTAAATAAATAATATTTATTCTACAATAGGGATAAGTCTCCCTAGCAATTAACTACTTTCCAGATAATATAGATTTCAACATTAATCATAAAAGAACATTTGAGTAAATAGTTACCGTACAATTCAATTCTTCTACCATACAATGTCCCAATTAAATATAAGACATAGAATTACTATCAAGTCTTATTTTATTTAATTATATATTTTTCTATTCTTAAATGCACAACTCTAAATAATGTAAATTAGAAACTCCTTTCTAATTTTATTATGCCTTAGCCAATGACTACTTGGTTGTCATTTATCGAATCACATAGGACATTTCACTTCTTTTACTAGAAGCGGTAGATTCTTTATTCATCATACATTATCTCCATGTACAACTTATTATACCCAAACATACCCTTTGATATACCCTAAGGGTCTTAAGGAATAAGTCAAAGAATAACTCATCATACACAAGATACTATGACGATCTCAAGTCTAAGGATAACTTGTACTACTATCACTATAGGAATTCCTATTGACATGCAAGTAAAACTCCATTAGGTATTCCTTAGCGAGCCACGTTCAGTGTATTTATTTTCCAATAAGCATTTACATACTTGCTTGAGTATCTCCACACAAATGATCATGAGATCATTCTTCCTCATCCAATGAGCAAGCAACGTATGTACCAATCTATCCGGATTCACTAATCCCCAATTTAGTAATCCAATGATTGGGAACTATTTTAGTTTTAAGCTTTCTAAGAATTTAGATCTCATTAGAATGATCATCATCATTATTCTAAAAGCATTGCTTAAAATTATGGGCTTATCACATATTATAAAACAGCATCATGTAGATAATTAAAATTCATTAATAAATTAATACTTTTTATTAATAAATGAATAAGATTGTTATAAAGTATATGATTTATCATCAAACATGATTGGCTTGTGTGCATACTACTTTCAGTTATGACCTAGAGGATATCATCAAGAGGCTTTGCAAGCCCGGGAAAACCTGGAAAACCAATGAGTACACTGGGGAAAGGACAAGTTTTCCACTTCAGACGCTCAATCGCTATGGTAAGGCGTAGTACAGCTTCATCTATTCCAATATCATGCCTACTCGCCACCATAGCGACGTTACTAAAGAACGAGCGATCCTTCTCTTTGCGATTGTCACGGGTTTGAAGGTGGATATTGGGGTTCTCATTCACGAATCCATTCATAAGGCTATTAAGAGCACACCTTATGGGGGACTACCACATCCATCACTTATCACCTGACTGTATAAACGGGCAAAGGTCTAGTGGCAGTCAGATGACATCACTCAGCCGCCTATGTCCGTCATTGACCACCATGTCATCTCACGATTCAGTGTTTGGGAGAAGGCGCAGTCTCATGTTTGGGGTGAGGGGTACGACCCAGCAACTCAGCCTTTATCAGCGACTGGACCTTCTACACAGACTCCAGATAATGGTTCTTCTTCAGTCGAGCCACTGGCGGACATTATGGCATCCATGAACTTCTTGCACCGGAAGGTTGATACAGTGGCTCTGAGGCAGAATTTATTTGTACAGTATCACGCCGAGTTCGCCAACACAGTGGCCAATATCTATGCAACATTTGGTGGAGACAAGGTTGATGCCATGCCGTTCTGATTTCCTGAGCCTCCCGTCTTTTCACCATATCCTCCATCATCTTCAGGCCACAAGGAGGGCAATAAGGAGGGAAATGAAGAAGGAAACAATGAAGATTTATAGGGGTGATGGTGCAGACTAATATGGATTTTTACATTCCCTGCCAATAAGGGCATTGCCAGATTCGAGTTTAGGGGGAGTTATCAGTCTTTTACTGATATTATTATCTATGAAATGTTATGAACTACTAGTATAATATCTCTTGGGCTTTGTTAGTATTTTAGGCTGCAAGGAACTGTTATTAATTGTAGCCATGGATTATTATTTTGATGTTTTGATGCATGGATATGCTTGGATTACAGTTTATGATGTATGGATGTATATTATCTTTATATTTTGATTATGCTTGTGATATCCATTTTTGGGTCATGCTATGGCTTCAATCTTTTGTGTCATGTTATGGTTGTGTTAGACCCTATCTTAAGTTGTTATATTATTGCAAAGGTTATATATTTATTTAGATCCATTGGTTTTGGGCCATGATATGGCTTTGATAAGCCATATCTTGATCTGTTTATATGATTGGAATGGCTTATATATATTTTAAATTTTTGATTGTGCCCAATGATATGCTTCAAAGATGTCAAGCATTTATGGACGAGATTCTTAGATTTATTTTTAGTTAAGATTGTTGTTGATCCTGTCTAGTCTATCTAGCACATGCCAACTGTTATAGCTAGTTATATTTCTAATAGGTTTAATTGGTTAATTTTTATGGAAATTTTTTGAGTTAGCTATTATTAACTTGAGTGAGTAAATGTTAGTAAGATTTAGATTCTGATGCAAGTTCGGATACATTCTTGGTATAGTGGCATATATAAAAAAATTATTTATTATAACCTTAGTTAACTAAGTTTGATTACGTGGCTTTTGTTACTCGAGTTAATAAATCCTTAGGGGTATTCTACACCTAGTGCCCTAAAGCCATCTGGCTTAGGATTCATTGATCAAAAGCTCGTTACACGGGTAACTCGGAATAGCCTAATGTAATTAGGCATTGCACAGTCATATTTGAGGTTGTGTAGCTGAAGTATAATGAATAAAATTCTAGTTTGGCTTAAGTTTGATTACGTGGCTTTTGTTACTCGAGTTATTAGATCCTTAGGGGTGTTCTACACCTAGTACCCTAAAGTCATCTGGTTTGGGAGTCGTTGATCAAAAGCTCGTTACATGGGTAACTCTGTATAGCCTAAGGTAGTTGAACTTTACAAAAGTCAAAATTTAGTCGTTCTTATGCTAATGCCTAGTGGTCTGTTCTTGCATTTGTTGTCTTGTTCTGAAAACTTGATGTATCATGAGTTTATAGAGTTAACATTTTCTTTATGTCAATTTGTTTGTGTATATGAGTTATAGCTGGCCAAAATAGTTGGTAGGCACACACACATGATATGGATCAGTAGCAGTTTGAGCTAGATATTTGATCGAAGCCTTATTCATGAATTTGATTCTTCTTTGAGATTGTTATTTTGAGCCTTGAGGCAACAATGCAGGTATATAGTATTTCAGCACATGATTCGCGGTTATATTTACTTTTGATCTTTTTGTTCAGATATTTTTGCTTGGGGACAAATAAAGACTTAAGTTTGGGGGTATTTGATGAATGGGATTTATACCCGCAAATCGGACCCATTAAAACTTAAGAAGTTGCTTGTTCATCTTATTTTATATTACTTTTATAGTATATTGTTGTTATTTTGAACTAAAGTGCTTTGCAGGAGGTTTATTAGGTAATTTTCTAGCTTTCAGGGGATTAATTATCATTTTTTCACTGCCGACACCGCAACGCCTGTTTCTAGTCATTTCCTGGCGCTGCAGTGCCAGGCCATTGCCAGCTCAGCCCAGGTCACGTGCTGTAGTGCCTCATTAATGTGATGTCCTTCAGGTCAGCTGTGACAACCCCAAAACAGGTCCATTCCAACCAACCTATTCTGAGTCGCCAAATACATGGTACAGAAAACAACTAAAACTTTATTACAACAATTGTCATGCAAAATAAAACAACATATATGTTGTGAGTTTGGATACAAATATATACCAAATGTGACTCATGTTCCAACCGTGGACATCACCTCACAATGACACCTTACATAAAGGTATAGTCAAAAACTGTTTTAGAAATTAGAATCTTTGGAAAGTGCTCAAGGAAACCTTCGTACATGGGAGGCCATGCGTCTAGGTTATGATAGATATCATATGGCCACAGAATTATTCTTGGTTGACCCAATAGACCCCAAAGAAAAACGAGAAGATTACTATCATATTCTTCCCAATGGTGAGTCTTCTCTTGACATATCATTATCTCTACTGTCTCTAATTGAGAATTATACTTCAAACAAACACCAAGATTATATAGGTAGTGCTCGTATATATACTCAGCAAGTGGATGAGCACAACCATGTCTTATGATGACACGAGGTTGTATGTCATTAGACATCTTGTATGATAGTGGAAAAACACTCTTCCAACGTTGGGTTCGCCTCACCCTATATGATTCACCAAATATAACTACTAAAAGATGTATACAACACACTTGTCTATACTGTTTAGGGAGAACTCCACAGCTAGAGACCACCGTTCTATTTTCCCGTTACCCTCGCTCGACCCAGCTACACTCTTATTACCTGAAAGGAATTATGAAGCAAAAGGGTGAGCACAACTAGCTCAGTAAAGAATATCATGACTAAAGATAATTAAATTATCAATAGCCTTCATCAATAATAAATCAGAGATTTAGAACATATGGTAAATGATAAAAATTTCAACCATAGTTGCAGCGGAACGAGCAATCCATTAGAAGAGTCAAATAGACTATAAAGTCTATTATCTTCTCCATGTTAAAAATCCATCAACAATATTTTATCCCTGTAACATCAATCAATAATTCTGGTCCACAATCATATGAATAACTCATAATCATAACTGTAGTTCTAAATTCCTCTTCTCATCCAGGACGAAGATAATTTTTATCACCTATCTTTACCTGAAACATCAAAGATCATGGTTACACCAAATCACATTTCATGTTCATAATCATACTAATAACTTCCTCTTTGCACTACGGCCAAAGATATTCATTTGTATCACCAATTGGTCATGTTTATCTCAACATCTGTTCATCTTTGCACTACTGGCCAAAGATATTCAACAACATGTCATCTTTGCACTACGGGCCAAAGATATTCATCAACAATTCATCTTTGCACTACAGGCCAAAGATATTCATCAATATTTCATCTTTGCACTACAGGCCAAAGATATTAATATCTCAAAGAAATATATAATCATTTCAGAATTTATATAAACAATAATTATAACCATGTTGATCAATTCACCTTTGCATTTAAGCTAAAGATATTCACTTATAAATTCAATGGTCATGATCATACCAATCAACGATTCAACTTTGCACTACTGGCCAAAGATAACCCATAGTCATGATCATACCAAAAATCTACCCATCTTTACACTCAAGTCAAAGAGAAATATCATCATTAGGGTTATAAAAATGTTATATATAATAATAAAAATAATCTGATCAACATCTAGTTTTAATCTCAAGAGTAATATTCGTAAATCAACTATAATTTGGCTAGAAAAAGAAACCAATTTTATCGTGAATAGTAACTCGTGAATAGTAACTCATGAATAGTAACTCGTGAATAGTAACTCATGAATAGTAACCCCGACACAAAAAGGTAGAAATTCCACAATAAAATCCATACCAGTATTTCGGTATAATGATATTGAAAGAATAATATTTCTTAAGCTTATAAACAATTTATTTAAATTGTTTACACTTTAGTAAATAATACATTTAATCATTCTAAAATACCAAACTCAATAATCAAAACCCTCATCAAAAATCTGCATATACCTCATATAGGATTCTCAAGTCATAAAATTCTATTTTTCAATTTTCTTACTTCACAAAACATATTTAATTCATTTACTCATAACTAGACCATTTTCATGAAATATACCAAATCAGTTCCAAAAATATTTCTTTTCTGGAATTTAGCATAATATAGTCCCATAGTGAACATATATTTTTCTCAAAATTTTTAAAAGTCATTTACTATTTTTCATATGGCCAAAACAGCCGAATATTTAGACATTTATCAAAAATTGTACTTTTGTCTAAAAATTCTGAAATTCACAGAGTATACTCCTATCATATACATGTACTCCCAATAAAAATTTCATCAATTTTGGAGTTAACCACAAGGAATTATAAGCGGTTACTTTTAAAATAGTCTTTTCTCATAAAATTCATAACTCTCAATCTATACATCCAAAAATCACCATTTTTGGACACAATCAAGAACACTCATCAAAATATCATTTCAAATTTTTCCAGAATTTTTGAAGGGCAGAAAAATTACGAAACTGAAAAACATAACAACCCTTAAAATTTTTTATTATCCCTTACCTCAAAAGAGCAGTACTTCTGATCGGTATGCAAAGCCGAAGGAAACTTGCACTGAATAGCAACTCTCAAAGTATCTAAATACTCACAAAATATGCTTCATAATATAGAGAGAGAAAAAGAGAAAGCTTATGTTTCTGGTGTGATTTTTAATTCTAACTTAGCCCTCTATTTATAGGAAAATTTTAGTAGGCTTGACCTGCAACCTGATGGCTTTACCTGCTACTATTCCCACCCACCACATTTGAAATAAAATTCAGTACATTTCTTCACCAACCATAAGTGGGGCCCACTAATTCTAGAATTTTCTACCAAAATGATAAACTCCAAAAATTCAACAATTTCTGAACCAGTCATCTCGTAAAACTCATAATAAATCATATGTTCATTTTTAACGGTTCAAAATTTGTGGGCATATACTCAACTTATATATGTATAACATATCCAAAAATTACCACGATCCAACGGTCGGATTAAAAATTATAACCCCCGCAATATATCTCAAAAACTCTGATTTTTAATACCTCCATTCCGACAAAAATACGGATAAAAACCTCAACATTAACTCCTTCATTTTTAACCACAAAAATATATCTCTCGTTTATATCCACATAAAATAAATATTTCCTTATTATATGAATCAATAATTAATTATTCACAAATAATATTACAGAATCACATTTATGACAACCAGGCCGTTCCCAGGAAAGAGGGGGTTTTCCAATAAGGATTTCTCCTTACTAGCGCGCAATTAGATGACCAAACCTCTCCTTAGACAGAACTTTCTAGACATTGCCAATAATGCTATCTAATAATATTATTCAAATAATATGAATTATTGATCTGATAATAGAAAATACTGTGCAGCAACAATTATTGAAACAACAATAATATAAAATATCAACGCAGCAATTATTGAATCAATAAAACAAAATATTGAACAGTAATTACTGTAACAATTATTGAGTAGTGCCTTCTTACGTAAGAATCAATAATTTCAAAAATACTATGCAATACCGTGTGCTACTGTGCAATAACGCGTATTACTGTATTTTAACCACCGGGAATTCCAACAGTGTTAAAGGTAACAACTACGCCGTTATTTGTAAAAACTCAAATTTGTCGTTTTCTTCACCCGACAGTTATTCTGTTATGGGGCCCACAAATGGCTGCGCCGTCGTACGAATATTCCCCGACAGAAAGAATATTCCACGACTAAACGAATATTCCCCGACAACAATGAATATTTTATAACCACTTGTGTATTTTGAAAAAAATTCATATATCACCCTTAACTTTAACTTTTTATTAATTTAACCATTTACTAAATAGAAAAATTGAATACTTTTATTTTATAAAATTCGGGGTCTTACAGTTCGGTCATATAACAGTCGTTTATACTTTTAGCGACGGACAACATATAGCGTCGCTAAAAGTATAGACGACGGTTGTATAACCGAAACGTCGCTGGGTCCGTCGTTAAAGGGGGGGTGAGCTCGGGTGAGTTGGGTAAGGGGTGAGCTTAAGATCCGGACCGTATATATATATATATAGTCATACATTATATATAATATAATAATATATATAATCCATACATGCATGTGCTGTCATTGTTGTTAAGTGATAAAACCGAATGTGTGTGCTAGTGTCACTCATTTTGGGACCAAAAGAAAACGCGTGAGTTTTTGCTAGCATTTAGCTTAACACACATGGTCAAACTAAGCATTAAATGACAAAGTGATAGAATTTAGACCGGGCGATTTTTAAGCTACTT
The DNA here is from genome assembly GCA_016801055.1 of Panax notoginseng. NCBI lineage: Eukaryota > Viridiplantae > Streptophyta > Magnoliopsida > Apiales > Araliaceae > Panax > Panax notoginseng. The sequence goes on along the minus strand of CM029017.1, from coordinate 58,493,349 downwards.
CCGCGTAAAATTTTGTTCCAATCTGGTCCGCTTATTTCAAAAATTTTCATCTATACCGTGCATTCAAAAATCAGTTTATCTAAATTATATTTTTGCCCCAACTTCAAAAATTCTATAAATAGGGAGTATTTCATTCATTTGGTTTTTACCAATTTAGTGAAAAGAAAATCATACTCTCCTTGCCAACAATCTCTCTAAGCTTTATATCTCTTCTTACAAAAGTTCTGATTATTTTTAAAGAGAAAAATTGGTCCAAGTATTGAGATAAGTTTAATTTCTGTTGAATTATTTCTTACTTGCATTATATCTATAGATATACAAATACTCAGTGTTCTACACAATTTTATATATTCATATTTTATCTATTTGTCAAATAAAAGGATACTTGGGCGCCGCAAGGCTACGGAGATACACCTCTACGGAGAAGAATTCGAACCGTACGATTCCTTATAGTCTTCAGTAACCTTTTATCGACATTATTTATATAAATATCCTAAAGTAGACACGACACTTGATAGCTCAAAACAACACTGAGATACTGCTCCAAAAAGAGTAGTCATCCGAACCGGACTTGAGAATCGTAGTGGTCTATTAAAAATATTTATATAAATATCAATTGTGAAAATTATAAATTTTGTCATACTTAGACGCCGCAAGGCTACAGAGATACACCTCTACTAAGAGGAATTCGAACCGTACGATTCCTTATAGTACTAAGTGACATTATCTATAAAAGTTCACATAATAGATAAAATATTATTATATATTATTTGAGTTAAATAAATAATATTTGTTATATCAGTTTATGCTTAACTGAGATTATACTTGATAAATATTGTTTAAATTGATTTATTATTTTCTTCAAGTATTGATAATTTATAAAGACTAACTAAGGAACAATTCTATATTATCCATAGAAAAATACTCTTTATTTTATAGAATTGTTAATTCTTTATAAAGTGCCTTAAAATCTTATATTTGCTTAATTAGAAGCATCTGTGGATCTAAACAAAAGTTCTATCTGCTTTAAAAAGACTTATTATTGAATATAAAAGTCCTTGAACTTTTATACTGATATATTTTCTCATAATTTTCTATCTGCTTATTTGAGAAGAATTATTCTGTAATTAACTATTATCAGCTTATTAAATAAGCACATTGTCGTAAACTTACTTGAAAACAAAGGAAGAATTAGAGTTAGTTTATTTTATGTACCTGTGAGAAAGACAAGTAATTCTTCGATCAAGACCAGAGTCTTAGAGAGGTCAGCAGGAAGTTGAGTCTCTAGTGTACTTGTGAGATGAGGAAGAGACTGTTATTTCAAGACCAGATCATAGAATAGAACTGAACTCAAAAGGTGGTACAACTAGACTTGAGGAAGGAGCGGGGAGCTTGCTGTCCAAGATAGAATAGTTGAATAGTTGGAAGTTTGTCTATAAAACTTTGTTAAGGCTTCTCCGCCTGTTGAAGGAGTTTTTATTACTGATAGTAATAGGATCTCAAGTTCCAAGTAGGGACTTGAGACTGGACGTAGCAACATACCAAGGGGTATATGTTGTGAACCAGATAAATCTCTGTGCATTGTAATTGAATTTTTTTATCTTGCATTCTAATTGCTAAAATTGTTAATTAATATCTAAAATTTTAAAAAGGTTTAAACATAATTTTTAACTGGTAATAATCTATTCAACCCCCTTCTAGATTATTATTGACCTTTCAATTTGTATCAGAGCAGTGCTCTTTAACTTGTTTGTTGAGTATATACAGGCATACTTAAGAGTAGATCCATGGCCTACAATGCTACTGGTTGCGGGGAAGGACTGTCTATGTCCAGACCTCCACTATTTGATGGTACCAACTTTGCCACCTGGAAAAACAGATTCAAAATCTATGCCAAATCCTAAGGAATCAAAATCTGGCGTGCCATTGAACAAGGTGTGCAAATTCCAACCAAAATTGAAGGAGAAAAGACTGTCGAGAAAGACATATATGAATTCACCACTAAAGAAGAAGAGATCATGAACAATGCATCCCGAGCAAAAGAAGTGCTAACCAGTGCTTTGATCGAAAAAGAATACAAAAGAGTTAGTAACTGTAAAAATGCAAAAGAAATTTGGAAAAAATTGATTGTAACCTATGAAGGTACCAATCACATCAAAGAAACCAGAAAAGATGCTCTAATTCAAGAGTATGAAAGTTTCAAGCTTGAAGAAGGAGAAAAGATCATTGATATGGAAACTCGATTTTCCAGAAACATTGATGAGCTAAAGCAATTGGGAAAAGCAAACACTACAAATGAGAAAAACAGAAGAATTCTCAAAGCTCTTCCATACATCTGGAAAATGAAAGTCACTGCAATAAAAGAAATGCAAGATCTAACTACATATCCTATGGATGATCTCATCGAGAATCTTCGTGCCCACGAAGTTGATATGTTCGTTGAAAAAGCTGGATCAGATACAGATCTCAAAAAGAAAGGAATCGCCTTCAAAGCTCTTTTGGTGGATCAAGAAAGTGACGATGAAGAATTAAATGAAGAACTTCTTAGTCTAAACAACAATGAAGTTGTTCTACTGTCTAGACAACTCAGAAGAGTAATTCAAAGCAAAGCAAGAAAATATGGCAAAGGCTTCATGAAAACAAATAACAACTTCAACAACTTCAAAGGCAAATAATTTTTCAAACCAAAGAGGCAAGGAGGAAATTTCAAAGCAAGTAACAACAACTTCAGAAGTACCAATCCATATTAAAATTCAAACACATGTTTCGAATGTAAGCAGGCTGGACACTTCAAGAAGGACTGTCCAAAACTAGCCAACAACAAAGTTCTTGTAGCTGAAGAAGGATGGGATCTAAGTGACGAGGAAGAAACTGATGAACAAATCGAAGCAATTGCAAATCTCTGCTCAATGGCAGATAATGACTCATCACCAAGATCTGAGGTAAATTCTGAACACCAACTGCCTAACACTTCATTTTCTTCATACACACTAGAAAATATAAATGAAGAACACTATGAATTACAAGAAGCTTATAGTCATCTATATGGAAGTAATGAATTGATAAAAGAAGAATTAGAAAGATTAAGAAAAATAAATAATAGTCTTGAAATTGAAAATGCTAATTTAATTATCACTAACGAAAGTTTAAATGAAATAAACTTAGAAAATAAAGAAGAATTAGAACAACTTAAAAAAATTAATAAAAATCTTGAAATAGAAAATTCCTCACTTATTATCTCAATTGAAAATCTTGAAATTAAAAATTCAACACTTGCTGTAATCAATGAAGATAATCAAGTACAATATCAAGCCGTAATTGAAGAAATTAAAAATGAAAATTCAAGTTTAAAGTCAGAAATAGAAAATCATAATTGCATAATTGAAAACTTAACCAAAGAACGTGAAGATTTAAATAATATAATTTATAAATTTACAAAAGGAAAGGAAAATCTTGATGTCATGTTAAATTAACAAAAATGTAGCTTTAATAAAGAAAGTTTAGGATATACAGGTGAAACAAGTGAATCAAAAGATAAAGGATTGTATCACGTTAAAATTAAAGAAAATGAAAGCCATATATCTCCCTTCACAAAATGCTCTTATTGTAACAGAAATGGTCATTCTTTTTATATGTACAATGCTAGAAATGAAAACTATAAAGGAAAAATAATTTGGGTTCCCAAAGGAACATATACTGCACCAACCATCACAAGAAGAGAATTTCACAAACAGCATTATCATACTCCTCACAATCCAGTTACTCATATAATGCTTTTCTCAACTAAAATTGATTATCCTATGCCGAGTTTTGTAAAGAAAACTTCAAATGCTCCTTATACAAAATGAAAAACTCACCCTAAGGACCCTTCAACTTAAAGGGTACCAACTTGTGAAATTATATTATAGGTATGTCTTGCCGCTGATATGAATAAAAGCAAATGGTATCTTGATAGTGGATACTCTAGACATATGACTGGAGACAAATCCAAATTAAGAAATCTGCAAGCTATAGATTTTGGTGAGGTAACTTTCGGTGATAATAATAAAGGTAAAATAATTGGAGTTGGATGTGTGGGTAACAAACGCATAACCATTTCCAATGTTCAGTTAGTTACTAGACTCAGGTATAATCTTCTGTCTATCAGTCAACTATGTGATAGTGGTTTTAAAATATCCTTCAGTACACATAACTTCTCTATTTTTGATCAAACTGGTAAATTAATCTTAGATTGTCCTAGATAAACGTGTATACTTATGACTTAAATGCATACTCTCACTTAGATAACATCTGTCTTATATCCGTAAATGAGGGTCCTTGGCTATGGCATCGCAGACTGGGACACATTAATATAAAACTCATAAATAACATTTCTTCTAAAAAACATGTTCGTGGTCTTCCTAAATTAAAATTCTTTAAAGACCACATCTGTGAAACTTGCGAATTAGGTAAACAAATTCATGCATCCCATAAACCTAAATTCACTGTGTCTGTAACAACCTGATATTTTCTATATAAATAAATCAAGAATTTTGCGTATAATTTTTTTTTTTTAATTTAAGGATGAGGATTTGTACAAGATAATGTGTGTATGTAATTATGTAATAGATAAAAATATATTTATTACATGAATGTTTACAAATAATTTTTATTTTAGAATTATTGACTATTATAAAGTTTATTCTTTTAATAATTAATTTTATAGTGAAAATGTTTTTATTAATTATTTTCCATGAAAACATGATTATTATATTTTTTAAATAATATATGAAATGATTATAGAATTATTATAATAATTATTTATTTTATTATATGAATTTATGTTAGAATATTTAAGTTATTTATTTTAACTTAATTATTAATGGTATATAAGTCAGATAAATCAGATATGGAATCCAAACCCTAATTTTGGATTTTGATCAAGGAATGAGAATAAGAATATTATATTAATTATATTTTGATTTTTTAGTGTTATACTTACGTACGGTATGTGTGTATAGAAAATGGTTGGTCAATTATGGTGTTTAATGTCAAAACCCTAGCATTAATTTATTTCACCCTATTTTGAAGTTCAGATGGGAGATTCAAGACTGTGTTATGCGATTTATGTGTGTATTATATAATTCTATGATTAATTAGGTAAACCCTAATTAATAGTTAGAAATATTAAATTTCTAGAAATCCTAATAATTATATTAGAAACCATAATATTTAAATTATAATTAAACCCTAGTTCAAGCAGTTCAACCTTAATTCAAGAGTCGAATGCAAGCTTAAGACTGTTATGTAATCATTTTAATGTGTGTAATGACCGGTATTAAAGACATTAACCCTAATTAAGGAGAATCTTAATTATTTTCAAAACCCTAAATTTTTAAAAGGTATAAATCCTTATTATTTTTATATAAATTATAAATCCTAAATTTGTTAATTGAGAACCCTATTTGGTAATTAAGCAAGTTTAATGCTAATTAGTGCACTTTAAACCCTAATGTTCATGTATGATGTAATTCGTAAACATAATCTAATTAGGGATTTCTAAATTGTATTATTGGAAACTAATTTTCATTTTTGGAAGCTAAATTGTTATTTATTTTTCCTAATTTTGGAAATCCTAGAATTTTGGCTCTTAAAACCTAAAATGGTTCAAACCCTAACCCAAACCCTAAACCCTAAGGGTTAGATTAGACTGTCAATAATGCCCTTAAAATTTGAAATCAAATTGACCATATTACCCTTTTTGTATTATTTGAAAGATAACTTGCAAATCTAGCTAAAATATGTAGTTGGTAAACCACCAAGATTGCCCATGTGACAAATATAACACAACTCAGCCATATATTGACAGCTAATTCAACCAAATTCATTGCACCAAGAGATTATATAAGAGTTAGAGAGAGAGAGAAAGTACTCATTTTTGTTCATTTCTTTCCAAAGCTCTCACAAACTCTCTCTCACAATTCAAGCCCCACGAAATTCCTTAAACAAAACAGAAACATAGCATCAAGATTTGCTCATGGAAAGGTATAAAGCTAATCTTACAATCTGATTTTGAATGATATGTTAAAAGTTATGTTTGTGTGTTGTAACATGTTCTATGTAGTGTCTATAAGTGATCTGGGTTGGCACATGTTAGATCCATAACATCAAAGTGCTCGAAATTGAAGTTTTTCAAAATCTGGAAATTTTTGTTTTTGTATCTAACAGTCAAATGTCAGTCCTCATAGATCTTTGTATGTTGTGTGTTTTTGTTATTTAAGTGTTTGATGTTGTAGTCTAGTATGAGATCTTTCATCTGGTACAAGAATTAAAGTCAGATCTGTTGTAGATTTGAAGTTATGATCGGTCAAAACCCGTTGACCGGGCATGACCGGTCGAAATCTGGGTAAACCCAGAAAGTATGATCAGCGTCTGACAAGAACTTTGTAAGTCCGGATCTGTCAAGTTTTAAGTGATTTAATGTTTCTGTTTGTTACATGTTGTAGCTGGTAATGTGGAATGTAGATTTATGTCTTAATATCCCATAAACAATCAACAGATCAACCGTGACAAGCGGTCAAAGTAGGCCATTTACACTGAATCGACATTTTTGGGAATTTCCAGAATTCATGAAGAACAGATTTCTGACATTGTTTGACCATGCCAGATCTTACACATGTTTTGATGATATAATGTTTTGATGTTATGAACTTATACCTTGACATATATTCTATAGATTTGAACCTTTAAACGACATAAATGATAAATAGAACACTTAGATTTTCGGGCATGAAAGTGGCTAGTCGAAGTTCTGGGTTTCTGAAGAAACCCAGATAATGTCTGAGATGTATTTCTACAGCTTAGATCTTCTTATTTTGATGTTGTATGGTCATGCTTGTTGTTGAATATTGTAGTATTACACTAGAACTTTAAGATCTGACCAATAGTGTGTCTAGAAACATTATATGTTACGAATTAAGCTTGGTCAAAGTGAGCACCCCGTCAACTGCATATGAATTTCTAAGATGTATAAAGAACACGAACAACACCTATAGCGACGGTTCTGTTGCTATAGGCGGTCTTTAGCGACAGTTTATTTATAAAATTAATTATTTTTATTAAATAAATCTAAAAATTAGTTTTTAATTATGAAAAATACAAAATAAATTCTTAAAAATTATTTTAAAATCCGAAAATTAGTTTTTAATTATTTTGAATATATTTCATAAACATTTTATATTTTTGGAATATTAAAAGTATTTAATTTATTTAATTATAATATTAAATAAATTATTTAAAAATAATTTTAATACATGAAAAATCATTTAAAATTATATTATGGTATAAGAAAATAATTTAAGTTATTTTGATAACTTTTAATATTTTGGGATGAATTTTATTAATTAATTAATATTAATGGTAATTAAAGTTATTTAATAAATGTATTAAATAAATTATGGAAAATTGAATTAATGATTTGAAAATTATATAAAAATTATATAAAGGTTATAAGAATATTTTAAGTTATAAAATATAACTTTTGATATTTTGTCATGAAAAATATTAATATTTTAATATTAATAATATTAGATTTATTTAATACTTATATTAAATAAATTAGTTTAAAAATGATTTTAATATTAGAAAAATTATTTTAAATGAAAATAAATAGTTTAAAAATATTTTAAGTTATAAAATATAACTTTCAATAATTAAAGGAAAATTTTATTAATTATTTACTATTAAATGATATTAGAATTATTTAATTATTATATTAAATAAATTAGTTTAAAAATGATTTTTAATATTATAAAAATCATTTAAAATAAAAATAAAGTGTTTAAATATATTTTAAGTTATAAATCATAACTTTTGATATTTAAAGGAAAATTTCATTAATAATTTAATATTAAATGATATTAGATTTATTTAATAATTATATTAAATAAATAGTTTTAAAATAGTTTTATTTATTTAAAAATCATTTAAAAATGATATAAATGAATTAAAAATATTTTAAGTTATGATTAAGGACTTTTAATATTTTGATATGTAATACATTAATACTTTAATATTAATGATAATAAAATTGTTTAATATTTGAATCATTTAATAATGATTCCGATGTTTGAAAATTTATGATAAATGATAATAAATGTTTAAAACTTATTATAACTCATTTAAAAATAATATGACTGATACTTACAGATATTGAACTTTATGATAAAGTCTTAGACTCGATAATTACCCGATAAAACTGTCGATAAACCGACATGTTTCAGAAATTGATCTGAACTTAGATAATTTGATTAGATATGTGTTTATTTGTAATTCAATGGTTGTGGAACATATGTGACAATGTGATTAGGTTATGTGCTAACTGTAATAAGCAGTACTATGTGTTATAGTATGTTATTCTAATTGATCAAATGATCTTATTACTGATAGGTGTTGTATAAAGATAGAACTAAGTGACAAACTGTAAGCAGCTAATCAGGCAAGTATCTTACCTTTGTATTTCCTTTATGCAATGGACATGAGTAAGAAGTTTCGGAATTATATTATTATTATGCTATATTATTAACCCTATTGTGATATATTCTATATCCGATCATTGTTTATTAACATGTTAGTATATGGTAATTCAAATATATATTTTGTTCGTTAATTTCTAAATATGATTACACAAGTGTCCCTACTTGGATAATCATTGTATTTAATCACATGTTGGAGTCCAAGCTACTTGACCAGCTAGACACAGAATTTCGAAATATCGTTGAATATGATAAAAACCTTTTTGCATCCAATCAAATTATTTTGGTTCGGATTCCAGACTAAGTATGAGCATCCCGATCACGGAAAAACTTTTATGCGCCCAAGGCGGACAGAGTGAACGATCCTATTGTTCTTGTAATGTAGTATTGATCAATACAGGGCCTATGGGAAGTACAACCTAACGCCCGTAAGTTATGACGGTTTGCAGATGAAGTTCTGCTAAACCTTAGCGAAAACTAAAAATAATGTTCATAATCTGTCAACTAATGCCTATATATATAGTCAATATGTAGTTTCAAAATTTGAGATAGAATTGTTATGTTGTTATTATCGGTTCAGTTTACTTCACAACTATAAATTCATTGTAGAAGTGATGTACAAAGAAAATATTTATTTCTTTCAGCTACTTATATTTCTAATTGATATTACTTGTTGGGCACCAAAATGTTCACCCTTGCTTAAATTTAAATATTTTCAGCTAGGCATGATCATCTCGAAGGTTCAGACAAGAACAAGTGAAAAGAAAAGCAAACAAAGCATGTTTAATTGGTGTCTTTTGTAATAGTTAGACTGTATTAATATAACGATATATATTATATATCATGAAAAGAATATAGTAAAGGTTACGTACTTGGGATTAGACTCTGATAAATGTAAGCTAAATTTGATATTTATATTATTATTATTATTATTAGTATTATTCCGCTCATAGAAATGGTATCGTGAAGAACCGAGTTCGGGTTTCAAGTACCCGAGTTTGGGATCTTTACAAGTTGGTATCAGAGCTTTAGGATTAAAAATCTTAGGTGGGTTAGACCTTAGGCTATAACCTTAGAACAGAGGGAAACATTGAAAATACAAATAACTCATATAGAGTTTAAAAAGGAAGATGAATTGAATAAGTTCATCGACAAATCAATTAAAAGATAACTTATATAAAATTATTAATTGTTATGTGTATATATTAGGTGATAATCAAGATATCTTGTGTGTAGATGTCAGATAGAAAAAGATTAAGATAGCCTCAGGTCGTAAAGAAGAAGTCAACCTCCATAAATCGAGCCAATAGCTGAAATAGAGGCTCACATTGAAAGTTATCTCAAAGAGGTGATTATTTTGAAATGTGTAGTGCCAGACCCTGAAACAATAGTATGACTGATAGGTAGAGTATAGTTAAAGAATATGTGGGCAATATCGAGTTATTAAACTTATATGTTTGTGGTGAGTTCTTAAACTCATAATGTATGGTAAGTTGGACGAACAAGGTTTAGCTAGATGTGAAGGGATTATTGAGGATAATGGGAATTGACAAATTTCTAAGCAATTGATCCTTAGTGGAGGCGTAAGAAATAAGTAGTACTAGTATTACTTGAATATGTATGATTTTATATTGTGTATATGATAGGTATGTCTGTATAAAGTAATATTTTTCAAATTTTGTATAAGTTATGGCAGCGATTCCTGACTTTTGAGTCATAAAGGGATAGCGGATGATTAAAGCAATATGTGCTATGGTATGCCAAGTGGTATGAGTATGAATTTATATGGAATTAATGAAATAAGTTGGTATAAAGATAGTAGTTAATTATATGAGTACTGGTTAATGCAGAAAACCAAATTTTCAAAATTTAATATTTTGAGTACATGATTATTTGAATAGAAAGTTTTGTGTTATATGTTAAGCGTATACGATAAGGTTTAGAATGTAAGTTAAAAAGAATAATTTATGATAATGTCACCAAGGCGAAAACGAAACTAAAGGGCAAAAGAACCTGTCAACAAAGTTGGAGGACAACCAGACCCGATACAGAATTTTACGAATATGGACAATCAAGCTATGAAGAACGGAATACCAGTCGCCGGAAGATCAGCCAGATAATTGATCGACGAGCGTCAAAGACTTCAAGGCGGTCGTATTGTCAAGATTTAGAGGATCAACTGACCCTGTAACAACGTTTGTGATAACTAGGATAACGGAAGGGCAAAAGATAGTTTTGTCACCTATACGATAAAAACGAAAGGAGATAAAGGGCAAGTTTGTGTGTTTTAAGTGTGAATCAATGGATTATAAGGTGGAAGACTGTCCAAGAAGGAGATGAGAGGCAAGGAATGTGAATACGTGAAAAAGGCATCAAACATTGGCGACAACGGGACCAACATCAACAAACAAACCAACGAAATCAACCGCAAACGTCTTCAACATGACCATTCAAGATATCATGGCAGCCGGGGATGCAACTCCAGGTATTATTTCTAATCAATATTATTTTCTTATATATTATTTTCTTATATATAATAACTTATTTTATAAAGATATTTTGAAAGAGGAATTTGAGTTCTCTTAGAAATCAAATTTCCGTTTAATCAGAAAGACAAGCTTTATGTGAATAGTTAAAGATAAGTTCGATCAATTTTGAAAGAGATCTACTTGCAATGATTGTGTATGATATGTACCCTGGTATGTATAGGTTTTAAAACGGTGATTCCGGGAACGGAATCTTTATAAGGGAGGGTGAATGTAACAACCCGATATTTTCTATATAAATAAATCAAGAATTTTGCGTATAATTTTTTTTCTTTAATTTAAGGATGCGGATTTGTACAAGATAATGTGTGTGTCTAATTATGTAATAGATAAAAATATATTTATTACATGATTGTTTACAAATAATTTTTATTTTATAATTATTAACTATTATAAAGTTTATTCTTTTAATAATTAATTTTATAGTGAAAATGTTTTTATTAATTATTTTCCATGAAAACATGATTATTATATTATTTAAATAATATATGAAATAATTATAGAATTATTATAACAATTATTTATTTTATTATATAAATTTATGTTAGAATAATTAAGTTATTTATTTTAACTTAATTATTAATGGTATATAAGTCAGATAAATCAGATATAGAATCCAAACCCTAATTTTAGATTTTGATTAAGGAATGAGAATAAGAATATTATATTAATTATATTTTAATTTTTCAGTGCTATACTTACGTACGGTATGTGTGTATAGAAAATAGTTGGTCAATTATGGTGTTTAATGTCAAAACCCTAGTATTAATTTATTTCATCCTATTTTGAAGTTCAGATGGGAGATTCAAGACTGTGTTATGCGATTTATGTGTGTATTATATAATTCTATGATTAATTAGGTAAACCCCAATTAATAGTTAGAAATATTAAATTTCTAGAAATCCTAATAATTATATTAGAAACCATAATATTTAAATTATAATTAAACCCTAGTTCAAGCAGTTAAATCTTAATTCAAGAGTCGAATGCAAGCTTAACACTGTTATGTAATCATTTTAATGTGTGTAATGACCGGTATTAAAGATATTAACCCTAATTAGGGAGAATCTTAATTATTTTCAAAACCCTAAATTTTTAAAAGGTATAAATCCTTATTATTTTTATATAAATTATAAACCCTAAATTTGTTAATTGTGAACCCTATTTGCTAATTAAGCAAGTTTAATGCTAATTAGTGCACTTTAAACCCTAATATTCATGTATGATGTAATTAGTAAACATAATCTAATTAGGGATTTCTAAATTGTATTATTGGAAACTAATTTTCATTTTTGGAAGCTAAATTGTTATTTATTTTTTCAAATTTTGGAAATCCTAGAATTTTAGCTTAAAACCTAAAATGGTTCAAACCCTAAACCCTAAGGGTTAGATTAGACTGTCAATAATGCCCTTAAAATTTGAAATCAAATTGACCATATTACCCTTTTTGTATTATTTGAGAGATAACTTGCAAATCTAGCTAAAATATGTAGTTGTTAAACCACCAAGATTGCCCATGTGACAAATATAACACAACTCAGCCATATATTGACAGCTAATTCAACCAAATTCATTGCACCAAGAGATTATATAAGAGTTAGAGAGAGAGAAAGTACTCATTTTTGTTCAATTCTTTCCAAAGCTCTCACCAACTCTCTCTCACTAAAAACCCACGAAATTATGTAGTATATCAGCTCACAATTCAAGCCCCACGAAATTCCTTAAACAAAACAGAAACATAGAATCAAGATTTGCTCATGGAAAGGTATAAAGCTAATCTTACAATCTGATTTTGAATGATATGTTAAAAGTTATGTTTGTGTGTTGTAACATGTTCTATGTATTGTCTATAAGTGATCTGGGTTGGCACATGTTAGATCCATAACATCAAAGTGCTCGAAATTGAAGTTTTTTAAAATCTGGAAATTTTTGTTTTTGTATCTGACAGTCAAATGTCAGTCGTCATAGATCTTTGTATGTTGTGTGTTTTTGTGATTTAAGTGTTTGATGTTGTAGTCTAGTATGAGATCTTTCATCAGGTACAAGAATTAAAGTCAGATCTGTTGTAGATTTAAAGTTATGATCGGTCAAAACCCGTTGACCGGGCATGACCGATCGAAATCTGGGTAAACCCAGAAAGTATGATCAGCGTCTGACAAGAACTTTGTAAGTCCGGATCTGTCAGGTTTTAAGTGATTTAATGTTTCTGTTTGTTACATGTTGTAGCTGGTAATGTGGAATGTAGATTTATGTCTTAATATCCCATAAACAATCAACAGATCAACCGTGACAAGCGGTCAAAGTAGGTCATTTATACTGAATCGACATTTCTGGGAATTTCCAGAAATCATGAAGAACAGATTTCTGACATGGTGTGACCATGCCAGATCTTACACATGTTTTGATGATATAATGTTTTGATGTTATGAACTTGTACCTTGACATATATTCTATAGATTTGAACCTTTAAACGACATAAATGATAAATAGAACACTTAGATTTTCGGGCATGAAAGTGGCTAGTCGAAGTTCTGGGTTTCTGAAGAAACCCAGATAATGTCTGTCATGTATTTCTGCAGCTTAGATCTCCTTATTTTGATGTTGTATGGTCATGCTTGTTGTTGAATATTGTAGTATTACACTAGAACTTTAAGATCTGACCAATAGTGTGTCTAGAAACATTATATGTTACGAATTAAGCTTGGTCAAAGTGAGCACCCCGTCAACTGCATATGAATTTCTAGGATGTATGAAGAACACGAAGAACTCCTATAGTGACGGTTCTGTCGCTATAGGCAGTCTTTAGCGACAATTTATTTATAAAATTAATTATTTTTATTAAATAAATCCGAAAATTAGTTTTTAATTATGAAAAATACAAAATAAATTCTTAAAAATTATTTTAAAATCCAAAAATTAGTTTTTAATTATTTTGAATATATTTCATAAATGTTTTATATTTTTGGAATATTAAAAGTATTTAATTTATTTAATTATAATATTAAATTAATTATTTTAAAATTATTTTAATACATGAAAAATCATTTAAAATTATATTATGGTATAAGAAAATAATTTAAGTTATTTTTGATAACTTTTAATATTTTGTGATGAATTTCATTAATTAATTAATATTAATGGTAATTAAAGTTATTTAATAAATGTATTAAATAAATTATGGAAAATAGAATTAATGATTTAAAAATTATATAAAAATTATATAAAGGTTATAAGAATATTTTAAGTTATAAAATATAACTTTTGATATTTTTTTATGAAAAATATTAATATTTTAATATTAATGATATTAGATTTATTTAATACTTATATTAAATAAATTAGTTTAAAAATAATTTTAATATTAGAAAAATCATTTTAAATGAAAATAAATAGTTTAAAAATATTTTAAGTTATAAAATATAACTTTCAATATTTAAAGGTAAATTTCATTAATTATTTACTATTAAATGATATTTGAATTATTTAATTATTATATTAAATAAATTAGTTTAAAAATAATTTTTAATATTATAAAAATCATTTAAAATAAAAATAAAGTGTTTAAAGATATTTTAAGTTATAAATCATAACTTTTGATATTTAAAGGAAAATTTCGTTAATAATTTAATATTAAATGATATTAGATTTATTTAATAATTATATTAAATAAATAGTTTTAAAATAGTTTTATTTATTTAAAAATCATTTAAAATGATATAAATGAATTAAAAATATTTGAAGTTATGATTAAGGACTTTTAATATTTTGATATGTAATACATTAATACTTTAATATTAATGATAATAAAATTGTTTAATATATAAATCATTTAATAATGATTCCGATGTTTGAAAATTTATGATAAATGATAATAAATATCTAAAAATTATTATAAGTCATTTAAAAATAATATGACTGATACTTACAGATATTGAACTTTAGGTTAGAGTCTTAGACTCGATAATTACCCGATAAAGCTGTCGGTAGACCGACATGTTTCAAAAATTGATCTGAACTTAGATAATTTGATTAGATATGTGTTTATTTGTGATTCAATAGTTGTGGAACATATGTGACAATGTGATTAGGTTATGTGCTAACTGCAATAAGCAGTACTATGTGTTATAGTATGTTATTCTAATTGATCAAATGATCTTATTACTGATAGGTGTTGTATAAAGATAGAACTAAGTGACAAACTGTAAACAGCTCATCAGGCAAGTATCTTACCTTTGCATTTCCTTTATGCAATGGACATGAGTAAGAAGTTTCAGAATTATATTATTATTATGCTATATTATTAACCCAATTGTGATATATTCTATATCCGATCATTGTTTATCAACATGTTAGTATATGGTAATTCAAATATATATTTTGTTCGTTAATTTCTAAACATGATTACACAAGTGTCCCCACTTGGATAATCATTGTATTTAATCACATGTTGGTATATATATATATATATATATATATATATATATATATATATATATATATATATATATATATATAACTCCAAGCTACTTGACCAGCTAGACATAGAATTTCGAAATATCGTTGAAAATGATAAAAACCTTTTTGCCTCCAATCAAATTGTTTTGGTTCGGATTCCAGACTAAGTATGAACATCCCGATCACGGAAAAACTTTTATGCGCCCAAGGCGGACAGAGTGAACGATCCTATCATTCTTGTAATGTAGTATTGATCAATACAGGGCCCATGGAAAGTACACCCTAACGCCCGTAAGTTATGACGGTTTGCAGATGAAGTTCTGCTAAACCTTAGCAAAAACTAAAATTAATGTTCATAATCTGTCAACTAATGCCTATATATATAGTCAATATGTAGTTCCAAAATTTGAGATAGAATTGTTATGTTGTTATTATCGGTTCAGTTTACTTCACAACTATAAATTCGTTGTAGAAGTGATGTACGAAGAAAATATTTATTTCTTTCAGCTACTTATATTTCTAATTGATATTATTTGTTGGGCACCCAAATGCTCACCCTTGCTTAAATTTTAATGTTTTCAGCTAGGCATTATCATCTCAAAGGTTCAAACAAGAACAAGTGAAAAGGAAAGCAAACAGAACATGTTTAATTGGTGTCTTTTGTAATAGTTAGACTATATTAATATAACGATATGTATTATATATCATGAAAAGAATATAGTAAAGGTTACGTACTTGGGATTAGACTCTAATAAATGTAAGTTAAGTTTGATATTTATATTACTGTTATTATTATTAGTAGTATTCCGCTCATAAAAATGGTATCGTGAAGAACCGAGTTCGAGTTTCAAGTACCCGAGTTTGGGATCTTTACAGTGTCAACCTCTCGACCCTTAGAATTGATACATATGGACCTTGTTGGACCTATCCCTAAACACAGCATGGGTGGTGATGTATATATTCTAGTTTTGGTTGATGATTATTCACGATTTACATGGGTTGATTTTCTAAAATTTAAAAATGAGGCGATTAATTATTTGTCTACTCTGTATAAAAAGATTCAAAATCAACAGGGGAGTTCTATTGTTTATATTCGATCCGATCACGGAAGAGAATTTGATAATTCTAATTTCATTATGTTCTGTGATGAGAACGGTATAAGTCATAACTTCTCTGCTCCTTATACACCTCAGTCAAATGGTGTAGCTGAAAGAAAAAATCGTTCTTTGCAAGAAATGGCAAATACCATGTTAAATGAATACTCTCGTCCAAAGTATTTATGGGCTGAAGTAGTGGCAACACCATGTTACATATTAAACAGAGTTTTATTAAGACCAGTTGTGACGCCCCTAAAATTAGGTATACATCACCCATCTTGGGTCGTCAAATACATAGTACAGAATACAAATACAACTTACTAATACAATTGTCGTGTACAATACGACAAAATATAACTGTGAGTTTGAATATAATTATTGTCTACTAGAGACTATACAAACTCAAAAGGAGTCATCATTACAATTATTGCCACACTATTTAACAGAATAGTGAGGACTACTAATACTATCGTCTGGTTCATCACTCCGTTCCCCGACTCGTCCCAGCTATATTCTCATTTCCTGAAGAGAATAGTGAAAGAAAGGGTGAGCTCAACTAGCCCAGTAAGAAATATTATGACTAAGATAATGCAGAATAAATTATCATTAGCCTTCAATAGTGTTAAACTGATAAAATATAACGAACATCAAGTTTAACTGCAGCGGAACAAGCAATCCATTAAAAGAGTCAAGTAGAGAATAAAATCTACTATCTTCTATGATTTAAAAGGTTTTTCAACACTGTTATCGCTGGGACTCAGCTTAATAAAATAATCCACATCATCAAATCACCCCTGCACTACGGCCAAGGATATTCTTTAGTATCACGACCATAATTATCCATGCACTATGGGCCAAGAATATTTGTGTATTCATTAATGGTCATGATCATGCCAACAAATGTCCATCAATGCACTACGGGCCAATGAGGACTTTTACCACATCATTTGTAACATTACGGTCATGATTATACCGAATAATCCCTGGTCATAATCATACCAAGTCCATCTATGCACTACAAGCCACAGATAACTTTCAACATTTTATAAACATGAGGATGATGACAATGATATAAGAATTCAATAAAACAAGTTCAAGAATTAATTTATCCAAGAATTAACGTCCCAATTGTCAACATGATACTGCTTTGTGGAGTAAAATTCAAGAATGCTTAGAAGAATATTTTCATGAAAAGATACTGAATGAAACGCAATTATCAAGGGTATTCCACTAATTTCATGGAGTATAGAAGTCAAAACTTAACCAACTGAGTATAATAAAGAATGGAATAACAAAAGAAATCACCATGCATGCGATAGACCGCACAGACAGGATATTCCAACAAAATAATAAATAATAGAATCAGGTCCGGTGTAAAACGCACAGACAGGATATTCCAACAGAATAATAATAAAAACGGAACCAGGTCCGGTGTAAAACACACAGACAGGATGTTCTAATAGAATAATAATAAAGACGGAACCAGGTCCGGTGTAAAACACACAGACAGGATGTTCCAACAGAATAATAGAAGAATGTTACCAAGTATAGGGTAGACCGCGTATACAGGTTATTCCAACAGAATAATAAGAAATAAAATAACAACAGTTCTCTTCATGAATAAGAAAGAATAACACCCCTTACCGTTTTAAAGAAGAACTGAAATAAGAAAGTTGATAAGTAGCAGGATACTTTTCTTCTCTCTCTCTATAGTTTCTCTCTATAGTTTCTCTCTCTAGAGTTCAGTGAATTCGTAAGAAATAATGAAGAAATGAGTTGCTATTTATAGAAAAATGAAATGCATAGTAACTAATCCATGAACGGTCCAGATTGATTATTTTAATCTGACGGTCCATATTTAAAAAAAATCTTTTAAATAAAATATAATATATTCTATTTATAGAATAACTTTAATAAAGTATTCTGTTTTATATACAAAGATGTTTCTGTTTTATTACGTTAATAATACGAATAAAACAAAACTTCATTATCACTAAATAATTCATATTTTTAACTGACAATAATTGAATCAAACTGAGTGACTTCTCACATAAGCATTAATAATCAATACCGTGTGCTACTATGTAACCACACGTATTACTGTACTTTTACTACCGAGTAGTTCAACAGTATCAATGGTAAAACTTTCGCCGTTATTTTTAATAAAATATTTTTGTCGTTTTCTCAATCCGACAATAATTCCGTTATGGGGTCCACTAATGATTGTGCCGTTGTACGAATATTCCCTGTTAAAACGAATATTCTCCGACCAATCGAATATTATATAACAACTTGCGTACTTTGCAAAATTTATAAATATTACCCACAACTATAACATGATATCAAATTAACTCCATAATATTCAGAAATGATATTTATAGAAAATTCATCTTTATTTATAAAAGTTGGGGTCTTACAACCTCCCCTTCTTATGAAATTTTGCCCTCGAAATTAGGGTACATATCTGGTATGTCGAAGAGGTAAGGATACCTTAACTTCATTTCAGATTCTAACTCCCAAGTCATTTTCTCAACATCGTGAT
The DNA here is from genome assembly GCA_016801055.1 of Panax notoginseng. Classification (NCBI taxonomy): domain Eukaryota; kingdom Viridiplantae; phylum Streptophyta; class Magnoliopsida; order Apiales; family Araliaceae; genus Panax; species Panax notoginseng. The sequence continues at coordinate 58,474,196 of CM029017.1, read as the reverse complement.
TTCTCCACAAAACTTTGACTTGAGGTATAACCTTGGAGTGTAGAATATGTTCCTTCTTATCCAAAATTTGAACAGGAACTTCTTCATACGTCAAATCCTCCGCTATTTCGTCCGGTTCTAACTCAATAATGTGATTCGGGTCTTCCACATATTTACGTAACGTGGATATGTGAAAAACGTTATGAACACGAGACATACTTGGCGGTAAAGCGAGTCTATAAACCACAGTTCCTACTCGATCAAGGAATAAAAATGGACCGATGAATCGAGGATTGAGCTTTTCTCTCTTTCCAAATCTCGCAACTCTTTTCCATGGAGCAACACGTAAGAACACATGATCTCCTATATCAAATTCCACGTCCTTTCGATGAAGATCAGTATAACTCTTTTGTCGATCTTGTGAGGTTTTTATACGTTGTCGGATCGTTTGAATCTTTTCTGTAGTCATACGTACCAACTCCGGTCTCAACAACGTTGCTTCACCCACCTCATCCCAGCATACTGGAGAACGACACTTTCTTCCATACAACGCTTCGAATGGAGCCATGCCAATACTTGCTTAATAACTGTTGTTGTAGGAAAACTCCACCAATGATAAGAACTTATCCCAACTTCCCTTGAAGTCAAGGACACAGAGTCTTAATAAATCTTCCTGAGTTTGAATAGTCCTCTCTGATTGTCCGTCCGTCTGAAGATGATATGCCAAACTAAATCGTAAATCCGTGCCCATAGCTTTTTGTAAACTAACCCAAAATCGTGAAGTGAATCTTGGGTCTCGGTCAGAAACTATGGATATTGGCATACCATGCAGTCTTACAATCTCGTTTATGTACATACGAGCAAGACGTTCAAGTGTATAAGTTTCTCGTATCGATAAAAAATGAGCAGACTTGGTCAATCTATCAACAATGACCCAAATCGCATCAATACCTTGAGAAACCTTAGGAAGACCGGTAACGAAATCCATGGTAATGTGCTCCCACTTTCATTCTGGAATTTCAAGTGGTTGCAATGGACCTTTTGGTACTTGATGCTCCGCCTTGACTCGTTGACAAGTTAGACACCTTGAGATAAACAGCGCTATCTCTCGCTTCATATTGCTCCACCAAAATGTATGACGAAGATCATGATACATTTTGGTACTCCCAGGATGGATTGCAAACGGTGTGTTGTGCGCCTCCATCATGATTTCATAATTTAAATCAGGGTCGTTAGGAACACAAAGTCTGGAGTTGACTCGAAGTATTCCTTCTTCATCGATTCTTGTTTCCGGCATAGCACCTTTTTGCACTTTCTTCCTCATACGCATCAGCTCCAGGTCTGTAGCTTGAGCAGCTTTAACTTTATCGATTAAAGTCAGTTCTACTCGTATATTCGCCATCATCACATGGGTCCCTGGAGTCTTTAACTCTATCTTCATCCTTTGCAAGTCACACAAAATGGACCTTTGTGTTGATAATATCGCACTCGTACTTGCATATGATCTTCTACTCAATGCGTCAGCTACCACGTTCGCTTTTCCAGGATGGTATTAAATGGTATGATCATAATATTTCAATAGTTCAAGCCAACGTCGTTGTCGCATGTTGAGTTCCTTTTGAGTGAAGAAATATTTGAGGCTTTTATGATCCGTAAAGATCTCCACCTTCTCCCCATGCAAGTAATGCCTCCAAATTTTAAGTGCAAAGACAACAGCTGCCAACTCTAGATCATGAGTAGGATAATTCCTCTCATATTCCTTAAGTTGTCTTGATGCATAGGCTATGACTTTTCCATGTTGTATGAGAATGCATCCCAACCATTTGCTCGAAGCATCACTATAGATGACAAATCCCTCCGAGCCAGATGGTATTGTTAGAACAGGTGCTGAAATGAGTCTCCTCTTGAGTTCTTGAAAACTCTTCTCACATTCTTCGCTCCAACCAAACTTTGTATCTTTCCGAGTCAGCTGAGTTAGTGGAGTAGCGATTCGAGAAAATCCTTCCACGAATCTCCGATAATAACCAGCTAAACCGAGAAAGCTGTGTACTTCGGTTACTAATTTAGGTTGCTCCCAGCTTTGAATAGCTTCAATCTTTGCCGGGTCAACAGATATTTCATGACCTGATACTACGTGCCCAAGGAATGCTACCCCCTCCAGCCAGAACTCGCATTTCTTCAACTTGGCATAAAGCTTGTATTCACGAAGCTTTTGGAGTACCAGCCTCAAGTGTTTCTCATGACCTTCACGACTTTTGGAATAAATAAGGATGTCATCAATAAAGACGACCACAAAGTGATCCAAATATTCCTTGAATACCCGGTTCATCATGTCCATGAAGGCAGCAGGAGCATTAGTCAATCCAAAGGACATGACTAGGAATTTATAATGCCCGTACCGAGTTCTGAAAGCCGTCTTTAGAATATTCTCAGTTCTAACCTTCAGCTGATGATATCCAGAACGATGATCAATCTTTGAAAAGAATTGTGCTCCATGCAACTGGTCAAATAGGTCATCAATACGTGGCAATGGGTACCTATTTTTGATGGTGACATGATTCAACTCCCGATAATCAATACAAAGTCGCATACTTCCATCTTTCTTCTTCATGAATAGAACAGGAGCACCCCAAGGAGAAGTACTAGGACGAATAAAGCCAATGTCTAACAATTCCTACAGTTGGATCTTTAACTCCTGAAGTTCAATAGGAGCCATTCGATATGGGGCTATGAAAATGGGTTTTGTACCGGGTTCAAGGTCGATACAAAATTCAATTTCACGCTCTGGGGGTAGGCCAGGAAGTTCTTCAGGGAATACGTCAGGGAATTTATTAACAATAGAAATATCATTCAAAATTGACGTATTTTTTTTTTAGATCCGTGACATAAGCTAAGAAAGCTTGACATCTGTTTTTCAATAAACGAATAGCTTTATGGCTTGAGATGACAGCGATTGATTTTAATGGTTTGGTTGCTTGAATCCGCATAATAGGTCGATTAGGAATATGAAAGCTAACAACCTTACGAAAATAATCAATTTTTTCATGATGAGTAGTTAACCAATCAATCCCTAGAATCACGTTAAATGCAAGTATTTTTAATGAAATCAGATCGACAGGTAATGTGTGGGTACCAACTTGAACCAAACAAGACTTATAAACCGTGGATGTAATAAAGGTTTCTCCCAATGGAGTTTCAACAGATAAGTCAAAGTCTAATTTCTCCAGAGTCAAATTTAATCGATGAGCGCAAGTAGGAGAAATAAAAGAATGGGTAGAACCGGTATCAAATAAAGTATAGACTTCGTTAGAGTTTATGATAAGCTTACCCGTGATGACCTCATTCGGGTTCCTTGCTTTCTGGGAGGTCACAACAAACGCTCTTCCTTGCACTACCGGTTTTGACTTTTCTGAGACGGCCTTTGGTGCCTCCATCCTGGCTGAACTTATTTTTGGTAAATGACAAAATCGAGCTAAATGACCTTCTCTTCCACAATTATAACATGCTTTAGACGGCATCACGCAGTTTGGACTGATGTGCCCCTCCCCTCCGCATTTGAAATATATGATAGGTGGTCGTTCTCCTTCCTTAACAATGGGTACTGATGTTGACGTCTTTCCATCATTATTAAATCTCCTCTTCTTGAAATGACCATTCTTATTATTTTGGCCCTGATTACCATCGAAGTGGTTACCATTTCTGGCATGTTGATTCCCTCCACGCTTGTTGTCACCGCTTCGATGACTGCTCTCACTGGTATTATCATTTTGCCAACTGCTCTCTTTTGGTTGCGTTGGCTCGTTATCGCGCTCCACTAACTGAGCCCTATTCACAACATCTGAATACAAACACAGTTTATGAGAAATAAGATGTTGACGTATCTCAGGTTTCAAACCTCGTAAAAACATTCGCGTCATTCGCTCTTCATTATCCACCAAGTGGGACGCAAACTGGGACAACTCAGCAAATTTAGCCTCATACTGCAACACGGTCATATTATTCTGCTCTAATTTGATGAACTCCACCTCCTTCATGTGTCGAACACTTTCGGGAAAGTATTTGTCATTGAACAGCTCTTGGAACTTCTCCCAAGACATCTTCAGTGCGGCAGGTTGAGTACGCTTAATCGATTTCCACCAGTAATCTGCCTCTCCTCGCAACATAAAGGCGGCAAAGGGAACCTTTTGCTCCTCGGAGCATCCCAAGATATCAAATATCTTGGTGATCTGCTTTATCCATGTTTCCGCTATAAGTGGTTTTGGCTCTCCCTTAAACTCCGGTGGTCCCAGCTCCTTGAACTGTTTAGCGGTGACCGTCCGAGAGTTTTTAGTGTTTCCACCTATATTTTGAACAGGAGCCGCTCTCGCTTGCTGTTGCATGAACTGCATAAAGTTTCTGAACATTCCATCATTCATCATTTGGTCAGTATTGTTGTTTGCATGAGGATTGTCGCCTTCCTGATGCACATTATCCTGATTATTGATATGTGGTGAATCAACAGTCGCCTGTGCTCCATTGCTATTCTCAACATTCTCAGATGTCATTTTCAGATACTGCCACAAAATAAAAGTTAATTGATATGTCATATATTATCCTTATATTCTGACCGACCAATTAAATACCATGCAAATAAACTTAGGTAGGTCATACTAGTGAAGGAATTCCCCGTCTTAGTCAGGGATCATATCCCTAAGCTCTGATACCAACTGTGACGCCCCCAAAATTAGGTATACATCACCCATCCTGGGTCATCAGATATACAGAATATAAATACAACTTACTAATACAACAGTCGTGTACAATACGACAAAACATAACTGTGAGTTTGAATACAATTATTGTCTACTAGAGACTATACAAACTCAAAAGGAGTCCTCATTACAATTATTGTCAAACTATTTAACAGAATAGTGAGGACTATTAATACTATCGTCTGGTTCATCACTCCGTTCCCCGACTCGTCCCAGCTATATTCTCATTTCCTGAAGAGAATAGTAAAAGAAAGGGTGAGCTCAACTAGCCCAGTAAGAAATATTATGACTAAGATAATGCAGAATAAATTATCATTAGCCTTCAACAGTGTTAAACTGATAAAATATAACGAACATCAAGTTTAACTGCAGCGGAACAAGCAATCCATTAAAAGAGTCAAGTAGAGAATAAAATCTACTATCTTCTATGATTTAAAAGGTTTTTCAACACTGTTATCGCTGGGACTCAGCTTAATAAAATAATCCACATCATCGAATCACCCCTGCACTACGGCCAAGGATATTCTTTAGTATCACGACCACAATTATCCATGCACTACGGGCCAAGAATATTTGTGTATTCATTAATGGTCATGATCATGCCAACAAATGTCTATCAATGCACTACGGGCCAATGAGGACTTTTACCACATCATTTGTAACATTACGGTCATGATTATACCGAATAATCCCTGGTCATAATCATACCAAGTCCATCTATGCACTACAGGCCACAGATGACTTTCAACATTTTATAAACATGAGGATGATGACAATGATATAAGAATTCAATAAAACAAGTTCAAGAATTAATTTATCCAAGAATTAACAACGTTCCAATTGTCAACATGATACTGCTTTGTGGAGTAAAATTCAAGAATGCTTAGAAGAATATTTTCATGAAAAGATACTGAATGAAACGCAATTATCAAGGATATTTCACTAATTTCATGGAGTATAGAAGTCAAAACTTAACCAACTGAGTATAATAAATAATGGAATAATAAAAGAAATCATCATGCATACGATAGACCGCACAGACAGGTTATTCCAACAGAATAATAAATAATGGAACCAGGTCCGGCGTAAAACGCACAGACAGGATATTCCAACAGAAAAATAATAAAGATGGAACCAGGTCCGGTGTAAAACACACAGGCAGGATGTTCCAACAGAATAATAATAAAGACGGAACCAGGTCCGGTGTAAAATATACAGACAGGATGTTCCAATAGAATAATAATAAAGACGGAACCAGGTCCGGTGTAAAACACACAGACAGGATGTTCCAACAGAATAATAGAAAAATGTCACCAAGTATAGGGTAGACCGCGTATACAGGTTATTCTAACAGAATAATAAGAAATGGAATAACAACAGTTCTCTTCATGAATAAGAAAGAATAACACCCCTTACCGTTTTAAAGAAGAACTGAAATAAGGAAGTAGTTAAGTAGCAGAATACTTTTCTTCTCTCTCTCTATAGTTTCTCTCTCTAGAGTTCAGTGAATTCGTAAGAAATAATGAAGAAATGAGCTGCTATTTATAGAAAAATAGAATGCATAGTAACTAATCCATGAACGGTCCAGATTGATTACTTTAATCTGACAGTCCATATTTAAAGAAAAATATTTTAAATAAAATATAATATATTCTATTTATAGAATAACTTTAATAAAGTATTCTGTTTTATATAAAAAGATATTTCTGTTTTATTACGTTAATAATACGAATAAAACAAAACTTCATTATCGCTAAATAATTCATATTATTAACTGACAATAATTGAATCAAACTGAGTGACTTTCACATAAGCATTAATAATCAATATCGTGTGCTACTATGCAACCACACGTATTACTGTACTTTTACTACCGAGTAGTTCAACAGTATCAATGGTAAAACTTTCGCCGTTATTTTTAATAAAATATTTTTATCGTTTTCTCAATCCGACAATAATTCCGTGTGGGGTCCACCAATGATTGTGTCGTTGTACGAATATTCCCCGACCAATCGAATATTATATAACAACTTGCGTACTTTGAAAAATTTATAAATATTACCCACAACTATAACATGATATCAAATTAACTCCATAACATTCAGAAATGATATTTATAGAAAATTCATCTTTATTTATAAAAGTTGGGGTCTTACTTGCTCAAAACTCCCTATGAGATCTACTATAAGAGAACTCCAAAAATAAACTATTTTCGTATTTTTGGGAGCAAATGTTTTATTCTAAACACCAAAGGACACTTATTGAAATTTGATCCTAAATCTGATGAAGGAATATTTCTTGGATACTCTTTTAATAGTAAAGCATACAGAGTTTTCAACAAAAGAAGTCTAGTTATGGAAGAATCAATGAATGTAACTTTTGATGAAACTCAACCTCCTCCAAAATATAAAGAACTTACTGATAATGATGTTGTCATTAAAGATATTCTCAGAAATATGGAAGAACCAAAACTAGATAATGCATCTCCACCTATTGTTGAGAATCACCTTGAAAATCCAAACCCTCAGTTGAATGATTTGCCCGAAGAGTCTCAAGTTATTAAAAATCATCCTATAGAAAATGTTATTGGTAATATTAAAAAAGGAGTTATCACTAGATCACAAATACATAATCTAGCTAGTCATTTGTCGTTCTTGTCTCAAATTAAACCTAAATTGATAAAAGATGTCTTACTAGATGAAGACTGGAACAATTCACTAAAAACAAAGTAAGGGAATTAGTCCCACAACCCGAGAATGTTTCAATCATTGGAACTCGATGGGTATTTCGTAATAAACTTGATGAAAATGGAACTGTTATTAGTAATAAAGCTAGATTAGTTGCACAAGGATATAATCAAATGGAAGGAATTAACTATGATGAAACATATGCTCCTGTTGCTAGAATTGAATCTATTCGTATATTATTAGCATTTGCATGTCATAAGAATTTTAAACTATTTCAAATGGATGTGAAATCTGCATTCTTAAATGGTGTTATAGAAGAGGAAGTTTATGTTAAACAACCTCCTGGATTTGAAGTTTTTAGTCATCCTGAATATGTTTATAAATTACATAAAGCTCTATATGGTTTAAAACAGGCTCCCAGAGCTTGGTATGAAAGGTTGAGTAATTTTTTGTTGAAAAATGGCTTTAAACGAGGAACTGTTGATACTACCTTATTCACTAAAAATAAAAATGATGATATTTTGGTAATTCAAATATATGTTGATGATATTATTTTTGGTTCTTCGGACATTACTATATGCAATGATTTTTCTGAAAGTATGAGTAAAGAATTTGAAATGAGTATGATAGGAGAATTAAGCTTCTTCCTCAGACTGCAAATCAAACAAGGAGAAAAAGGTATTCATATATCTCAGTCTAAATACTATAAAGAGATGATCAAGAAATTTGGCTTAGAATCAGCAAAATCTTTTAACACTCCTATGTCAACAACGGATAAATTAATTACTGACGAAAATGGAAAATTTGTTGACTAAAAGAAATATAGAGGAATGATCGAAAGTCTATTATATATAACTGCTAGTAGACCTGAAATCATGTTTAGTGTTTGTAAATGTGCCAGGTTTCAAGCTGATCCTAAAGAATCTCACCTGACCGCAGTGAAAAGGATTTTTTGATATCTTAAAGGAACCACTGAATTGGGTCTATGATATCCTAAGGATCAATCATTTAATCTAGTATGTTTTTCAGACTCTGACTATGCAGGTCATCATGTTGATCGAAAAAGTACCAGTGGTACCTGCCCATTCCTAGGGGGATGCTTGGTTTCTTGGTTTTCCAAGAAACAGAAATCGGTATCTATTTCAACCACCGAAGCTGAATATGTTGCAGCTGCACGATGTTGTGCTCAAATATTGTGAATGAAACAAACCCTTGCTGATTATAACTTAAAATTTGATTGTGTGTCAATTTTATGCGATAATACTAGTATTATAAATCTAAGCAAAAATACTGTCTTGCATGCTAGATCAAAACATATAGACATTAGGCATCATTTTTTACATGATCATGTTAATAACGAAAGTATTAAGCTAGAACACATTGATACTGAATTAAATACTAAACCACTAAGTTCGGAAATATTCTACAAATTAAGAATTGAGCTAGGAATGCTAGATATTTCTTCTAAATTTTTTTTAAAAAAAAATTCTAATTTATCTTACACTTAATCATTTTTAATAAACTATATATATTTATAGTATTTTTGGTAAATTTCTTTCAAAGCTAATATTTTTTATAAATATACATAACATTTTAACAATATTTAAATGAAAATGTTTATATTATTAAGGTAATATATATATATATATATATATATATATATATTAAAGATTAAATCTGCACCTTCAAGATCATGCAAATCCAAGGGCCAAAATTGATCAATCCGCGTCTCTCTCATCAAACCAATCAGACTCCACCATCATGAAGCACACGGATTATGAATCAGAATCGTCGGATCAACACTAAGCATTAATCTCAGCCTTTGGATCATGTTTTAAAAAAGAAACACAACTCAGACTCAGTTATGGCCGTTGATCTTAATCTGTGCAAACTTCTCCACCGTTGGATCTATCCGGTAAGACAAACTATATATACACTATTTTAATTTTTTTATCATTTTTCTTCACTTCTCTTTCTCTCTCTTCTCAGCTCTCTCATCCGATTCTCTCTCTCTCTCACCTCTCAGCTCGTCTTCTCCGGCTTACCCTCTATCATCTCCGATCTCTCTCTTCGACGTCATTCTGTCTCCTATATCGATCCACTCTTCTTCCTAATCATGATTTTCTACTAAAAATTTTCAAGTCTCAAGATTCTTAGGGTTTCGGTCAAAATGATTTTTTGTCTATTTTTGTTTAGATCTGAAAATTTTTGTTCTACGATTTTCGAACACTTGCATGTGTTCTTCTAAGATTCTCAAACTTTTTACCAAAAATCGTTTCTCCAATCTTAAAATTTTTAGGGTTTCAGTTTTTGTTAGATTTCTGACCACTCGTAGGAAATTTTTTTTCAGCCTTAATACAATATGCAAAATCGCCTATTTTTTAAAAACAAAATATGTTTTTGGGTACAAAACTTTTGAGTTCTATCTATATGAAATTTTTAATGATTAGGGTTCATTAGTTCAAAAAAAAATTTGGCTTCGGTCAACAAACATTTTTGTTCTATTTTTAAATCATGTCAGAATTTTTTTTTGGCCATACCACAAATACGTTCTTAGAATCTCTTCTGACAATCACACCCTTTTTAAAATATGTCAGTTTCTAGTCTGTCTCAAAAAATTTTTGGTTAGGGTTTCTCTAAAATCGTCTTACAAGTCATCTTCATCTACCTCATCAGATCCCCTGAAGTTTATGGTATGTTCCGTATGCATTTTTTTTGCTTCATTTTTTATAACTTCTATTTTTTTAACAAACCCATGTTATTCACCAATTTTTTATGTTCTCCAAATTTTTTTTACCTTTATTTATTCGGTCACAATAAAAATTATATATATATATATATATATATATATATATATATATATATATATATATATTGTAAGACCCCAACTTTTATAAATAAAGATGAATTTTCTATAAATATCATTTTTGAATATTATGGAGTTAATTTGATATAATGTTATAGTTGTGGGTAATATTTATAAATTTTGCAAAGTACGCAAGTTGTTATATAATATTCGATTGGTCGGGGAATATTCGTTTTAACAAGGAATATTCGTACTGTGACGCCCCCAAAATTAGGTATACATCACCCATCTTGGGTCGTCAGATACATAGTACAGAATACAAATACAACTTACTAATACAACTGTCGTGTACAATACGACAAAACATAAACTGTGAGTTTGAATACTAATATTATCTTCTAGAGAGTATTCATACTCAAAAGGAGTCCTTATTACATTTATTAACACACTATTACATAGAATAGTGAGGACTACTAACTAATACTATCATTCGAACCATCACTCCGTTCCCCGACTTGCCCCAGCTACGTTCTCATTTCCTGAAGAGAACAGTAAAAGAAAGGGTGAGCTCAACTAGCCCAGTAAGAAATATTATGACTAAGATAATGCAGAATAAATTATCATTAGCCTTCAACAATGTTAAACTGATAAAATATAATAGACATCAAGTTTAACTGCAGTGGAACAAGCAATCCATTAAAAGAGTCAAGTAGAAAATAAATTCTACTATCTTTTATGATTTAAAAGGTTTTTCAACACTTTTATCGCTGTGACTCAGCTTAATAAAATAATCCACATCATCGAATCACCCCTGCACTACGGCCAAGGATATTCGTGTATTCATTAATGGTCATGATCATGCCAACTACTGTTCATCAATGCACTACAGGCCAATGATGACTTTTACCACATCATTTGTAACATTACGGTCATGATTATACCGAATAATCCCTGGTCATAACCATACCAAGTCCATCTATGCACTGCATGCCACAGATGACTTTCATCATTTTATAAACATGAGGATGATGACAATGATATAAGAATTCAATAAAACAAGTTCAAGAATTAATTTATCCAAGAATTAATAACGTCCAAATTGTCAACATGATACTGCTTTGTGGAGTAAAATTCAAGAATGCTTAGAAGAATATTTTCATGAAAAGATACTGGATGAAACGCAATTATCAAGGATATTCCACAAATTTCATGGAGTATAGAAGTTAAAACTTAACCAACTGAGTACAATAAAGAATGGAATAACAAAAGAAATCACCATGCATGCGATAGACCGCACAAACAGGTTATTCCAACAGAATAATAAATAATGGAACCAGGTCCGGCGTAAACGCACAGACAGGATATTCCGACAGAATAATAAATAATGGAATCAGGTACGGCGTAAACGCACAGACAGGATATTCCGACAGAATAATAAATAATAGAACCAGGTCCGGTGTAAAACACACAGACAGGATGTTCCAACAGAATAATAACAAGACGGAACTAGGTCCGGTGTAAAACACACAGACAGGATGTTCCAACAGAATAATAACAAAAACGGAACCAGGTCCGGTGTAAAACACACAGACAGGATGTTCCAACAGAATAATAGAAGAATGTCACCAAGTATAGGGTAGACCGCGTATACAGGTTATTCCAACAGAATAATAAGAAATGGAATAACAACAGTTCTCTTCATGAATAAGAAAGAATAACACCCCTTACCGTTTTAAAGAAGAGCTGAAATAAGGAAGTAGTTAAGTAGCAGAATATTCTTCTTCTCTCTCTCTATAGTTTCTCTCTCTAGAGTTCAGTGAATTCGTAAGAAATAATGAAGAAATGAGCTGCTATTTATAGAAAAATAGAATGCATAGTAACTAATCCATGAACGGTCCAGATTGATTACTTTAATCTAACGGTCCGTGTTTAAAGAAAAATCTTTTAAATAAAATATAATATATTCTATTTATAGAATAACTTTAATAAAGTATTCTGTTTTATATAAAAAGATGTTTCTGTTTTATTACGTTAATAATACGAATAAAACAAAACGTCATTATCGTTAAATAATTCATATTATTAACTGACAATAATTGAATCAAACTGAGTGACTTCTCACATAAGCATTAATAATCAATACCGTGTGCTACTATGCAACCACACGTATTACTGTACTTTTACTACCGAGTAGTTCAACAGTATCAATGGTAAAACTTCCGCCGTTATTTTTAGTAAAATATTTTTGTCGTTTTCTCAATCCGACAATAATTCCGTTGTGGGGTCCACCAATGATTATACCGTTGTAAGAATATTCCCTGTTAAAACGAATATTCCCGGACCAATCGAATATAATATGACAACTTGCATACTTTGCAAAATTTATAAATACTACCCATAACTATTATATCAAATCCATACCATAATATAAAAAAAAATTATTTCGAGAAAAATTAAATATTTATTCATAAAATCTGGGGTTTCACACGTACAACGACACAATCATTGGTGGATCCCACAACGGAATTATTATCGGATTGAGAAAACGACAAAAATATTTTATTAAAAATAACGGCGAAAGTTTTACCATTGTTACTGTTGAACTACTCGATAGTAAAAGTACAATAATACGTGTGGTTGCATAGTAGCACACGGTATTGATTATTAATGCTTATGTGAGAAGTCACTCAGTATGATTCAATTATTGTCAGTTAATAATATGAATTATTTAGCGATAATGACGTTTTGTTTTATTCGTATTATTAACGTAATAAAACAGAAACATCTTTTTATATAAAACAGAATACTTTATTAAAGTTATTCTATAAATAGAATATATTATATTTTATTTAAAAGATTTTTCTTTAAATATGGACCGTCAGATTAAAGTAATCAATCTGGACCGTTCATAGATTAGTTACTATGCATTCTATTTTTCTATAAATAGCAGCTCATTCCTTCATTATTTCTTACGAATTCACTGAACTCTAGAGAGAGAAACTATAGAGAGAAACTATAGAGAGAGAGAAGAAGAGTATTCTGCTACTTAACTACTTCCTTATTTCAGCTCTTCTTTAAAACGGTAAGGGATATTATTCTTTTGTATTCAAGAAGAGAACTTCTGTTATTCCATTTCTTTATTATTCTGTTGGAATAACCTGTATACGCGGTCTACCCTATACTTGGTGACATTCTTCTATCATTCTGTTGGAACATCCTGTCTGTGCGTTTACGCCGGACCTGGTTCCATCTTGTTATTATTCTGTTGGAACATCCTGTCTGTGTGTTTTACACCGGACCTGGTTCCATTATTTATTATTCTGTCGGAATATCCTGTCTGTGCGTTTACGCCGGACCTGGTTCTATTATTTATTATTCTGTCGGAATATCCTGTCTGTGCGTTTACGCCGGACCTGGTTCCATTATTTATTATTCTGTTGGAATAACCTGTTTGTGCGGTCTATCGCATGCATGGTGATTTCTTTTGTTATTCCATTCTTTATTGTACTCAGTTGGTTAAGTTTTAACTTCTATACTCCATGAAATTTGTGGAATATCCTTGATAATTGCGTTTCATCCAGTATCTTTTCATGAAAATATTCTTCTAAGCATTCTTGAATTTTACTCCACAAAGCAGTATCATGTTGACAATTTGGACGTTATTAATTCTTGGATAAATTAATTCTTGAACTTGTTTTATTGAATTCTTATATCATTGTCATCATCCTCATGTTTATAAAATGATGAAAGTCATCTGTGGCATGCAGTGCATAGATGGACTTGGTATGGTTATGACCAGGGATTATTCGGTATAATCATGACCGTAATGTTACAAATGATGTGGTAAAAGTCATCATTGGCCTGTAGTGCATTGATGAACAGTAGTTGGCATGATCATGACCATTAATGAATACACGAATATCCTTGGCCGTAGTGCAGGGGTGATTCGATGATGTGGATTATTTTATTAAGCTGAGTCACAGCGATAAAAGTGTTGAAAAACCTTTTAAATCATAAAAGATAGTAGAGTTTATTTTCTACTTGACTCTTTTAATGGATTGCTTATTCCACTGCAGTTAAACTTGATGTCTATTATATTTTATCAGTTTAACATTGTTGAAGGCTAATGATAATTTATTCTGCATTATCTTAGTCATAATATTTCTTACTGGGCTAGTTGAGCTCACCCTTTCTTTCACTGTTCTCTTCAGGAAATGAGAACATAGCTGGGGCAAGTCGGGGAACGGAGTGATGGTTCGAATGATAGTATTAGTTAGTAGTCCTCACTATTCTATGTAATAGTGTGTTAATAAATATAATGAGGACTCATTTTGAGTATGAATACTCTCTAGAAGATAATATTTGTATTCAAACTCACAGTTTATGTTTTGTCGTATTGTACACGACAGTTGTATTAGTAAGTTGTATTTGTATTCTGTACTATGTATCTGACGACCCAAGATGGGTGATGTATACCTAATTTTGGGGGCGTCACATATATATATATATATATATATATATATATATATGTCTCTGCATTTTTGTTGGGCTCGCTGCTGCTTTCACTAAGAAATTTGTACGCAGAAGAACTTATCATACTAACATTGGTATAATGTTGATACCAACTCAGGTATAAACTCTCTTTCTCTCTGTATATTCTTACTTGTGTGGATACCAATGTCCACTGGATTTACTTTTGTTTGTCTTATATATGGTGTTCTCTCTGTATATTCTTACTTGTGTGGATATTAATGTCCACTGGATTTACTTTTGTCTGTCTTATATATGGTGTGGATACTGAGGTCCACTAGATTAATTGCTTTTCTGCTATCTACTCTTTCTTAAGATTTGCTATAAATGAACAATCTTTCAAATTACCTTCCTCCTTGAAAAACTATTTTTCTGCAATGATAATTTCTTGCCGGGTCTATCAAAATGCTTATAAATGTTACATACTTCAAGCCTTGGTAATTATTCTTAAGTTTGACGAAAAAAAATTTTGCTCTCTATGTTCTTCATATGACATGTGGATATTTTTTTACTGCTCACTCTACCTTATTAAATGACAGATTTTTAAACAGTGGTTATCCTACTGTTTAACTTAAATATTTCTACTGCTTTCCAGTTTTACTTCCTCCCACCTTAGTTTATTAAATGCTTCCTTACTTGAGTACTTGGAGTGTATATTACCTGCCGCACATCATCTCTCTTCCCTCTACCTATATATATAAGCTCTTTCAAAAATGTTGCATTTTTATATATCCTCTCTCTTCAGCTTCATATCTTCTCCTCTATTTCCGGCATCAATACTTATCATGACTAACTTATTTTCCTCTAAAAGAAAACTCTTCTACTCAATTCTGAGTTACAATTCTCCAATGTTGTACCTCATCTTACTACTCCCTCTGCCCAGTCAAAATATCGGTCTATGAGACACAACCTGTGTCCGGGAAATGTCATCATATTTCACAGTTTTCCAAAACTATTTGATATTTTCAAAAATGTTGGGTGGGAATGTTTGGTTTCCTTTTATGATAAGTCTATTTTTCCCAGTCTTGTGGCCGAATTTGAAAGTAATATGCACACAAGCCAATCATGTTTGATGATAAAGCATATACTTTGTAACAATCTTATTCATTTATTATTAAAAAGTATTAATTTATTAAAGGCTTTTAATTATCTACATGATGTTGTTTTATAATATGTGAAAAACCCATAGTTTTAAGCAATGCTTTTAGAATAATGATGATAATCATTCTAATAAGATCTAAATTCTTAGAAAGCTTAAAACTAAAATAGTTCTCAATCGTTGGATTACTAAATTGGGGATTAGTGAATCCGGATACATTGGTACATACGTTGCTTGCTCATTGGATGAGGATGATTGATCTCATGATCATTTGTGTGAAGACACTAAAGCAAGTATGTAGGTGCTTATTAGAGAATAAGTTCACTGAATGTGGCTCGCTAAGGAATACCTAATAGAGTTTTACTTGCCTATCAATAGGAATTTCTGTAGTGATAGTAGTACAAGTAATCCTTGGACTTGAGATCATCATAGTATCTTGTGTATGATGAGTTATACTTTGACTTATTCCTTAAGATCCTTAGGGTATATCAAAGGGTATGCTTGGGTATAATAAGTTGTACATGGAGATAATGTATGATCAATAAAGAATCTACCACTTCTAGTAAAAGAAGAGAAATGTCCTATGTGATTCGATAAATGACAACCCAGTAGTCATTGGCCAAGGCAAAATAAAATTAAAAGGTGTTTCTAATTTATATTATTTAGAGTTGTGCATTTAAGAGTCGAAATACATATAATTAAATAAAATAAGACTTGACAGTAATTTCATGTCTTATATTTAATTGGGACATTGTATGGTGCAAGGATTGAATTGTACGGTAACTATTTACTCAAAGGTTCTTTTATTATTAATGTTGAAATCTATATTATCTGAAAAGTCGTTGATCGGTAGAGAGGCTTATCCCTATTGTAGAATAAATTTTATTTATTTAAATAAATTAATAGTTTAATTTATTTATTTAAATAAGATTAGAATTGTTCTAATTGATTTATTCACAGTCGGTTTAATATGGAGAACCTAAAGGGTCACACCATAAAAGGAAGAATAATTATTTAACAAGTTAATGACATAATCGTAATAATATGTTAAGTGTATTTAATTTAATCTATGGCGATAGAATAAATTAAATAGCTTAATATTTATTATTTAATATTTTAGAAATATTAAATATATAAATTAATAAGAGGAGTCTTATTAATATTATTACAATTATTATTATTTTAATTTCTAAAGAGTTAGAAATTAATTTAATATTAGTACTCTCATTTATTCCTAATAAGATTAGGAGGCTAATTAATTAAAAGATTTTAATTAATTATTCCTAATGAGATTGGGAGCATAATTAATTAAAGAAGTTTAATTAATTATAATAAAACCCAAATCCTTAATTGTTAACGAGAGTTGCCAACATCTATGAATAAGAGGAGTTTTATTATGGGTGTATAGTTGTTGTTGACTTTTTCACAATAGACGTGATTCCAATTGTTGGAGAGTACGCTCCTTTTTTATGAAAGATAGAAAAATTAGGATTTTGTCAAATACCCATCATCTTGAATTTTTCTTCTTCCTTGGTGGATCACCTCTAGAGGCCAAACACTTGGGTAGCTAACGTTGATCAAAGGAAGGAACCAAATTCGGTGGATTCAAGTTGAACGCGAAAGGATTTGAAGGAGAACTTGTACTTGAGAAAACTCGAATCTTCAAGGATATGATTCTTGTTCTTTATTTTTCGTTTAATTAATAATTGTGCATAAAGGATAATCCGGGTATATGGTTTGTAAAATTTTAAACTCTGAATTTTTACGCTTTCGCTTATTTTGTGCAATTTGATTGCGTTCATGAATATTACAAATCTAACAGTGGTATCAAAGCCAAATCTTTATCCAATTTATTAATTATTTTAATTTGATATATATATATATATATTGATATGTATTTAGAATAATTTAATTGGGCATAATTTTGTTGTATAAAATTTATAAAAAAAAAAAGTTTGCGGAAAAGTTTTTTGAAAATTGGATTTTCGCTGATTACATAATACTAGTGATTCAGTATGGTTTTTTTTTTTGTTAAAGAAGAATGTTACTTATATATATAATATTATATTATATATATAAGTAATCTTACATGGGTATTACCTGATCATATTCACGCTGGTATACTATCATGTTTATAATTTGTTGCCCACATTATTTGTTAACGGAAGTTTGTTACTTCCGTGATATATATATATTATATTATATATATATTCGGTTTTTGGAATATGCTTCGCGAATATTATATTCTATATATATATTGATTCACTTTCCGTGATATATATATATATATATATATATATATATATATATATATATATATATATATAATTTATAATTAAATAAATAGTTTATTTTAATTAAAATAAAAGTTTATTTTAATATTAAAATTAGATTTCATGCTAACTAATTAGAGTTGTAATTGAATTCCATGATAACTAATTGGACTTGAAATTGGATTTCATGTTTCCTTAAATAAAGGAGTTTATTTAGATATGAAATAAGATTTCATATTATTCAAAATAAAGGAGTTTATTTGTGAAAAGGAAAGAAAATCCATATTTTCTTAAATAAAGGAATTTATTTAGATATGAAATAAGATTTCATATTATTCAAAATAAAGGAGTTTATTTGTGAATAGGAAAGAGAATCCGTGTTTCATTTAATAAAAGAATTTTTTTTACTTGGAATTGGATTTCATAATTAATTAAAATAAATGAGTTTATTCTGATTAAAGATTTTGATTAAAATAAAATAGTTTATTTTATTCAAAATTGGATAAATTAAAATAAAAGAGGTTTATTTTTATTTAAATTTGGATTAAAATAAAGGAGTTTATTTTGATTCAAAAATATATTTTATGCTAACTAAATTTTCCCATTAAATGATATCAATATATATATTGAATGTTTATTATTCATGAGATGAATATTATTTATTGATACATATGATGATGTGTATGATAATAAATGGGATTGATTATGGACTATTGACCAATGTGATTGGATTTTATTTTAGTTGGATGCATGAATGTATGAGTTTTATTAAATGGGGAATGCGTACCTCGTCTTCTCTAATTTTTCTTAATGTAAATTCTATCTCCCTCCTATGTACTCCCCCTTGACTGTTGATCAAGGTTTCTATTTATTTTAAATAGTTTTGTAATAGGAATAGTTAGAATTAATTTTGAAGATTTGAAGATCAAGGAGCAAGGAGCGCTTGAAAACCCGTTTGTAATGGAGCCCGAGTTTAAATGTAATAGTTATATTTAAATATTAATTCTTGCACCCCTAGGATTTGACTTTTTGGTTCACTTGGTGGCTCTAGTGAACCAAACTAGAATAAAGTCCATAATCAATCTGGGTAGAATATAGTATTCTATATGTGCATGCTTATACTATATATATATATATATATATATATATATATATGTGTGTGTGTGTGTGTGTGTGTGTGTGTGTGTGTGTGTGTGTGTGTGTGCATGCGCGCTAAACAAGATGAGACAAATTAATAACAAACCCTTTAAATTTTTTATATTAAGTCCTAAGCGTTCAAAGATATTTGGAATATCGAATGTCGCCTTCTAGCATGATAAAAATAATATCGTATCAATTAATTATTATAAGTTTGTTGTGTCACCACAAGGCTTATCTTAATTCTTTGAGATGTTAATTTTATCACATTTGATGCTTATAAAGAAAATTGAACAATGTTATTTTGTTGTGTCACCAAAAGAATAATATTTTTCTTTTTTGAATATATAGAGTGCTAGGTTGGACTTAACTTGAATAATTTTGATTCAGATGTGCCACCACTTTATCAAAATAATCTAAGAGGTAAAATACAAGGAGTTGCACAGTTGATATAATTGACAAGAGTTGTCTGCCTATTTATTTATATATAGTTTGTTGTGTCACCACAAGGTTATATACATTTGAAATGGGATCCTTATTCTCACTAGCAAATCTTTAATTAGATTTTGCCGAATTATATAAGTGAGGGTAATATAGTATGAAGAAAATAGTGGGAGATACCAATTTAAAACAAGACCTAATTTATTTTGGTAATTAATAAAAGAATGTATGCTAAAATGTTGTTAATTATAAATTCATTAACAGAATTATACAATGTCTAAAATTATTATCACTGCGTAGTATATTAGATGCTAAATTAACCGGACCGAATTAAACGGATTGGTAAATAAATTTAAGAATAGTTCTCATGGCTGAAAAAATATCTTATGCCCTTAATACGCCTATCCCTGCAATGATTACAGACAATGCCTCTGAGGAAGAGATTGCTACTTTTAGAAAGTGGCAAGATGATGCACAGTTGGCTCAATGCATCATTCTCGCATCCATTAGTATCGTGCTTCAGCGTCAGCATAAAACTATAGATGCACCTACTATATTCCTGCACATCAAGTAGTTGATGGTGAGGAAAGTAGGACTGATAGATATCAGATATCTAAGGAGCTCTTCCGATCTAGAATGACCGATGACACTACAGTAGAGATAAAAGTCCTTAACATTATCAATATGATTGATCAATTAGGACAACAGGTTTTGTCATGGATGGAGAGTTGAGCCAAGATTTGATCTTGCACTCACTCCCGGACTCCTTTCACAATTGTTATGAATTTTCCATATGAACAAGCTAGATATCAGCCTCGCTGATTTGCTTAACATGTTGAAAAATATTGAGAGTCACTTTCCAACCAAGAAAGACCATGTCTTACAGGTTGGGGCCAAAGGATCTTCTGAAAAAAAGAACAATTCAAAGAAGGTAAATAGAAAAGGCATAAACAAAGGATAATAAGAACAAAACTGATACGGATAGCAAAGGAGTTTGCTTCCACTGAAATAAGCCTGAACACTGGAAAAAAAACTACGAGAAGTATCTTGTAGAGGCTAACCAGAAGAAACTTAGTGAAGTTTCGGTTACAAATATAGTTTTGTTCATGATTGAAATAAATTTTTCATTAAGTCAAGGTTCTACTTGGGTATTGGATATCGACTTTGGTTATCATTAAAGGGACCAAGCAGAAGTAGAAAGCTAAATAAAGATAAGTAATCTTATGTGTGGGAAATGAAGTAAAGGTTGCTACATTAGCCATAGAAACTTATAGTTTAGCATTGCCTACGGGCAAATCTATTAAGTCAATAAGTTGTTATTGTATTCCAGTTCTCGTTAGAAACATTATTTACATTTTATTGTTGGACAATGAAATCTTTGGTATTATATTTAAGAACAATTGTTCTATTTATAATAATAATGTTTTGTATAGAACTGGAATATTACTTAATGAATTTTGTATACTTGACTTACATGAAACAAATTTTATAAATTGAACAAACTAGTATAAGAAAAAGAGATGATCATTCAAAGAGTTGAATGTTTGTATTTGATGAAATACAAGTATGAATTATTTGAAAGGTTTAAAGAATTCAAAAGCGAAACTAATTTGAAAAATATTAAGATTCTTTGATTAGATCAAGGAATAAATACTTGTGCAATAAGTTTCTAGATCATCTCAAATGGTTTTCTCATAATGGACGCCTCCCGATACGCAATAATTAATCAATGTATCTGAAAGGAAAAATCATACCATGTTAGACATGGTGCAGTCCACAATGATTTTACCGACATTCCAGTATCCTTCTGGGGTCATGCCCTAGAAATGGCTGCATATCTACGAAACTCAAAATCCAGCCACAAGACTCCATAAAAGGTATGGACATGAAGGATTCCTAATTTTAAGTAAGTTAAGATAAGGAGTTGTCCAGCTTATGTGAAACGGTATCAAAGGATAAGCTTGGGACAAGATTTGACAAGTACAGATTTGTGGGACATCCTAAAGTAAGTTTAGGGTATATGTTCTATAATCCTACTTAGCAAAAGGTATTTTTTGCGAAATACGCTACCTTATAAGATAAATGTATTTATCATTAAAGGGGCTAGTGGGAGGATAATAGATCTTGAAGAGTTCAAGAACCACAAAATACTATAAGTCAAATAAGAGGAACCTGTAGATAGACCTATTGTACCACAACCGAATCGTAAATCTAGAATAGTACCGATGATACCTAAGAGGTATGGATTCATTATAGATGATGATAATGAGGTACACATCATAGAAGATGATGATTCAATTACATACGATGAGTTAAGAGTTGTAGACGCTCAGAGAAATGGATTGAAGTAAGCTTCTCAAAAATAGAACATTCGTTTTGATGAAACAAATCAAAAGAGTTTGATTTTATCACAAATAAGAATGTACATAGTGTGTACAAAAGGATCAGTGGGAGCGTCGTGACATTCCTAGTATTATATGTTGATATACTACGGATAAGGAATGATATACCAATGCTACAATCAGTAAAGATAAAGTTATCTAAACATTCCTCCATGAATGTTTTGAGAAGAGTACCTTAATTGGGGATAAAATTTATATAGATAGATTCAAGAGGATGTTCGACTTAACCCAAGGAACGTATATTCATTTGATGCTAAAGTCGTTTAGCATGGAAAACTCCAAGAGATGTCTCATGTTGATGAGTCATGGAGTGTATCTCTCTTAATAGTCCCCATTGACTCCTGAAAAGAGAGATCACATGAGTGACAATCATGTATACAATAAAATATACGAGACCTGATGATGATCGGTCATATTCTAGAGAAGATCACTGTAAGACAATGAAAAATATCTTAAAGTACTTAATCGGCACTAAGGATGTGATTAAAATTTATGGTGAGTCTAAATTAAAACTAGAGGGCTTAACAGACTCAAGTTTTTTTTAGACAGACCAAGATGACAAAAAATCCACTTTAAGGTAAAGCGTTACCTTGAACGGTGGTGCAATAAATTGGAAAGGTTCCAAACAGTAAAGAGTTACTGGTTTAGTGATAAAGACAAAGTATATAGATGTAAATAAAGCTGCAAGTTGATTGTTTGGATAAAAAGTTCATTACAGAACTAGGAATAGTTTTTAAGTCTCATCTTGGATCTAAACATGTGTTGTGGCACTTTCATTTGATTATAGAAATCATTGAAAGATGGAAAATCACTATAGAGATAGTGGACTCTCAAGAATAACATTACATATCCATTAACTAAAGCTTATCCAACAGCAGGATAATCGTCACTTAGAGAAGAAGGGTATGAGATACCATGACGATTGGCTTTAGTGCAAGTGGGAGATTGAAAGTAGTATACACACAAGCCAATCATGTTTGATGATAAAGCATATACTTTGTAACAATCTTATTTATTTATTAATAAAAAGTATTAATTTATTAAAGGCTTTTAATTATCTACATGATGTTGTTTTATAATATGTGATAAATCCATAGTTTTAAGCAATGCTTTTAGAATAATGATGATGATCATTCTAATGAGATCTAAATTCTTAGAAAGCTTAAAACTAAAATAGTTCACAATCGTTAGATTACTAAATTGGGGATTAGTGAATCCAGATAGATTGGTACATACGGTGCTTACTCATTGGATGAGGATGATTGATCTCATGATCATTTGTGTGGAGACACTAAAGCAAGTATGTAGGTGCTTATTAGAGAATAAGTTCACTGTTCACTGAATGTGGCTCGCTAAGGAATACCTAATGGAGTTTTACTTGTCTGTCAATAGAAATTCCTGTAGTGATAGTAATACAATTAATCATTGGACTTGAGATCATCATAATATCTTGTGTATGATGAGTTATACTTTGACTTATTCCTTAAGACCCTTAGGGTATATCAAAAGGTATGCTTGGGTATAATAAGTTATACATGGAGATAATGTATGATCAATAAAGAATCTACCACTTCTAGTAAAAAAAAGAGAAATGTCCTATGTGATTCGATAAATGACAACCTAGTAGTCCTTGGCCAAGGCAGAATGAAATTAAAAAGGAGTTTCTAATTTGTATTATTTGGAGTTGTGCATTTAAGAGTCGAAATACATATAATTAAATAAAATAAGACTTGACAGTAATTCCATGTCTTATATTTAATTGGGACATTGTATGGTGGAAGAATTGAATTGTACGGTAACTATTTACTCAAAGGTTCTTTTATTATTAATGTTGAAATCTATATTATCTGAAAAGTCGTTGATCGGTAGAGAGGCTTATCCCTATTGTAGAATAAATTTTATTTATTTAAATAAATTAATAGTTTAATTTATTTATTTAAATAAGATTAGAATTGTTCTAATTGATTTATTCACAGTCGGTTTAATATGGAGAACCTAAAGGGTCACACCATAAAAGGAAGAATAATTATTTAAGAAGTTAATGACATAATCGTAATAATATGTTAAGTGTATTTAATTTAATCTATGGCGATAGAATAAATTAAATAGCTTAATATTTATTATTTAATATTTTAGAAATATTAAATATATAAATTAATAAGAGGAGTCTTATTAATATTATTACAATTATTATTATTTTAATTTCTAAAGAGTTAGAAATTAATTTAATATTAGTACTCTCATTTATTCCTAATAAGATTAGGAGGCTAATTAATTAAAAGATTTTAATTAATTATTCCTAATGAGATTGGGAGCATAATTAATTAAAGGAGTTTAATTAATTATAATAAAACCCAAATCCTTAATTGTTAACGAGGGTTGCCAACATCTATAAATAAGAGGAGTTTTATTATGGGTGTATAGTTGTTGTTGACTTTTTCACAATAGACGTGATTCTAATTGTTGGAGAGTACGCTCCTTTTTTATGAGAGATAGAAAAATTAGGATTTTGTCAAATACCCATCATCTTGAATTTTTCTTCTTCCTTGGTGGATCACCTCTAGAGGCCAAACACTTGGGTAGCTAACGTTGATCAAAGGAAGGAACCAAACCCGGTGGATTCAAGTTGAACGCGAAAGGATTTGAAGGAGAACTTGTACCTGAGGAAGCTCGAATCTTCAAGGGTATGATTCTTGTTCTTTATCTTTTCGTTTAATTAATAATTGTGCATAAAGGATGATCCGGGTATATGGTTTGTAAAATTTTAAACTCTGATTTTTCACGTTTCTGCTTATTTTGTGCAATTGCGTTCATGAATATTACAAACCTAACAGAATTTTACGCTCATATGGAGTTTTCACATGACTCCTCTTGTTTATTAAAGGCCATTACCACTTGCATCCAAGGATAGATTTACATCATAGATGAAATATTTCTTGTTCATGCCCTTCAGTTGCATCCTTCCAATCTTGAATTACCTAGGGTTAATTCATATATTCATCCATCTGGAATATCTGTAGACGAATGCATGCTATTCAAGTTTAACTTGTATGTGGTCATTGATCAACTGGTACCAGCTCTTTTATTTGACTATCCATGCAAAGTTGGTCTCGAGTTTCTAACTGCTGAGTGTCAATTTCTAGGCAAAATTTTAAGAAACAATTTTATGCTTGTACGTGATGATAGAAAAATGTTACCTTTTGATCTGGAAATCATCAAAAGTCTGTTAAATGAATGCATGCACTATAATCTGGCATACTTCTTATTGTCTTCATTTGAATACTGCTTTCAACACAATTGCCTTGGTTTTGGTCTACTTCTTACACATATATTCCACTATTTAAATCTTCCTTTGTCCAATCTTCAGTCTTAACTAGTCCCTACCAACAATATCGTATCTCATCTAAATCTGCCACCACAGCCTCGCATTATCTTTAAACCACTTGATCATGAAAATCTTGAAGCTAACATCAACATGGCTACCAAAATTGACTCCCTAAATAGTATGAATCAACTTTTATTGCAAAATCAATCTCTCAAGTTGGAAAAATTAGAAGATGTTCAGTTCTCTTTGCACACAATTAAATATGTGGTCTGCTTACTCTTGGAGTACAACAATTTGTTGATGGATCCTTTCAATGTCAGTACCACTATTGACTTCACAGTTCATGTTCCTCCACCAGCTGATCCTAAAGGAAACATTCCTGATCTGTCTCATTTCTCTCCTCTCGATCTTGAGGAAATCTGACTTTGTACTAACTCAAGTAACTATTTGGCTGCCTGTAATCATTAATCCCTCTCCCGTCTAATGTTTCACATTACTACTCCAACTACTGCTACTTTTCACTTGGTTTAAATCAGTTTTACCTAACTCTCTTTGCAGGACTTCTAACATATTTTCTGCAGGTTTACACTTTTCTTTTCTGTGAGACCCCAAATTTTATGAATAAAGATTTAAATTTCTCGAAATATTTTTTTGAATATTATGGTGTGGATTTGATATAATGTTATAGTTGTGGGTAATATTTATAAATTTTGAAAAGTATGCAAGTTGTTGTATAATATTCGATCGGTTGGGGAATATTCTTTTTATCAAAAAATATTCATACGACGGTACAATCATTGGTGGACCCCACAACGAAATTATTGTCAAATTGAGAAAATGACAAAAATATTTTTATGAAAATAACGGCGGAAGTTTTACCGTTAAAACTGTTGAACTACTCGGTAGTAAAAGTACAGTAATACGCGTGGTTGCATAGTAGCACACGGTATTGGTTATTGATGCTTATGTGAGAATTCACTCAGTTTTGTTCAATTATTGCTACAATAATTGTTGCATAGTATCTCACGTTATTTGATTCAATTATTGTCGATATTTTATATATTATTAAATCAATAATTGAGATGACAACGTTATTAATATTATTATTTACAATATTAACGATGTCTAGAAGTTCTGCCAAGGAGAGGTTTGGTCACCTAATTTCGCGCCAATAGGGAGAAATCCTTATTGGAAAGCTCCCTCTTTCCTGAGAACGACCTGATCGATTAATATTGTGAATTATAATAATGATGATAAATGTTGTTAATTATATTGAGGTGTCTTTTTATGAATTCATGGAAGTTTATATATATATATATATATATATATATATATATATATATATATATATATATTGTTTTATTAGTATTATTAATGTAATAAAACAGAAAAACTTTTTATATAAAACAGAATACTTTTATAAAGTTATCTGTTTTATTAGACTATAAATAGAATATATTATATTCTATTATGCATAGTGTTTTGTATAATAATTTTTTTTTATATAAAACAGAATACTTTTATAAAGTTATTTGTTTTATTAGACTATAAATAGAATATATTATATTTTATTATTATTGCATAGTGCCTGCATAGTATTTTGCATAGTAAAATCTTTTTATATAAAACAGAATACTTTTATAAAGTTATTTATTTTATTAGATTTTAAATAATATATATATATATATATATATATATAGAATATATTATATTTTATTGCATAGTATCCTTTCAATTCTCCTATAAATAGGATGCTTAGTTAGAATTGAAATCACACCAAAAATTCAGATAATTCTCTTCTATAATCTTAAGCGTATTTCTTTAGAGTTTTCAGAAGCTTTGATCGTAGAAAAACAGTATAAGTTTTCTTCAAGAATATCATCGCTCTACCAGTCAGAATACTCTTCTTTTACGGTAAGGAATATTATTTGTTGTACTCGTAAGGGGTATTATTCTTTCATATTCATGAAGAGAATTATTTTCTTTTCAATACTCGTAAGAGCTGTTGTTCCATTCTTTATTATTATGTTGGAATAACCTGTCTATGCGAAGTACCGCATACATGGTAAAATTCTGTTGTTATTCCATTCTTTATTATTCTGTCAGAATATCCTATCTGTGCGTTTATGCATGACCTGGTTCCATTATTTATTATTCTGTTGGAATAACCTGTCTATGCGGTCTATCGCATGCATGGTGAATTCTGTTGTTATTTCATTCTTTATTATTCTGTCGGAATATCCTGTCTGTGCGTTTACGCGTGATCTGGTTCCATTATTTATTATTCTGTTGAAAATAACCTGGCTGTGCGATCTATCGCATGCATGGTGAATTCTTCTGTTATTTCATTCTTTATTATTCTGTTGGAATAACCTGTCTATGTGGATTACCACATGCATGGTGAATGATCCTTTGTATTCATTCCTTATTAAATTGTGAAAATGATCTGTCTACGTGGATTACCACATGGTGGGCGAAAATCCATTTGCAGTTTCATATATTCTATTATACTCAGTTGGTTAAAGTTTTGGCTTCTATACTCCATGAAATTAGTGGAATATCCTTGATATTTGCGCTTCATCCAGTATCTTTTCATGAAAATATTCTTCTGAGCATTCTTGAATTTTACTCTACAAAGCAGTATCATGTTGACAATTTGGACGTTATTGGTTACTGGATAAATTAATTCTTGAACTTGTTTTATTGAATTCTTATATCATTGTCATCGTCCTCATGTTTATATTTTGTTAAAAGTTATATGTGACCTGTAGTGCATAGATGGACTTGGTATGATTATGACTAGGGATTATTCGGTGTAATCATGACCGTAATGTTACAAATAATGTGGTAAAGGTCATCATTGGCCCATAGTGCATTGATGGACAGTTGTTGGCATGATCATGACCATTGATGAATACACGAATATCCTTGGCCCGTAGTGGATGGATAATTTGTGGTCGTAATACTAATGAATATCCTTGGCCGTAGTGCAGGGATAATGTGGATTATTTATTAAGCTGAGTCTCAGCTATAAAAGTGAAAAACCTTCTTAAATCATAAAAGATAGTAGATTTTATTCTCTACTTGACTCTTTTAATGGATAGCTTGTTCCGCTGCAGTTAAACTTGATGTTTGTTATATTTTATCAGTTTAACACTATTTAAGGCTAACGATAATTTATTCTGCATTATCTTAGTCATAATATTTCTTACTGAGCTAGTTGAGCTCACCCTTTTGCTTTCATTGTTCTCTTCAGGAAATGAGAACGTAGCGGGGACTAGTCGGGGAACGGAGTGACGGTTCAGATGATAGCATTAGTAGTCCTCACTATTCTATGAAATAGTGTGAAAATAAATGTATTAAGGACTTATTTTAAGTTTGAATACTTTTTAGAAGACAATGTTGTATTAAAACTCACAGCTTATGTTTTGTCGTATTTTACACGACAGTTGTATAATTAAGTTTTTATTTGTATTTTGTACCATGTATCTGGCGACTCAGAATAGGTGATGTATATCTATTTTGGGGGCGTCACAGTTGGTATCAAAGCTTAGGGATATGATCCATGGCTAAGATGTGAGACAAGAACTAGGAGGGGAGAGACGGAAAATTCCTTCGCTAGTATGACCTACCTAAGTTTATTTGGCATTTAATTGGTCGGTCAGAGTATAAGGATAATATATGATATGTTAATTAACCTTGTTTTGTGGCAGTATTGGAAAATGGCATCCAAAAATGTTGGGATAAGCAATGAAGCGCATGAGAACGTTGAGTCACCAACGATCAATATCCAGGATAATGTGCAACAGGAAGACAATAATCCTCAGGTAAACAATAACACCGATGAAATGATGAACGATGGGATGTTCAGAGGCTTTATCCAATTCATGCAACATCAGGCGAGAGCGGCTCCTGTCCAAAATACAGGTGGAAACACTGGCAACTCTCGGACGGTCACCGCCAAACAGTTCAAGGAGCTGGGACCACCGGAGTTTTTTTGGAGAGCCAAAACCACTTAAGGTGGAGACGTGGATAAAGCAGATCAACAAAATATTTGATGTCTTGGGATGCTCCGAGGAGCAAAAGGTTCCCTTTGTCACCTTTATGTTGCGTGAAGAAGCAGATTACTGGTGGGAATCTATAAAATATACCCAGCCTGACGCACTCAAGATGTCTTGGGAGAAGTTCTAAGAGTTGTTAAACGACAAGTACTTTCCTAAAAGTATTCGTCACATGAAGGAGATGGAATTCATCAAGTTGGAGCAAAACAATATGACCGTGTCGCAATACGAGGCTAAATTTACGGAGTTATCCCGGTTTGCATCCCATTTGGTCGATAATGAAGAGCGAATGACGCGAATATTTCTAAGAGGTTTGAAACCCGATATACTTTAATACCTCATTTCTCATAAACTTTGTTTATATTCAGATGTTGTGAATAGGGCTCAGTTATTGGAGCGCGATAATGAGTCAGCACAACCAAAAGGTAATGACCAGCAACACGATAATAATCATACCGGTGGCAACGGCCATCGGAACAATGATAACCATCGTGGGGGAAATTATCATGCCAGAAATGGTAATCACTTTGGTGATAATCATGGCCATGACAATAAGAGTGGACATTTCAAGAAGAGGAGATTTAACAATGATGGAAAGACGTCAACACCAGCACTAGCACCCGCACCCGCACCCGTCGTTAAGGAAGGAGAACGACCACCTATCATATGCTTCAAATGCGGAGGGGAGGGACACATCAGTCCAAACTGCGCGATGCTGTCCAAAGCATGTTATAATTGTGAAAGAGAAGGTCACCTAGCCTGATTTTATCGTTCACCGAAGACAAGTTCAGCTAGGATGGAGCCACCAAAGGATGTCTCAGACAAGTCAAAGTCGGTAGTTTAAGTGAGAGCGTTTGTCGAGGAACTCGAACGAAGTTGTCACGGGTAAGTTAATCATAAACGCTTACGAAGTCTATACCTTATTAGATATCGGTTCTACCCATTCTTCTATCTCTCTTGTTTGCGCTCAACGTTTAAATTTGACCCCAGAGAAGTTAGACTTTGACTTATTGAAACTTCGTTTGTAGAAACCTTCGTTACCTCCACTGTTTATAAATCTTGTTTAATTTAAATCGATACTTTCACGTTACCTGTCGATCTTATCTCTTTAAAAATACTTGTCTTTGATGTGATTTTTAGAAATTGATTGGTTAACTACTCATCATACTTTTCGTAAAGTTGTTAGCTTTCATATTCCTAACCAACCTGTTATGCGAATTCAAAGAACCAAACCACTAAAGTTAATCACTGTTATATCAAGCCATAAGTAAAGAGCCCCGATCCTTTCGTTGTTGACTTCCTTGTGTGGAATGCACCGAAGCCAGACTTTCTGTAGGAGACGTCGTGAATGACGATGGCAAGTTGATAGGTATCAATGTGACGTACTATCCAAGTCTTGGATAAGAGTCACAGTTTTGAATGATATTTCTATTGTTAATAAATTCCCTGACGTATTCTTGAAGACTTCTTGGCCTAACCCAGAGCGTGGAATTAAATTTTATATTGACCCCAGTACAAAACTCATTTCTTTAACTCTTAAATATTTCTTCAACCAAAATGAACGTATAATACGCCAAAGACGTTGGCTCGAGCTATTGAAGATTACGATCATACCATTCAATATCATTATGGAAGAGAGAACATGGTAGCTGACGCATTGAGTAGAAGATCGTATGCGTTTACGAGTGCGATGTTGTTAACACAAAAACCTATTTCCTATAACTTATAAATGATGAAGATAGAGTTAAAGACTCTAGGGACCCACATGAAGATAACAAATATACGATTAGAATCGACTTTAATCGATAAAGTTAAAGCCGCTCAAGCTACATACTCAGAGCTGATGAATGTGAAGAAGAAGGTTCAAGAGGGCGTTATTCTAGAAGCAAGAATCGATGAAGAGAGGAAATCTCAACCCTCCATTTTATTGGCCCATTTGAAATCCTTGATTGAGTAGGAACTGTGGCCTATAGACTCATTTTACCGTCAAGTATATCGCGTGTTTATAATATATATTTTTACGTATCGATGTGACGTAAATATGTGGACGACCCAAACCATATTATTAAATTAGAACTAGATGAGATAGCAGAAGATTTAACGTATGAAGAGATACGTGTTAAAATCTTGGATGAGAAGGATCGTATTCAACACTCAAAGGTTATACCTCAAGAGTTAGAATCTGAAATGAAGTCAAGGTATCCTCATCTCTTCGGCATACCAGGTACATACGTAAATTTCGAGGGCGAAATTTCAGAAGGAGGGGAGATTGTGAGATCCCAAATTTTATGAATAAAGATTTAAATTTTTCGAAATATTTTTTTGATTATTATGGTGTGGATTTGATATAATGTTATAGTTGTGGGTAATATTTGTAAATTTTACAAAATAGGCAAATTGTTGTATAATATTCGATTGGTCGGGGAATATTCTTTTTATCGAGGAATATCCATACGACGGTACAATCATTGGTGGACGGAAGTTTTACCGTTAAAACTGTTGAACTACTCGGTAGTAAAAGTACAGTAATACACGTGGTTGTATAGTAGCACACGGTATTGGTTATTGATGCTTATGTGAGAATTCACTCAGTTTTGTTCAATTATTGCTACAGTAATTGTTGCATAGTATCTCACGTTATTTGATTCAATTATTGTCGATATTTTATATATATTATTAAATTAATAATTGAGATGACAGCGTTATTAATATTATTATTTGCAATATTAACGATGTCTAGAAGTTCTGTCAAGGAGAGGTTTGGTCACCCAATTTCGCGACAATAGGGAGAAATCCTTATTGAAAAGCCCCCTCTTTCCTGAAAATGACCTGGTCGATTAATATTGTGAATTATAATAATGATGATAAATGTTGTTAATTATATTGAGGTGTCTTTTTATGAAGTCATGGAAGTTTATATATATATATATATATATATATATATATATATATATAGTTTTATTAGTATTATTAATGTAATAAAACAGAAAAGCTTTTTATATAAAACAGAATACTTTTATAAAGTTATCTGTTTTATTAGACTATAAATAGAATATGTTATATTCTATTATGCATAGTTTTTTGCATAGTAAAATCTTTTTATATAAAACAAAATACTTTTATAAAGTTATTTATTTTATTAGATTATAAATAGAATATATTATATTTTATTATTCATAGTGTTGCATAGTGCCTGCATAGTATTTTGTATAGTAAAATCTTTTTACATAAAACAGAATACTTTTATAAAGTTATTTATTTTATTAGATTTTAAATAAAATATATAAATATATATATATATATATATATATATTTAGAATATATTATATTTTATTGCATAGTATCCTTTCAATTCTCCTATAAATAGGATGCTTAGTTAGAATTGAAATCACACCAGAAATTCAGAGAATTCTCTTCTATAATCTTGAGCGTATTTCTTTAGAGTTTTCAGAAGCTTTGAGCTTAGAAAAACAGTATAAATTTTCTTCAAGAATATCCTCGCTCTACCAGTCGAAATAGTCTTCTTTTACGGTAAGGGATATTATTTGTTGTACTCGTAAGGAGTATTATTCTGTCATATTCATGAAGAGAATTATTTTCTTTCCAATACTCGTAAGAGCTGTTGTTCCATTCTTTATTATTATGTTGGAATAACCTGTCTATGCGAAGTACCGCATACATAGTGAAATTTTGTTGTTATTCCATTCTTTATTATTCTGTCGGAATATCCTGTATGTGCGTTTACGCATGAACTGGTTCCATTATTTATTATTCTGTTGGAATAACCTGTCTGTGCGGTCTATCACATGCAATTCTGTCGGAATATCATATCTGTGCGTTTACGCATGACCTGGTTCCATTATTTTTTATTCTGTTGAGAATAACATGGCTGTGTGATCTATCGCATGCATGATGAATTCTTCTGTTATTCCATTCTTTATTATTCTATTGGAATAACATGTCTATGTGGATTACCACATGCATGGTGAATGATTCTTTGTATTCATTCCTTATTAAATTGTGAAAATGATCTGTCTACGTGGATTATTGCATGGCGGGCGAAATTCCATTTGTAGTTTCATATATTCTATTATACTCAGTTGGTTAAAGCTTTGGCTTCTATACTCCATGAAATTAGTGTAATATCCTTGATATTTGCGCTTCATCCAGTATCTTTTCATGAAAATATTCTTCTGAGCATTCTTAAATTTTACTCTACAAAGCAGTATTATGTTGACAATTTGGACGTTATTGATTACTGGATAAATTAATTCTTCAACTTATTTTATTGAATTCTTATATCATTGTCATCATCCTCATGTTTTTATTTTGTTGAAAGTCATCTGTGGCCTGTAGTGCATAGATGGACTTGGTATGATTATGATCAGGGATTATTCGGTGTAATCATGACCGTAATGTTACAAATGACGTGGTAAAGGTCCTCATTGGCCCATAGTTCATTGATGGACAGTTGTTGGCATGATCATGACCATTGATGAATACACGAATATCATTGGCCTGTAGTGCATAGATAATTTGTGGTCGTGATACTAATGAATATCCTTGGCCGTAGTGCAGGGATGATGTGGATTATTTATTAAGCTGAGTCTCAGCGATAAAAGTGATGAAAATCTTTTAAAATCATAAAAGATAGTAGATTTTATTCTCTACTTGACTCTTTTAATGGATAGCTTGTTCCACTACAGTTAAACTTGGTGTTTGTTATATTTTATCAGTTTAACACTATTGAAGGCTAACGATAACTTATTCTGCATTATCTTAGTCACACAAGACACACACACACACACACACACACACACACACACACACACACACACACACATATATATATATATATATATATATGTATATATATTCCTATTCTATTATGCAAGATATGCCTTCATTCCATTAGAAATGATCATAACTAGTGTTATCATATTTAGTGTTAAGCATTAAAGTTCATTTTCCAATATCAAAGTAATACTCATATCAATTACTTGGCCAAACAATCAATAAATAAAGCATGAAATACAATAACTCATTCAAACATGATATATCTATATCTATATAATAAAACAGAACCCATTTTGAATCTTTTATTTGACAAAGCATAAGGACGGTTCAGATTCATTCTAACTTAATTCTTCCAACTTAATCTAAAGGCTCATATTTCTTCCCGTCCAAATCAAATTCACCCCTACACCCTACTCTCTCACTCTCTCTCATGTTCACACACAAAATCTTTCTCTCTCCTCTCTTCTTCACACACACAAACAAATAATAATAATTATTATAATAGTACTACTAATAATAATTATTATAATAGTACTAATAATTATTATTATTATAACAGTACTAATAATAATAATAATAATTATTATTATTATTATTATAATTAAAATAATATTAATAGTAATAATAATAATTATTATAGTAACAATAATAATAATAATAAATAATAATAATAATAATAATAATAAATATTTAGATTTATTCTAATTGATTTGGGCAGAAAAGCACAAGTACGGTTCAGATTCATTCTAATTTAATTCAAAATAATAATAATAATAATAATAATAATAATAATAATAATAATAATAATAATAATAATAATAATAATAATAACAATAATAATAATAGTAATAGTAATAACAATAATAATAATAATAACTATTATTATAATAAGAAAAAGAATAATAATAATTATAATTATAATTTTAATAATAAAATAATAATAATAATAATAATAATAATAACAATAACAATAATAATAATAATAATAATAATAATAATAATAATAATAATAACAATAACAATAATAAATAATAATAATAATAGTAATAGTAATAGTAATAACAATAATAATAATAATAACTATTATTATAATAAGAAAAAGAACAATAATAATTATAATTATAATTATAATAATAATAAAATAATAATAATTATTATTATTATAATAATAATATTATAATAGTAATAATAATAATAATAATAGTAACAACAACAACAACAACAACAACAACAACAACAACAACAACAACAACAACAACAACAACAACAACAACAACAACAATAATAATAATAATAATAATAATAATAATAATAATAATAATAATAATAATAATAATAATAATAACAACAACAATAACAACAACAACAATAATAACAATAATAATAACAATAATAATAATTATTGTGGTGGTGTGGTAAATTATGATAATTGTTAGTGATGATTGTAAGTTTTGTAGACAAGTTTAGATTTTTCTGGATATCTATTTTTTTTAAAAAAATAATTATTGTGGTAGTATGGTAAATTGTGATAATTGTTATGTCTGATTGTAAGTTATTTTAAGTTGCAAATAGTCTTTACGTAATATAGTATTTTTTGAATTTTAATCTAATTTTTCGTTACAACGTGCCTTTAGGCACGGGCAATTACTAGTATTATAATAAATAGGAGAAAAAGTTAATTACACTAAACATTATGTTACATTGCACTCTTAGAAATGGAGTTAGTTCATTACTATAGAACCAAACAACATTATCAATGTATTCAACATATTCAGATTAAAAGGTCAATAATAATCTAGAAGGGGGGTTGAATAAATTATTACCAGTTAAAAATTATGTTTA
The DNA here is from genome assembly GCA_016801055.1 of Panax notoginseng. NCBI lineage: Eukaryota > Viridiplantae > Streptophyta > Magnoliopsida > Apiales > Araliaceae > Panax > Panax notoginseng. The sequence goes on along the minus strand of CM029017.1, from coordinate 58,438,066 downwards.
AACCTTTTTAATTTTTTAGTTATTAATTAACAATTTTAGCAATTAGCATGCAAGATAATAAAAATTCAATCACAATGCACAGAGATTTATCTGGTTCACAACATATACCCCTTGGTATGTTGCTACGTCCAGTCTCAAGTCCCTACTTGGAACTTGAGATCCTATTACTATCAGTAATAAAAACTCCTTCAATAGGCGGAGAAGCCTTTACAAAGTTTTATAAACAAACTTCTAACTATTCAACTATTCTATCTTGGACAGCAAGCTCCCCGCTCCTTTCTCAAGTCTAGTTGTACCAACTTTTGAGTTCAGATCTATTCTATGATCTGGTCTTGAAACAACAGTCTCTTCCTCTCCTCACAAGTACACTAGAGACTCAACTTCCTACTGACCTCTCTAAGACTCTAGTCTTGATCGAAGAATTACTTGTCTTTCTCACAGGTACATAAAATAAACTAACTCTAATTCTTCCTCTATTTTCAAATAAGTTTACGACAATGTGCTTATTCAATAAGCTGATAATAGTTAAGTACAGAATAATGCTTCTCAAATAAGCAGATAGAAAATTATGAGCAAATATATCAGTATAAAAGTTCAAGGACTTTTATATTCAACAATATGTCTTTTTAAAGCAGATAGAACTTTTGTTTAGATCCACAGATGCTTCTGATTAAGCAAACATAAGATTTTAAGGCACTTTATAAAGAATTAACAATTCTATAAAATAAAGAGTATTTTTCTATGGTTAATATAGAATTGTTCTTTAGTTAGTCTTTATAAATTATCAATACTTGAAAAAAATAATAAATCAATTTAAACAATATTTATCAAGTATAATCTCAGTTAAGTATAAACTGATATAACAAATATTACTTGTTTAACTCAAATAATATTTAAGAATACTTTATCTATTATGTGAACTTTTATAGATAATGTCACTTAGTACTATAAGGAATCGTACGGTTCGAATTCCTCTTGGTAGAGGTGTATCTCCGTAGCCTTGCGGCGTCTAAGTATGACAAAATTTATAATTTTCACAATTGATATTTATATAAATATTTGTAATAGACCACTACGATTCTCAAATCCGGTTCGGATGACTACTCTTTTTGGAGCAGTATCTCAGTGTTGTTTTGAGCTATCAAGTGTCGTGTCTACTTTAGGATGTTTATATAAATAATGTCGATAAAAGGTTACTGAAGACTATAAGGAATCGTACGGTTCGAATTCTTCTCCGTAGAGGTGTATCTCCGTAGCCTTGTGGCGCCCAAGTATCCTTTTATTTGACAAATAGATGAAATATGGATATATAAAATTGTGTAGAACACTGTGTATTTGTATATCTATAGATATAATGCAAGTAAGAAATGATTCAACAGAAATTAAACTTATCTCAATACTTGGACCAATTTTTCTCTTCAAAAATAATCAGAACTTTTGTAAGAAAAGATATAAAGCTTAGAGAGAATGTTGGCAAGGAGAGTATGATTTTCTTTTCACTAAATTGGTAAAAACCAAATGAATGAAATACTTCCTATTTATAGAATTTTTGAAGTTAGGGCAAAAATGTAATTTAGATAAACTGATTTTTGAATGCACGGTATAGATGAAAAATTTTGAAATAAGCGGACCAGATTGGAACAAAATTTTATGCGGAAGTAGCTTAAAAATCGCCCGGTCTAAATTCTATCACTTTGTCATTTAATGCTTAGTTTGACCATGTATGTTAAGCCAAATGCTAGCAAAAATTCACGCGTTTTCTTTTGGTCCCAAAATGAGTGACACTTGCACACACATTCGGTTTTATTACTTAACAACAATGACAGCACATGCATGTATGCATTATATATATTAATATATTATATATAATGTATGACTATATATATATATATATATATATATATATAGGGATTCCATCCACAGCAACCGGTTGTTGGGGAGCAACCCATTTTGTTCAGCCGCTACAACCTGTACCGGCCCTTATTAATTTTATTTTTTTTATAAGCCGCTACAACCTGTAGCGGCTGGGCCAAAAATGGGTTGCTCCCAACAACCGGTTGCTGTGGATGGAATCCCATATATATATGTATGATTTTTATATATAGTAAGTGTTAATATATATTTAATGCTTTATGATGCATAAAATATTTTGCCCAACTTTTGGTTTTGAAAAATAAATAGGATCTCCTTACCTTGAATATTATATGAATTAATTTATTTAACACTTGACATTTAATATATCAAGGTCAATAAAAATTAATTCAAGTAAAAACAAAAAATAATAAAATAAATAAATAATTACATATTTATTTGAAACATAATTATTATCATCAAAATATAAAATAAAATTATACCTATCAATCTCCCCCTTTTTGATGATGATAATTATAAAAATATTTTTAGTTTAAAAACTCCCCCTTAAACTGTGAACCCTTTATAACAGTTTAGATTCAATCAATAGCAGTTAATAAAATCCATTCATGGCAGTTAATTCATTCATGGCAGTTCATATATAATCCATCCATTCATGGCAGTTCATGTATAATTATATTTTTCTTCTCCCCCTTTGTCATCATAAAAAGTGACAGGAAAAATGTGACGCCCCCAAAATAGATATACATCACCTATTCAGAGTCGCCAGATACATGGTACAAAATACAAATAAAAACTTAATTATACAACTGTCGTGTAAAATACGACAAAACATAAGCTGTGAGTTTTAATACAACAGTGTCTTCTAAACAGTATTCAAACTCAAAATAAGTCCTCAATACATTTATTTTCATACTATTTCATAGAATAGTGAGGACTACTAATGCTATCATCTGAACCGTCACTCCGTTTCTCGACTAGTCCCCGCTACATTCTCATTTCCTGAAGAGAACAACGAAAGCAAAAGGGTGAACTCAACTAGCCCAGTAAGAATATATATATATTGTGATTTATTTAGCTGGGGGATTTACATTTAACCATCGGAAGAGGCTTATGTATTCATAGAATTCTCGTTTGACCATTCTAGTGATTTGTTAGATAGTTAGGAGAGTTAGGAGATTATACGAAGTATTAGGGGAGTTGTAATCTTAGCTTGTCATATTTGATACAACTCTTTGCTCACCATTTACTCTTTTAATCACATTGCTTTAAACAAACCATCTTTAATCAACTGTTTGGATAAGATCAAATTGATACAATTTTAGTATTTGAATAATTTTAATGTTATTTCCCTGTGAGTTCGACTTATTACTGTATTACTTGTTTGACCGCGTATACTTGCGCGTATTTTATTGATCATTAAAACTACCAACAGCCGTGCCACTCCCAGGTCATAATGCTGTGTGGTCGCGCCGCATGCCAGTTTTGACTTACTATTTTAAACTGTAATCTAAACCTTGAAGCATGTTTATATCGATATCCTAAGTTATAAAACAGAGTTGAAGTGATGTTTTAAGTGTTCAATTGTGTAATGAATACTTAGCAATTACTACAAGGTTTCTAAATAAAGCTTTCAATGTTGATTATGCATCTATGTGTTTTAATTGTGTATCGAATACATAGTTGGACAAGTGTGTGATAAATAGATATGAATGTTGACATATATGTCAAGTATGTGTGACTAATGTATACCTATACATAGTTAAATAGGATAATATAGAACCTTGAAGTGACGTAAGCTATAAAAGTGTAATTTACGCGAAAGGTAAGTTCCCTTACTTACACAACCGTAGATATTGTGCAAGTTTTTAATTATTGTTATATCGACTATATGTTTGAGCAAATATACTTATTGATTATATAATCATTCTATGGGATAATTCATGTGCTATCTAAATTATTAGAAATTATTATTCATACTATGAAGCTTAATTTTAATTCATAATTATATTCCTTGAATCATGTTGCAAGCCTTGAACTTATAAATTGTTCCTAAATGCATTGAGAAAGATGTCTAAGCCATTTGATTCGGCTAGATCAATATCTATGAGTTAGAAAACTATCCAAACCAATTGTTTTGGTGCAAACTCTTATAATCTATTGAGATAAACAACGCTCATAGAAGGGGATATATATATGTTGGGAAACCACACACGCATGAACAATATGTCTAAATATTATGCATAATGTAGGGTACTTTGGTCAGATTACCTATTGTACTTGTTTATATTGAATTGTCAGTGTAATACTGTTAATTCTAACAGGAGTTCTTGATCCATAGTGACTACTTAGTGTTAACTATTTTTTAACTTTAAAGTGTTGAAACCTTTGAATTTCGTTAATAATCTTTCGTTCCATAGCTACTATTATTTCAATTCAAAAGACAGATTTGGAACTGTTGATACTTCTTTGATTACAACATTATTCTTTAATTCCTGAGCTAACATTTATCATTATACCTTTGAGATGATGAACTTTATATTATGCTTATTCACCCTTTTTGTTATATTACTTGCTGGGCAAACTTGTTGCTCATTTTTGCTTTCTTTAAATATTTCAGTTAAGACAGAACAGGGTGGTACCTCAGGAAAGAATAATGGCAATGGCAATGGCAATGGCAAGGCTATGAAGTAGCTTTATTCTTTCATGCTAGAAGTTTATTATTATGTCATAATAAGACTTAATTAGTATTATATATTATGTTATAATTGAATTAAGTTGTGTAATATGTTAGTAATGGTTGCGAGACTTGGGACAAGAATATTTATATTATATCAATGTAAATTATTCTATTATTCTGTTTTAAGTTATTAGAATATTAGAATGTGAAGCACCAGATTCGAGATGTATCTGAATTTGGGGGCGTCACATAACGAAATGAGAAAAATGAAATTATAAGATACAAAAGCACAGCTTGTAGCACAAGGTTTCTCGTAGAGACCTGACATTGATAATGAAAAAACATATGCTTCTGTAATGGACGCAATACATTCAGATTTTTAATTAGCTTAGTAGCAAAATAAATTTTGGATATGCGATTAAATGTTATATTGCATGGTGGAGGAATACATATAGACATCCATTATGTATTATATTTTGTTACACTCCCCCTTGATGTCTATGACCTTAATAAGTGTGGTGATATTAATGTTCAACAAATTCGCTCAAAAGATAATCTTGCAGATTTGTTCACTAAAGTATTACCAACTATAACGTTTGAAGGATTGCAACGCAGCATTAGAATGCGACAACTTAAGGACTTAAGGTGATTCATTCATGAGGGGGAGCTTATACGCGCTGTACTCTTTTTTCCTTAACCAAGGTTTTTTCCCATTGGTTTTTTCCTGGTAAGGTTTTTAATGAGACAATTTTGAATGCGTAAGGCTATATCATAGACATCTAAGAGGTAGTGTTATAAAATATGATACATGATGGATGTCTATATGTATTCCTCCACCTTGCAATATAACCTTTGATCTTCCAATATGTCCTTTGATTTCCCAAACAATTATGTAAATGTGCCTATAAATAGAGGCATTGTGAAGAGAATAAAGATACACAGATATATTATTCTCTTTCATTTCCGTTAAGCATCATTCGTATTACTCTTTATATTGTATGACTCTAAATATATATTATATGCTTATATAATTTTATAACATTTAAGATACATCTCAAACAAATTTAAATCGATCGTAAATATTGACGTATACGAATAGATGGGATATTAAAAATTAATAAGGGCCACCATTAATTTATTTTATTTTATCATTTAAAAATAAAAGATTATTTGTGTACTTCTGAATGAGTTTGAATTTGATCAAATAAGTCATTCAAATAGTTTATTTTACAATTTTAAAACTCTGAATGTGTCTGAGTGTTGTCTAAACGATTCTTCAAAAATATTATAATTGAACAAATAAAAAGTAGTGTTGAATGATATTTTTACTTAGTACCCTCATTGACAATTAAAATTTACATTCAATATTCATCTTCTTTTATGTACAAGTTTTTTTTTTATTTTTCTTTAATAAATTGGTCAATAGCCAATTTAATGAATGTTGTTGTAGTTTTTTGTTTTGATTTTATGAACGGATAGAATGCTATTAATTTTTTTAGTGTTTTATTTCTAAAATTCTATTATTTACAGTATACTCAATCAAAGATTATTCAAAAGTTTATATTTAATTTTTCTTATGTAATAGTGTTTATTTATAACTACACAATAAATTTATTCATAACAACCCAGAATGTTAAAATAAGAAAATATACTTATTGAGATGTTTTAGATATACAATTATTAAACAAATCATTTCATTTCATTCATTTTTATTAAACAGACTTGTACACGTTAGTCGTAATCCAACTTCGTCAAAAAAAATTCAGACATATAAATTACTAGTAATTGCCCGTGCCTGAAGGCACGATGTAACGAAAAATTAGATTAAAATTTAAAAAATACTATATTACGTAAAGACTCTTTGCAACTTAAAATAACTTACAATCAGACATAATAATTATCATAATTTACCACACTACCACAACAATTAATTTTCCTTTAAAAATAGATATCTTGAAAAATCTAAACTTGTCTATAAAACTTAAAATCATCAATAACAATTATCATAATTCACCAGACTACCAAAATAATAATAATAATAATAATAATAATAATAATAATAATAATAATAATAATAATAATTATTATTATTATTATTATTATTATTATTATTATTATTATTATTACTTTATTGCTATTATTAATATTATAATAATATTATTATTATTATTATTATTTTATTATTATTATTATTATTATTATTATTATTATTATTATTATTATTATTATTATTATTGTTCTTCTTCTTATTATAATAATAGTTATTATTATTATTGTTATTACGTTTACTATTATAATAATTATTAGTAATAGTAGTGTTAGTAGTATTATAATTATAATAATAATTATTGTTATTTTGAATTAAAATTAAAATGAATCTTAATCGTACTTATGTTTTCCCGCCCAAATCAATTAGAATAAATTTGAATCTTTATTATTATTATTATTATTATTACTATTAATATTATAATAATAATTATTATTAGTACTATTATAATTATTAAATTATTATTAGTAGTAGTACTATTATAATAATAATAATAATTAGTAGTAGTACTATTATAATTATTATTAGTACTATTATTATTATTTTTATTATTTGTTTGTGTGTGTGAAGAAGAGAGGAGAAAGAAAGATTTTGTGTGTGAACATGAGAGAGAGTAGGGTGTAGGGATGAATTTGATTTGAACGGGAAGAAATATGAGCCTTTAGATTAAGTTGGAAGAATTAAGTTAGAATGAATTTGAACCGTCATTGTGTTTTGTCAAACGAAATATTTAAAATGGATTCTGTTTTATTATATAGACTAGTAATTGTCCGTGCCTGAAGGCACAGTGTAACGAAAAATTAGATTAAAATTTGAAAAATACTATATTACGTAAAGAGTATTTGTAACTTAAAATAACTTACAATGAGACATAACAATTATCATAATTTACCATACTACCACAATAATTAATTTCCCTTTAAAAATAGATATCCAGAAAAATCTAAACTTGTCTACAAAACTTACAATCATCAATAACAATTATCATAATTCACCACATACTATTATATTATTATTATTATTATTATTATTATTATTATTATTATTATTATTATTATTTTATTATTATAATTATAATTATTATTGTTCTTTTTCTTATTATAATAATAGTTATTATTATTATTATTATTATTATTATTATTATTATTATTATTATTATTATTACTACTACTACTACTACTACTACTATTACTATTATTATTATTATTATTATTATTATTATTATTATTATTATTATTATTATTATTATTATTATTATTATTATTATTATTATTATTATTATTGTTATTATTATTATTATTATATTATTATAATAATTATTATTTTGAATTAAAATTAGAATGAATCTGAACCGTACTTGTGCTTTTCCGCCCAAATCAATTAGAATAAATCTGAATCTTTATTATATAGATTACTATTATTATTATTATTATTATTATTATTATTATTATTATTATTATTATTATTATTATTATTATTATTAAAATAATTATTATTGTTACTATAACAATTATTATTATTACTATTAATATAATAATAATAATTATTATTATTATTATTAGTACTGTTATAATAATAATAATTATTATTATTAGTACTATTATAATAATAATTATTAGTAGTACTATTATAATTATTATTATTATTTGTTCGTGTGTGTGAAGAAGAGAGGAGATATAAAGATTTTGTGTGTGAACATGAAAGAGAGAGAGAGTAGGGTGTAGGGGTGAATTTGATTTGGGCGAAAAAAAATATGAGCCTTTAGATTAAGTTGGAAGAATTAAGTTAGAATGAATCTGAACCGTTCTTGTGCTTTGTCAAATAAAAAATTCAAAATGGGTTCTGTTTTACTCCCTCCGTCCCATGATAAAAGTTCTTATTACTATTTTGGGTAGTCCCATGTTAAATGTCCATTTTCCTTTAATAACCAAAATTTTACACATATTTTCCTATTATACCTGTAACATTAAATATCTAATACTTTTCTTTTTCTAATTCTCTCTCCATATTTTATGACATTATTATGGGCAATTTTATTATTTTATTCATTTTTTTAATATGCGTGAAAAGTCCACCATGTCTTTTATTCTGGGATGGAGGGAGTATTATATAGATGGGTTCTGTTTTATTATATAGATATACTAGTTGTGTTCCGTGCCTCCGACACTGTATAGACAGTGAGATTTATCTCAAACTTTGGACGACCCAGATGATTTATTGAGTGAATAAAAAATTCAAAATCATTTGTATTTTATTAGATAGATAGATTAGTAACTCAAATTAAAGTATTTTTTAAATCTACAAACAATAAGATTTAAATGAACAAATTTTATTATTTGAAGGACAAATAAAAAAAAAGACTGAAAAGTGTTTATTCGAAAAATCTGCGATTATAACCTCTAATCTTCCTAAGCAAACATGGCTTATATTTAGGAGTTGAGTGGGGGAGTTGATAAGAACCAAAACCCAGCACCAGAATTTCGCACCATGTCCAATCCCTCCCAATCTATAGACCCAAAACCAGACCTATCAGCAGAAGAAATCTTGCAATTCCAAAACCCTATTTCTACCCATGATGAAGAACAACAAAAATCTCAACCTCAATCCCCACAAACCCTAATTACCCCGAAAACCCAGGATCATCAAATCCCAGAAAAATCAGACACAAATCTGGAAGACCCACAAATTCTGGAGCAAGAAGAACAAGAATCTTCAGGTATGTTTGTGTCTCTTCGCCCCTCATTTGCCACCAACACTACTTACTGTAGAACCCTTTTAAAAAGGCGTGGTCGCATGAAGCAACAAGCAATCGAGAAAAAAGTTCAAAATTTGCTTAAAAATTTAAACTTAATCCCGTTTGTACCCGCCAAAATTCTTGATTTTCCCAAGCACGAGAAGCTGTTGAGGCGTCTCGGGTTGTGGGATTTTGTCCACATTGATTTTGGTAAGTCAATTAGAGCTGATCTTGTTGCCCAGTTAATTGTGAGTTTTGATCTTTCCAAGAAGTGTGGTTATGTGAATGGGTTTAGATTTGCTGTTAATCGGACTGTTTTGGCGCGGGCTTTGAAGCTGCCCTTACTGGGAAAGAAGAAGGGTTGTGGTAATGCGGTGGAGGCACTTGTTGTGGATTTGGATTGGGAGCATTCCTCGGAGGAATGTGTTTCGTTTGTAGAGGATTTTGTGTCAGGTTGGGTGCTTTTGCATGGAGAGGCGTGGATGATGCCAAGTGAGGCGGGGAATTGGATGCGGTTGATTAAAAGTGGGCATCCTGAGAAGGTGGATTGGGCTAGTTTGTTTTGGCATATGGTGGAGAGTGAATTGAAGCAAGGGGTTCAATTGAGGTCAGGTTATTATGTGTCGCATTTGCAATGCTTGATAAAGTTGCAGCGCGAGGAGTTGTTGAGGGAAGAGCCCCCGAAGGTGGAGATGGAAGTGAAGGAAGAAGATGAGTTGTTGAGGGAAGAGGCTGGGAAGGTGGAGTTGGAGGCGGTGGAAGTGAAGGAAGCTGAGGAGGTGGTGGAAGTGAAGGAAGCCGAGGAGGTCGTGGAAGTGAAGGAAAATGAGGAGGTTGTGGAAATGAAGGAAAACGAGGAGGTGGTGCAAGTGAAGGAAAACGAGGTGGTGGAAGACGAGGAATTGTTGAGGGAAGAACTTCGAAAGGTGGAGTTGGAGGTGGAGGAAGTAATGGTAGATAATGAGTTGTTGAGGGAAGAGGTCGGTAAGGTGCAGTTGGAGGTGGATGAAGTGAAGAAAGATGAGGATGGTGATCTGAATGAGTCATCTAGGGGAGAACACAATGTTGCATTGGAAGAACCTACTATTGAATTAAATATAGAACCCCAAGATATAGTTGAGAAGGAAGAGGTGAAGGAAGCTATAGTTGAGAAAGAAGAGATGAAGGTTGATGACATGATGGATGTTGAGGAATGCAAGGTTGACAAACAGGGGAATTTGTGTTTGGCTGAAAAGAACAATGTTAACAAACATTTCTTGCAGCCTTGTATTTTAGGAGAAGGTAGGGGTTTGGATATTAATGAGGAGAGGAATCAGGATGTTGAACAGGTTGAGGTGGAAGAAAATAAGGAGGTAGAAGAAGAGGGGGAAGGTAGGGGTTCGGATAGTGATGAGAGGAAAGAGGAAGTTGAACAGGTGGTGGTGGAAGAAGAGGAGGAGCAGGTTGAGGTGGCGGAAGATGAAGTGGAGGAGGTGGAATATGAAGTGGAAGTGGAAGTGGAAGTGGAAGATGAAGTTGAGGAGGTGGAAGTGGATGATGAAGTGGAGGAGGTGGAAATGGCAGATGAAGTGGAGGAGGTGGAAGTAGATGAAGAGGGGGAGCAGACGGAGGGGGAAGAAAATGAGGAAGAAGAAGATGGAATAGGATGTAATATTGCACCAAATTATGGCTCACTAGAGGGAGCTGATTTGACAGGAGATCTACTCCAGGGATTTGGAACAAGCCAATTACCTTTAAACTTGCAGGGACAACAACTTCATGAGCACTCATCAATGGAGCTTTTTGCATCAAATGCAGAAACACATTTGATTATGGGTGGTCCTGTCTATGGTAGTGGTCATAAGAGAGTGATGGACTATGAGCAGGATACTTCTCATCTTAATGGCAGCAATAAGAGGATGCGGACAACTGCTGAATGGGATCACAAATCATCTGATTTTGGGTTTTGTATGGGGCAAGTAGAGCAATTGATGGAAAAAGCTAAGATCATTTATGAGGAAAAGGAACAGGCTTTTCAGGAACTAAATATGAATCAGCAGTATTTATTTCGTGAGCTGCAACAAAGAGATAATCTGATTAAAAATTTGCAAAAGAGCAAGAATGAAGAGCTACAGAAAAAGGAAGTACTGATATTCCGGCTTGAGCGTGAGCTTTGTCTAATGGGAACTCTCTTGGATGGCTACAGGAAGGCCTTAAAAGAAACTAACAAGGCATTCTTTGAATACAGACAGCGTAGTCAGCTTCCTGAAGAACCTATCTACAAGGATGCTGGTCCAGGAGGTCTCGTATCGAGTATCACAGAACTAGAGAAACAACGCCAGAATCGAGAGAGAAAAGATAGGTTGAACCGTTTGATGATTGAACAACGTGCTAATCAAGCATTTGAAGGGTATGTTGGCAAGTTTGAAGTACTTCTTCACAAGGTCCAAATGTTGGATACTAATAGATTGACCTCTATTAAGAATGAGGTGCAACTGCTCAAGGGCTTGTCTGCTGCAAAACGCAAAGCTTCAGAAACCGCAGGCTGTGTGACAGGTAATTGACAGTGCTGCTTGTGCAATCTTCCTTCTTGATCCATGCATGAAGGAAACTGGTAAATTGTTTTTGGATCCTGCATGGAAGCATTTTGTATTATTTTGTGCTCTCTGGTAGTATGCTTTTGATGCAACAGGTTCTTGCTCCTGGTTCTTGCTCATGCTTCTGTAGATAAGTTATGGGAGATAAATGGTAGTATATAACTTTTAGGATCTTGAAGATGGGTAAATTAACTGATCAGTTTGCTGGTTCTATTGTAGAAATATTTGAACTGTCCCAACTGTACTTTTAGGAATCTTGATGGAGGTATTCTGATGTATTTTGTTGCTGCAAGATTTGAAGTACAGTTACTTTTAAATTGTTTTTGCTGCAAATCCTTTATTTTATAGTATGTTTAATGACATTTTAAAAGTATTATTTGTTTTTCAAGTATAGTTATTTTACTTGAAAATTGGAATATATATATAAAATATATATAAAAGTAAAATAGTACTTATAAAATGTTACTTTTTTCGTCCTAATTCACTTGTTATCCCCATTTGAAATAGAGTAAATCTATAGATACATTGATGACTTATAGCATTAATGATGCATGTGTGATTGTGATGGATTTTCTGACACCCCAAAATTTCGATAACCTATAGATTTATTCTTTGAAATATGAACACATTTTATCTTTAAACGCTGTCCTAATTAACTTATGTTCCTGTCTTTGTTTTCAAGTGACACTAACCTAGAACTAGGTAAATTCCATTTGAAATATGAATCCATAATGTTAAGGATATACTAGCAATTAAATATTTTTGAATTTTTTTTAATTACTAAGAAAAATTTAAATTGTTTGTTTAGTTAAAACCGGTTTAGTGGTCCAACCCGATCGGAATGTGGACCGGTTTTAGTTTTTATCGGTCCAACTGACGGTCCGGTTCAGATTTTAAAACCATGCCTTTTCTTATTTATATGTTTGGCTGTCAATTGAACTATCAAACATAACATATTTTGTGCTAAATATCAAAATCAATTAGTTAGTCATTTAAAATGAGACCAAAGGAGTAGTTTATGTATAATGAGATGCCAAAAGGAGCAAGCTAACTTTTTAGAAGCTGGAAATCATAAATCTCAATATTCCATTGTTGAAATACAAAATAATTATCAAATTTCACAAATTTTTGGGATATTAGTTGTTTGATAAAATGAATAGTTCTGAATAAATTTGAATGAACTAAACAAAGTAGAAGTTTTGAATGAAAATTGAACAAAGGTGTTTAATAAAGTATGTCTAAAACAACTATATGAATACATTTTCCATTAATCCTCTAATTTTCTGAACATGGTTTCTCTATTTTTTTTTATGAATAGCTATTAACATAATAATTTGGGTTATCCAAAGAGTATTTTCATTTTGGTTACTTTCTTAACATACAATAATTAATCATCTTTAAAATCTTCAAAGTATTCAAATTAAATTTTAAATGAACTTGAATGCTTTTGTTTAAATGGGTTGTTTAAGATACTTGTAATTTTTGCATATTTATATATCTTTAGAAGTATTTAATGCGGAAATCCAAAACCTTATTGGATATTTATTTGCAAAAAACGAAGGGAAAAGAAAAGAAAAAGAAATCTAAACACATCATTCTAATATTCAAAAATAGATGCGACTAATCAATGACAAATTAGGATTATCCATGTTATAAAACTCATTGATTTTGTACAATTAATTTGCAATGGAATCAATTCATCAACACGATGATTCGCGGTCGGATGTACGTCTCCTTTTCCTTTTATTGAACATCACATTGGTCACTGGAGCTTGAAGGCCCTGAACTTCCTTGCTGTTGTGTTGATGTCATTTATTTATTCAAATTAATGATTCTCTTCTCAATTACTAATATATGCTGGAACAAGTGATGGTTGAAAATGCACCTGGCCAAATGCACCAACACCCTAAACGCTATTGCTGCAAACACTATAAAAGTTAGTAACCAAACATACCAGACAATATTTTGTACAAGCATAAAAGGAGCATGTTAAGTTTAACAAATTTAGTTTTCAATTTTGAGTTTCGTTACATAATCAAGGGTTTGTGATTTCAGAACCAAAACAAATTGCAATAAATTTGCCAATCAATGAATAACTTGATATGAATATGTAACTTCTGGTTCCTTTTTTTATACATGTACTTGTATACATAATCAGTTGATGTTAACCAAAAGTTTATAGTTAAAATTCAGAAAACTAATGCTACGTTTGGATTGAAAGAATGGAATGGAGAATGAAATGATTCATTCCACTCTAGTTGGAATGAGTTATTCCATACTCTTCTTTCCCCAAAGAATAAAATTCGAAATAAGAATGGTTCAATCCATTCTAATCGCAACCAAACACAAATTTTTTCATTCCATAGGAACGAGTCATTCCATTCCTACCTTTATTACTCCAATCCAAACGTAGAGTAAGGATTTGATTGAATGAACAAAATAATTAACCTTTAATTCTCCTCGAGTAAAATAATAAGTTCAGGGACAGAGAAAGTAGAATAATTGAATATCCTAAAGTTTACAAGCATATTTCAACAAGATCTTTCACTTTATAGACTACACAATTAACTAGGGTCAACTAACCATAGGTGGGATTTCACAAACAGAGATTAACAGCGCTGCATAAAAATTACCAATCTTTTGCATTTGTTATTCCTCCACCACATATCTATTTCTTCTGGCACCAAAAGCGAGTCTCTGCAATAAAAGCACAAAACAGAAGGATTAGCATTCTGTTGGGTTTCTATATCAAGGTAGATACAAAAATTGGGAATATAATTATTTAATGTTTAAGTAAACACAGCCATTAAAAGAAAGAAGGGGGAGAAGGAAATCTTTCACTTCTTAACTGAGAATATCTTGGAGTAAGCTTTGATTCCAGTTAGGAAACGAATGTAAGTCGACTTTGTTGTTCCATTTGCAGGGATGGATCTAATGCTTGGGACAAGATACTTCGCAACCTGCAAAGAGAGAAATTTAAAGAAATTAAAGCTTTAAACTGTAACTAATTTATTACTATCTCCGTCCTTGAAAAACTGGCTTAGTTTGATTTTTTCCGGTCAAATTGACCAATTTTTGAATTAAGAATTAAGCATATTTATTTATATTTTCAAACTCACGAAAATTGGAGGTAGTGGTAAATTCGATATAGTTTCTTATGGTTATAATTCTTCCATCTGTATTGTTAAGAAAATAATATAAATTGCGACTACAAAATTGATCAATTTGACTGAAAAAGTCGATCTAAGCCATATCCCAGTACAAGTTGCCAATTAGGGCGTATATGTTGCATTTGCCTGTATTTACATAAAAATTTTGTATCCCTTTTCCTTTCCTTGCATGTCTCGAAATCTTGTCACCTTAAAATTTTAACTTATACAAACATTACCACATAGCCTTGTTTTGGACAAGAGCTTTATGTTGGAGTCCATGATAGGGAATTTTTTGAACTTAGTACAACCTTTACACCAATATGACAATCTCATTTATTTCTCAGAACTGTGTAACGGAACGTCCTTGGGTTGTCTTCCATTGGAAAAAGTTTTTTTTATTTGATGAATGAAAAATAAACAGGAAGCCTTGCAGATAATGCTAAAAGCATGGTTATATCATTTCTTCCCACTTCATTTGTATGGATGCACATCATGATATCTAGTCGCGATACATAAACAGTTCAACAGTAATTCCTGTCACGGACTAAGAAGGTTTTAAAAAAATTTATCTTGGATGAATATAACATATTATATCGTGGATGATTAAATGAGTAATTTTGGATGGAAGACCAATGGATAGTGACGAAAGTAATCTCAAAATACATGATTGCCAGAATTAAAATAGAGTTTGTGCCACTTCCCATAAATGAACAAAATCTTACCACTTCTGCTGGTTCTGCCAAAACATTAATGAAAAACTTGGCCTGCAATATGGTGACATGTTTAAATTTACTAGTTAGAAACTTATAGAAGAGAGAATAAGAAATGAACTATTACACGTCGTACCTGCTTTGTGTTAGCACCAGACATGAGGAGGTCAGTTGTGACCATTCCTGGCTGCAAAGCGGAAAGATAAGGAAATCTGAAAACTGTAACCGGCATAGACAAGAACAAAGAACACAATCCAGAAAGGTCTAATATGACACGACTTTGTAGCACAGTACCACATCTGGCAAGTTCATCAGTATCAAGTTCATAAATCATCAATCTCATTAGGGACGGAGCTGGGCTTAGACTGCAGGGGGCCATGGCCCCCCCAAGATTTAAATTTTTTTTAAGTACTAAGGCCCACCCACTTGAATTGTGAGATTAAATTTGTGCTTTGTGGGCCTTGTGGCAATCCATTTCATTTCCGCCCCTTAGAACTGCCCCTTAGAATAATCCATTTCATTTCATTATCTCCACTACACACTAACAAACAAAGTCTTGTTTTGCTTTTGCCCTAACATCCGCCATTCCATTTCCGCCCCCAGCCCATTCGCCATTTCGTCCCTGCCTCCCTGGTTTCCAGCTTGAAGATGAAAGTAGTTAAGTAGAGATTCTTTAATTCAATCTCTATGTTCAAGTCTTCATCTACTTTTTATAGGTACTAATTTCTCTATTCTTTCTCTAATTAATTTGTGTGTGTGTGTGTGTATATATATATATATATATATATATATATATATATATATTATGTATGTGCAGAAACAAATTGAGGTTTAAAATTGTTGATACGAGGAGTTATCAATTCGATCTATGTTTGTTTCTGTGTTATAATTTGTCATTGCATATTTGCGTTGTTAGATTTGCTTTTATTAAGATTTATATGTACTCCCAAGTCCCAAATAATGCTAGGAATTAGGATTGGTGGAGATTATAGACTGTTTCGTAAATACAGTGGGATTGTGGAACTGTGATTAGAAGAAATAATGCTAGGAATTAGGATTGGTGGGAATTATTTTCTGGAGTTGGAACTTGGGAAGCTCAATGGCATAACCCTTCATCTTGAAAAGTTTTTAGGCTGGAAGTTTGATTTTTGCCTAATGGGCTAATGGCCTTTTATATATACTTGAAGTGATGTCTAGAAGTATCACAAGAAGATGCTACAAACTTTTTCTTATTTGATTACAAATTTATGAAAATTTTATTATTAAAAAGTTCAATGAGTGGTCGAATAATATAGATGAACTCATTCTTGTAGTACAGTTAATTGAATTTTTTGTTTTTTGTTTTAGAATCATGGGAAAATCACATACTATTGATTCATTTTTCAAGAGAAAGCGATCAAATCATGTTGAGACATCTCTGCTTACCCCTGAGCCTAATGTTCAAACATCTCTACCTATCCCTGAACAAGAACAACGTTCTCTAAAATCACCAAGAATTGAAGGTAAAGAATGAGATATTAATTATTGGAGCGTGATCCTGAAAAACGTATCGAAATATGTAAATGTCCAGGTGATCTACTTGATGAAGTTCGACGAGCTTACATCAATTACGGTCCATATCAATGCATTCTTCACGAATACCCTTTTTCTAGATCTGAAAAGCATCCTCGCCGCTTTTAATCATCATGGTTCAAGGTATTTCCATCTTGGTTAGAGTATTCCCCTTCAAAGGATGCCGCATTTTGTCTACCTTGCTATCTCTTTAACAAAGAAGGTGCACAACATGGGCAAAGTAGTTTTTCAAAGGATGGATTTAATAGTTGGAAGAAAGTAAGGGATGAGAAGAATTGTGCATTTTTGAATCATGTGGGAAAAGATCCAAATTCATTACACAAAATTGCTCAAAAATCATGCGATGATCTAATGAATCAATCACAACATATTCAAAAAAGTTATTGAGAAACAAACTTCTGAACAGCGTGCAAACAATCGGTTGCGACTTAAAGCCTCAATCGATTCAGTTTGCTATCTTACACTCCAAGGTATGGCTTTAAGAGGTCGTGATGAAAGCAAAAGTTCCATCAATCGTGATAATTTTCTTGAATTAATAAGCCTTTTTGCCGAGTATAATGAAAATGTTGCAAATGTTGTGTTAGAAAGGGCTCCTCAAAATGCCTTATATACGTCACCCCAAGTCCAGAAAGAGATTTTACTTGTTTACTCAATAAAAATCAGAAAGGCAATCTGCGAGGAAATCAGTGATGCAAAATTTTGTATTCTTGTTGATGAAGCTCGAGACCAGTCAAAAAGGGAGCAAATGGCTATTGTTATTAGATTTGTTGACAAAGATGATTTTATTCGGGAGCGCTTTTTTGGTCTCATACATGCATCAGATGTGAAGGCGTTAACTCTAAAGAACGGGATATTTTCTACTCTTTCCCGTTATGATCTTGACTTTCATAATATTCGAGGTCAAGGATACGACGGAGCAAGTAATATGCGAGGTGAATGGAAAGGGTTACAAACTCTAGTTGCTAATGAATGTCCGTATGCATATTATGTCCATTGTTTTGCTCATCGTTTGCAATTGGCATTAGTTGCAACATCTAGAGAAGTTACTTTTATACATCAATTTTTTTCAAAATTGAGTTTTATTGTAAATATTGTGGGCGCTTCTTGTAAACGTAACGATGAATTGAAAGTTGTCCAATCTTCCGATATTGCTCTTTTGATTTCCATTGAAGAGCTTGAGACTGGGACATGAATGAATCATATTGGTACTTTACAAAGGGCTGGAGATACACGATGGGGTCACTTAAGGTCTCTTTCTAGCTTGATAAAGATGTTTAGTGCAACTTGTCAGATTTTATTGAACATCATCGATGATGGAACTTGGGATCAATGTGGAGATGCTGATTCGGCTTACACTTCTTTCTACTTTCGAGTTTGTGTTCATCTAGCATCTTATGAAAGCAATTATGGAAATCACTGATATGCTTTCTCAAGCTTTGCAGCGAAAGTCTCAAGATATTTTAAATGATATGCACCTTGTGAAAACCACAAAGAAACTTATTCAAAAGTTGAGAGATGATGGATGTGATACTTTCATAGTGAAGGTGAAGTCTTTTTGTGAACGACATACAATAGATGTCCCAGATTTAGATGCTTTATATGTTGAGAGAAGAGGCCGAGTTCGACATCAACAAGATAAATTTACAATGATTGAGCATTATCGGATTGATATATTTGCAGCTATAATAGACTCTCAGTTGCAAGAGCTAAACAATAGGTTTAGTTACGGTGAAGTTACTTGTTTTAAGCTCTACATTGGATCCTCAAAATAGGCATACGTCTTTCAGTATTGATGATATTTGTAAGGTTGTGGATGAATTTTACCCCAAAGGCTTCACAAGCATGCGAAAGAGGACTTAAGAATACAATTGTAACATTACGAGTTTGATGAACTCCAACATTAAGAATTTCAAAAGTTGTCCACTATTTCTGATCTCTGTCTATGGTTGGTGAAAACAAGAAAGTCAACAATCTATCCACTAATCGATTGACTGATCAGACCGTGCATTTTTAGCTACGAGTCATGTCAAATCTGAACTTCGAAACAAGATGGAGGATGAATATCTTACAAATTCTCTTATTCTCTACATTGAAAAAGAAATTGCGAAACAGTTCAGTACAGAATTAATCATAGATGGATTTTGTGATTTGAAAGAACGTCGGGTGCAATTCTGACAAAGCTTTGATATGTTCTAAAAGACTTTTTTTGCTATGTTTTGTTGCCTTTGTCAAAGTAAATTCTATTCCTACATTATTTTCGTTTTAGTAAAAATATGTTTTGTAATGGTGGACGAATATATTTTATGTTGTTAAATTTTTTTTTGGACCCCCAAGATCAAATTCTAGCTTCATCCTTGAATCTCATAGTGTGTCTGCGTGCGCACATGTGCTTATGATGTGCACTAACATCATTGTGAAATTGTTTGTAGACGTGTACGTATCTACATGGTGTCCAGGATTTCATCTCAACACAAGTCATATCTGATTCATCAAAATAAGTTATGGGATTCAGGGAGATGTACCCAGAAAAGACACCTATCCCATTTTTAGGCCAATTCCCCCCTCGTACTACCAAAAAATGAGATTCTCGCTGAATCCGAAAAAGAAGTGCATCGTCCTAAATCATGTTGTACTTTCAGATTTGAAACGATACGGGAAGCCCTACATTCATTTCCTAACAATTTTCCAGGAAACAACAAAAGTTCAACCTAGGATCATCCAATTGCAAATCAATTAGAATTTAACCGGAACGACAAAATTAGAAAGACTTTAAACAAATCTTTAGTTTTACCCCAAAACCCATATTCTGAATAATTGATAATTAAAAATATATTTGACCATAAGAAATTTATCTCAGCAAAGCCTTTTTATCCCAAATTAATTGGGGTAGGCTGAAAATGAATCCCACATAAAACTTAAGGATAGCAAATCAAGAGTAAAGAAAATAAAAACATAATTAAAATAATAATAATAACAATAATAATAAGGAGAGAGACACTAAAAAAACTAACAGTAATTATAGAAAACACAAGAAAAAAGGGATTAACTGATATGAAGAATAGTAATAATATTAATATAAAAAAATAAAAATGAGAAAGTATGAACATCAAAGAGTGTTACAGGCTACTTGTTCTCTGACATGCGAATTACTCTCCTCCACTCCTTCCTATCCAAGGCCAAGGTCTCCATAATATTCCTCTCCTACTTGTCTCTCTGTACATCTTTCTCCCAAGTCAGTCTTGATCTCCCATCTGTCTTCTTCATCTTCCTCCTGATAAGTATACCTCTACTCACAGGTGCATATACAGGATGAAGCTGGATATGGCCAAACCATCTCAATCGATGTATCCCCCTTACAATCTCCTCCACCTCCTCCCAAAAATGACTATTGTCAGATACTGATACCTGATTTGGGGGGTGGACATGCTAAGAACATTGATCACCATGTCCCCAAGGAACCCAACGACAATCTTCAAGGCTCACACATAACAATATCACCTTTTCTAATAACATCAACCACCCATCTTTCAACCTATGAGTTAGAGAACCTATATTCTAACTGCCCAAGCGAATCTCAATCATTAAGTAGCTTCATTGCCCCCAGAACTCGATCATTTAAATGTGAGAACCCTTGTTTATTTTTCATCACATCCAGGTTCTGATGTGGAACGTCATTATGGGGGTGACGACACAAGACTAGCTTCTTTGCTTCTCTCACCTGCTTATCAAAGTGTGAAGACCCTCGCTCAATTTTCACCACATTCGGGTGCCAATGTGGCACATCACTATGAGAATGACAACTCAACCCTTGCTCATTTTTCGCTGCACCCAGATTCCGATGCAACGCATTGCTAAAAAAGATAAGCTCCAACAAAATATCATTACAAATAGCTAGTTTTTTTATAGTCGGCTTGCAACACCTGACGCAAACCCTCATCCTTTATGGCTGGGGACATGCTATGAAAAAGCATACCCGGCCAAAATAGAAAGCAGAAACTTCTATTGCTGAGACACTATTCTCAAACTAAGTTGTGGCCATCAGTCAGAATATATTTCATTACAAGAGAAAGAAACAACTTCTATCAGTGATAATGCATCACAAACCATGTTGCATAGGAAACAGTTATTAGAATTTTGAGGAATATAGAAAAATATTCAAAACTGCAGAGCATATTCAAAACATAAATGGTCAATAATCAAAAGTTAAAAATAATTCAAACGTATAAATGAAACATAACATACCGACAGGTTATGTACAATGACATTTTTCACTTCTTGCATCCGCAGTTCAGCCTGTAGAGAAACTTGACAAATTATGTATCACATAAATGTATAAATTTGTACAAGCATACATGTACCTAAAACATAAGTGTAAAACAGAGCTGCACAATAGTCTAAAACCTACAGCAGTTATCAGCCCTTGGCCTTGCACAATGACAAGAGAACAGTAATACAAGAAACAGAAATGATGAAATTGATGAGAATGACTCAGCTGCTTTAGCTAATTATCTGAGACATTTTTAAATTTTAAATTGACATGATTCATTTAAGTTTTGAAAATAATAACTCTTATAACTTGTAGAACTTTTTAGGTAGTTTATGATATTCATAATTGGAATGATATAAACTACATTAATTCATGTCAATTTTGAGTTTGAAATTGACTTTTGAAAAGTTAATATTGATCTTATAATTTGGAAAGGAAGTAGTATTATACAAATTTGTAAATGAGCAGTACAAGTCTCCCAAGTTCATCCCTTTGGTATGTACTCCACATTGATATCATGTTCTATAACATTCATATTACCACTCTAAAGGAGTGTAGGGGCTTGAACAAGACATGACCCTACTGAAGGCACTTCAGCTACATAGCAGCATCTATTGCCTGCTATTATAATAACCACTAAGCTCCAGAAGGGGCCAGAACAAGAAACTACTTCCCCCACGTGAATCTAGAAATATCCACCTTTTGAGTTCAACTTCAACCCTTTTTACAGTATCTTTTTTTTAACCTTCTCATGAAAAAGAGTATTACTGATACTAGTCTTACAATTTGGAATATTGAGACGGTGAACTATATGCAGACCCAACCTTTGGTATTATTTGCACATTGTAACTCCGATCAGTTTCAACCACATGTTATTATGTTTACTTGTCCAAAGATTTACCATCACACACATCTATGACCCTAGAGCTTCCTCAAAAATATTTTCAGGTAAATTCTATCATACTCAACATTAAAAGATTAAGAAAATATAATAATAATAGAAGAAGCATCAACCTCAAATCCTGAACCAAAGCTCCAAAGGATTGACAATTGTATATATTAAAACTTCTTTTTACTTCATTCTTCATTGTTATGTGACTTATGTCCTTCATTGAGGTGTTTCATGCTTCATTCTAGCTACATCCACATTCTATGAGTTAAAGAATCAGTGCACATAATGTGGCTTAGTTTACTTTTAAAATATAATCAAATCATAGTAATATATTTTTAGTTCCATAAATGGCTATAAGACTGAGGGCCTTAATCCACATATTATGAGGTCATTAAGTGTCGATGAAGAGATTCAAGTTTGTATGAATTATATTTGATAAATTTAGTTTTAAGATCAGGGATTTGGTTTGGTTCTTAGTTCTTGGTAGGCACAAACTAATCACAAATGATTTGCACCAGATACACAGGCTCCATATGTCCTTGTCCCTGGATATATCTATCTTGTACATTTGGAGTAGAGAGACTCTCTCCCTTGTTTCTTTTCTTCGTTGTTCAGTGAATTGGGACATATGGTGTTCTATGTTCAAGCTTTGATGAGGTTTAGGTGTATCCTGTATCTCTGGAGTTTGGAGAATTTATTTCTCACCAAATTTCAAGATTTTGGGAGGTCCAAGAAGGGAAAGATCTTGTAGCACTGTGGGTGTTTTGCAGTTCTTTGGGGTTAATAGCTTAGGGCTGGAGAGGAGTCTGATTTGTCATGAGAAATTTATCCCTGTGAAGATCAGAAATAGAAACCCCTGGGAAGGCCTCGAAAGCAAAAGCCCTGAAATAGCTAAATATCTCGCTCTAATCTTCGTTGAGGGCCTTTGTAAATCAACAGTCTGCACCTAAACTTGCAATTAAAGATTAAGCACTATAAATAACAAGTACCAACTTACAGAATATTTCAAGACATGTAACAAGTAATGGTTTCAACCTGTCATGAGATCTATCCCACTTAAGAAAAATTCTTCACCGTAGGTGACCAGCTGAATTGTACAGATACAGAACACATAAATCTTTATTTTTTAACAAGTCATATCTTGCTTCTATTTTTAAAGTACTAGATAATGAACCAGTATAGGTATGAAAAAAGTATGTGCCATTAGAATCTATTATAATAATCCAGAACCCTGCCATTATTCTCAGAAAATCTAAAGTTGAAAAGGAAAAAGGTTATCAAGGCCATTCAAAGTATTAAATAGCATATAATCTCAAAATGGAAGTTCAGCATTTACCTGTAATGATTTTGTTAAATGCACCACACTGCGCTTAGTTGCTCCATATGCGGCAAATCTAAAGATTATGAGATCATTTGGGAAATAAATTCCATTGGAAGTAAAACAAGTAAAGGCATTTCATAACACTTATGCAAGTGTTTGTAAATTGATAGGGAGGAGAGAGAGAGAGAGAGAGAGAGAGAGAGAGAGAGAGTGCTGCTGATTATGAACTTGTAATCATGATAAACAGGAAAAAGCTGTAAGAAATTTTATATAATAAACCTGTAACTTAATAGACATCAGTAGGATTGATGCATAAGTGAATGCCAAACAACAGGCCTGTTAACTTGAGGACCAGCTGGTTACCTTGAAAATGGAACCAGAAGGGCTCTTTGCAGGCCAGACTCAATCGAGCAGGCCACCAGTGGGAGATTCGATTGAGTACTGACAAACACACGCACATATAGACTCTAACAGGGTCAATTAACCTTTACATCCTGTTACAAGTGATTATCCCATGTTATCTACTAGACCATAACGGCATAACACTCTAAACCACGGTAAACTCTCCTCTTTCAAGATACCTCTAAAAACCTCCATACTATACAATTTACTTCAAATTCTAAGATACCAGAAAGGATGCAGGGCACACCTGAACCACCACACTTACATGTGCCAACTTATTTCAGTAATGATAAATCAGCAGTTCAACATGTATTTACTTGAGAAGAGAAAGTACTGTCGGTAACTGCGTAAAATTAGTTAGATCTGAAAAGTACAGAGCTTGCATCAAAAGAAGTGTCACTGTAAGTAGATAGCAGCTGCAACAGTGACCACACGAAGATGGCAATAGAGGTTCTGGAAAAGGTAACAGGATGATTTTAGTGATGGAAGATAACCAGAAATACGACTCAGGCGCCAAAGAGTGAGGTGGAAAAATGTTAGCAGGGAAATTATGCCTCGGGATATTACTAAAAGAGAAAGACGGAGAGAGTACTGTTAGCAGGATGCATCACGAGAGTGCTTTAAAGGGAGGAGAGTCAAAGAGAGATAAAACGCACCAATGACAAGTAAATGGCAATCTTCAGTAAAAATAAAAAAAGGTCAAAGAATTAATTCTGACAACTTCTTTATTTCAGTGAACAACACTCTTCTTTATGGTTTAGACAACACAATAGAAGATCAATGCCCTTAGAGCAGTAAATTTTCTTCGAAAGAGATCGTCAAAGGAATAGAGCATATTCACCACACATACTCTTTTCTCAGTCATTGTGAATTCCCTTGTATGCTTTACCAGATTTTTGTCTGGCAATCTGTCCAACATAATAGTTTAAGATCCAATATCCTTCAACTGAAAGGATGAACAGAAACGTCACACACCTGGGTGTTGGTCTTCCATCTGAACCAGCTCCATCAATATTGAATAAATGACCTCCCCGAGGTTGGTTTAGCATCATGTTTATCGCCTATATAGCAAACAGATAAGCGAAAGGAATGATAAATGCCACCTAAAAATCTAGAAAAGACAATTCACCTCTCGACAGCATATCATCAAACCGAGGGTGTTTGTAGTGACAACTTCTCTGCATAGCATTCACAAAATTGAGCCATAGAACAAACCAAATATTACAACTAATTAGTCACTATAGAATGAAAGCACATAGAATGCTTACAGAAGATCTTCATCTGAAGCTTCTGCCAGTGGTTTGTAACTATATGCGTTTGATCCTGCATTATTAATCTGCATCACTCTCAAGATTGTGTAAGAAAGTCGCAAACTGGAATTTCAATATACCACTCATTCAATAGTTGACATGAAACGGAATGTAAAAATTTACTATTAGAACTGATGAACATATAAACAAAAACAAACATCTGCTAAATTAAAGAGGAATCAACTTTAACGTGTAACATTATGGCCCATCTGCTATCAGATGAAATGGCAGTGCCTAGGGGTGGACCAACATAGGACCGAACAAGGTCAGTTGCCCTCACTGAGTGTTTTTTTTAAAAGAAATATTTTGTTTAAAGATGTAACTGAGAAGTGTTTTTCAAATTTAGGCCCATAGCATAATACTATAATACTTACCAGCTAAGAGGTCAATATGTAATTTTCAGAAACATTTTAAAATAAAAAGTGCTAAAGTGATCACATTCAACGATATTAAGACCTTCATTGGAAGATCATAATATCCTAGACTTTTCTTTTACTTTTGACTTATTATTATCCATAATTGCTCATTACTTATGTACTTCATTTGCGTATCGAGCCAAAAATTTGAAGATTTATTACACTTGAATATTAAAACTTAAAAGGTAAATTAGTATAACTCTCTCATTTTCTCTTTGTCGCTAAGTTTATATATATAATAGATTAATAGAAAACGAAAATATGTATAAACATTAAAGTATAAAATACTATGCAAATATTGCTACACAAACACAAACAAATATAACTAATAAACTAATTAACGCAACTAAAATTGATATAATGATTGGAAATTTACATTCTCAACCTTAGGATTTTTTATTTACTTATATAATAAATTACTAATTTTAATACTATTTGGTAGTGCCTCTTGTTGTATCAAATCAATTATCATGTACATGTCATAGCCTCTAAAGTTATAGGTAGTCTTTACATATGTTGCATGCATATATAAATGTTTTATTTTATAAAGTCCCTTTAAAATGTCCACAAAATGTTATTTTTTGGTTTCCTACGTTCATCTATTGGTTAATTTTCGGGTCTAGGCTTTTTTTTACTTTTTTTTTTTGGTAAAAGAAGAATATTTTATTGATTAGAAGAGAAAATTACAATGCATGACAAGGACAAGAAGTCCTCTCAAAAGAAATTAAAGAAAACAAAAGGAGAAAAACTTAAATTATGAAGCACCGCCCGCCAATCTCTTTATTGATCGGAGAAGAAATTCTTCCAAAAGCTCCCACTGTATGAGCCCAAAGAGAAGCAAAAAAAGATATTCTATCTCAAAGTAACTCCATATTTGTAGTTCAATCGCAAAAAATTCTAGCATTCCTTTCAATCTAAATTCCCCACAAAATAGCAAAACAAGCACATCTCCAAAAAATTCTCCTATCACTCGTATGACCAAAATCCTGAATTTTCATAATAAAAGATCTTCCACTGAATAGGGATACATCCAACTTTCACCTATCACACTTAACAAACAACACCACAACCGCCAAGCCACCAAATAGTGAAGAAATCCTCATTCTCCTTCAAACACATTACACTCATCTGGGGATAAAGATTTGTAAGGCTTACGCCTCTAACGCATGTCATTAGTGTTAAAGCCGACCAAGAGATAAGAACCACATAAAAGCCTTATTTTTTAGGGATTTTTTGCTTTCCAAATATAAGAGGCTAGAGTAAAACAATGAACTGAATGATAACCAAAATGTAAGTGAAAAAAGAACGAACGAGAAGATTCCCAAAGAATCAAAACACCAAACACACCTATCCAAAGATTGAGAAAAAGAATCCGAGTTAAGTTGAATACATAAAGAGAATTCCTCCGTCTTCCTATCATTTAAATTACAGAAAAAAAATAAAATCTCAAGAAATTGAATCTCTCCCAAGTATAGAATTTAGAAATGGAGAATTATGCTCAGACGAGAGGTAAAAATATTATAGTCCTTTGAAATTTTCAGGTCTTGTTAAAGATTGGCTCTTCATTCAAGGTTTAAACTTAATTCTTCATTGACTAGTTATGTTTGACTATTGCTGGTGAGCCATTATTAGTTTATTATATTTATGAAGGATGCGACTTAATTCTGTTGTTGAATCAAAATCACTTGCTTTATACTCCCTCCTCCAATGACCAATCCAAATATAGGGTCAAGTTTTCGAAGTCAATTTGAAATGTTTTCAAATTCAAAATTGATATAAATTCGCAAACTATCTAAAAACTACTAATTACAAGATTTACTATTATCAAAAGTTAAATGAATCAGATCAATTTTGAATTTGAAAATATATCAAATTGACTTTTAAAAGTCAAAATTGATCTTATATTTCTGGAATGGAAGGAGTATCTTTTTTATGGAATGCTTTTTATTGTGATATTATTCAGTATCAAAACAAAATATTAATTTTATCAACTATTGATTGTATTTTATTAATAATTAACTAATACCCCCAATAAAAAAAATAATCCTAATTCCACCAGTCAGTTCAATGCCATGCTTAATGACAAGTAACTTAATAGGTGCAGAGATTCTATGCCAATTTGAGTACAATTTAAGTAAGATCAGACTGGAAATTTAATGCCATCATATTTTGTATCCCAATAAATAAAGTTTAATTTCATCTAAATTATATTTGGAGCAGCAGTAAAATGAATTTATGCTCCTGCTGAGTGGATGTGAAAGTGTAGGTCCCAATATTAGGTCTTATAGACCGTGGCTAGATGCAATGCCCCTTTTACCATAAAGAAGGAGCACATGTAGGATCCAACAGCTAAAATAGTTTGATGGAGAATTTGCACTGTAAAGACCTCTTGAGCAAATACTACAAAAATACCTCATCATATAACTCAAACATATTTTGTCTTTATAATTTTCCATACAGACATCCTCACCTGTTCGGAGCTCACTTGGTATGTAAGTTGGTGAGTTCTTAATTTCAGGTGTAGCAAGACTTACTGGGTTGCACATTTTGGTATTGTATATGTCGCTATTTTCTTTAATTTTAGTTCATACTTGTTAAAAAGGAATAAAAATAAAAATAAATGGCTGAAGGTAAATACTCCCTATGTTCCAAATATATGATCAATATTGACGTTTTAAAAGTTAATTTGAGACATTTTTAATTTGAAATTGACATGATTTATTTTGGTTTTGAAAACAATAAATCTTGTAATTAGTAGTCTTTTTAAATAGTTTATAATATTCCTAATTGTGTTGAATATAATTAAATGGATTTATATCATATTTGATTTTAAAAATGTTTTAAGTTGACTTTCCAAAAGTCAATATTTACCTCTTATATTCTTAAATTGAGAGAGTACAAATCATAGAAGATACTTGCAGCTACGTATCACATATACAGCTTAAAAGAAAAATAAATAGAGACAAAAGGATATCAATCAAGTACCCATATATCAATGTACTTCAGGTTTTGTTGTGCAAATTTAACTAGATTCTTCACATCATTCCCATCTCGAACATCACATTTGGTACCCTGTAGATGAAGTAGCTTGTTAGAACTAGAAATATGAAGTATAGCAGCCAGAGCCGAAGGAAATAAAAAGGAAAATAAGAATAGGAAGAAGTATATCTTTCAACAACAAATACGAAGTCATGAAGCAGGTACCCACACATGCTGCTTCCCAAATTCTCCTCTTAAGCTCTGAATAGCAGAATCCACCCTTTCAGCTATAGAAAATTTCATTAAAAGATATGTTGAATTATATTTCTATTGTAAGATAAAAGTAATTCTTCAAGGGTTATGGGATAATTAGGAAATTCTAGTGAGGCATGTAATTTAGTTCTGGTCAAAGTTAAAAGATCCACAAAATAACTATGCAAGTTGGAAATCACTCGTAGAATAAAAAACTACAGGAAGGATCAGGCATATGGAACACCTAAAAAAAATAGACATATATATATATATATATATATATATATATATATATAGATATAGATATAGATATACACTGCATGTGTGATAGATAAAGATACTTTAGAAGCCATAGTTTGGAACTGCTTTTCCTTGACACCCTAGCTACCCAATAGATGTTGTCGGCTCCAAGGAAGTTTCCTAAGATCTGTCTAGATTATTTTTCTTATCAACCTTTCCTTCATAAGACCAGCTCTCAAACTTCATTTAAAATGTATCTGGAAAGATTTTCAGGTCTGCTTTTTCAACTAAAACTATTTGCCATTGTCTCACTCTCACAGACAGTAACCTTCTTCTGCCTATGTAGATGAACAGCTTGTCCATTTGAACTATATCAGTGAAAGTATCATATATACCTTAATAGTGTGTCTAGTTATTCCCTCCAGATATAAACATATAGCATACGGTGGTCTACCATTCCAGCCCGCTCGACTATATTCCTCGAGCACCTCATCAACAACCAAGCCAATTCACCACTTAACAACAATACCCACAACTGAGAAGAGAGGTTAAAAAGAAACCAATTCACCACTTAAACGACAACACCCACAACTGAGAAGAGAGGAAAAAAACAGCAAGAAGCCGCATATTGTTTAATTTGTTTTACTATCTGATTTGTAGTCTATTTAGTCAAACCTACAAACACCACTTATATACACACAACTTGTTAACAATAACAAATAAAACTTATAAAACTTGTAGATATACGAAAAAGAGGACATTTGAGAGGCGTTGGACAGAAACTTGTAGATATCCAATCTTTACATAAATCTAAAACTGAGATACCATACACACTCCCATAGCTGAAGAAAAAGTACAAAGATAATTGTTTCTGCTTTTCATTCATATCAAATCCAGTATTCTAAAAATCCCCGCCTAGGTCCGATTAATTCCCGCCTAGGCGCTAGGTGGTCCTCTACCGTCATGATTTGGCTAGGCACCTAGCCCCCTCCTAGCAGAATCAGACCTCTACTTTGAAGCTCTAAAATACATAATGAATTTGTTTAGCCTTAAAAGTTTGTTTTTTTTGGAAAATATTTCATGTAAAATTTAAAATAATTACATATACTATATGTTTTGTATAGTATATCAAGTATATACAATAGAAAAATAAATAAATGGGATCGCTTAGGAAAACGCCTAGCCGCGGCCTAGGCGCGATTTTTAGAACACTGATCAAATCCCCCACAAAAATGAGAAAAGCACACTTCCAAAGCACCTTGACATAAATACTCTTCCTAAATCCCTCAACGAGGATATAATATGCATATTAGAGAGCATCGCCACTAAATATGGCCTTTCATGAAGAATATCTACTGCCATTGTCTCTATTATTATCAAGTCTATTGTTCTTATCAAGTATGTTCTTTGTCAGACTCGACCAAAGAAACCACAAAGGGGTTTTCACTTTACTAAGGGAATTTTGTACATCTTCTAACTCCCATAATGAACATTTAAACTTTCACCCTTTCTACATCCAATACCATGGCATTCCTTTCATGTGATTCCCAATCCTGGAATGACACTGAAAAAATTGCCAGAAGGAACATCTGTCTTTCCAATCCCAATATTTCATCAACCCCTGTGCCATTTTACTTGCTTCCTCAAGCACCACATTCAACCCTATTGTAAGAAGAGTAGGTTGAAAGGTTTTTTTGAAATGTCATTTACCGGATTATCACCTTCTGCTTCCTCAGTTACCTGGGCTCGGGCTTATCATCCTTTCCTCCTATAACCCTGGTACCACTATTATCAGCAGGTATCACAATCCACCAAGAGTCCAAGAGTCCAAGACACTATTTTTTTTCCTGCAGTTTCCTCTTTACACAACAACTCAACAACGTACTTTCTCCTAAACTACATGTGGTAGGTTGAAAATAAATCCATGTATGCAGGAAGAATAAAAGTAAAAAGGCAAAGAAGAAAAAGAAAAAGAAAAAACAAATAAAGGTTAGAAATATATTACCTCCGTTCCAAATTATAAGATCATTATTGACTTTTGAAAGTATATTTGAGACATTTTAAAACTCAAATTAAGATGATTCATTAAAAATTATAAAACAATAAATCTTACAATGAGTAAATACTTTTTAGATAATTTAAAATATTCATCATTGTATTGACAAATTAAAGGAATCCAAGACAATTTTGAGTTTGAAAATGTTTTAAGTTGACCTCTAATAATGATCTTATATTTGGAACTTAGAGAGTATAAAATAAAACATAAAGAATAGAAAATAGATTAAAACAAAAATCTCCAAGAAACATACATACATATTAATGCAAATCCTAGTGCTAATTAAAGATATTCATAACTCTCAGCAGAAATTACATGAATAGTATGTATCAATTTTACAAAATGTCTAAATAAGATAAACTATCAATAAAACCTCAACAAACCAAGTAACTTATGATACTGATTGCCAGTATCATGAATAGACAAAATAAAAATTATGGAAGAATGAATCCAACATTAGCACATGCAATTTCCTTGCCTGATCTTGAGCAAATTACGACATTATCACCTTCTTCTAGAAATTCTTTAGCTAGTGCATATCCTATTCCTGAAAAGAAACAAAGAAACTGACAAAAGAAAGCCCCAACCAAAAATTAACCTGAATATAAGAGATACTATATACATTAAGCTGAACATATAGACAACATATATATATATAGAGAGAGAATAGAAATATCACAATGCATTAGTTCACATACACATTTTACACTAAAAAAACTGTTTCATATAACTTGTTAGAAGATATTCCATGATTGTAGTTTCCATAACCAGTTCGTACACATTACTGTAATTTAGGAATTACCATAATTGTAATTAGGATACTTGTGTAATGTGTACATATATATATATATATATATATATATATATATATATATATATATATATATCAGCCTATGTAATAGAGAACTATTATTCAATGAAATAATCTATTCAGTTTTATCATGTTTTATCATGGTATCAAAGCTTGATCCTTTATCACAAGTTTTGTCCTCTTCTTTCCTTCCTTTTTCCACTGCCGTTCATAGTTTCTATTAGAAAACTAGTTGAACAATTGTATATAGAGGAATTGTGATCATAATTGGAGTACTTATTGCCAGGCGATCAGACCGGAAAGCCGCACGCGCCTCTCCACTCGCCTGTCGACGATGCCACGCGCCATCATTAGCTGGCGCGTGAGCCTTTTTTCAACGACCTTTTCCGACGCGGCTTCTTCCAGGGTAGACTCCTCTTGCTATCTACAGTGGACTCAAGGTGTTTGGTTGAGCTTTTTTCACAAACCTTTGTTAACAGTGCTTGTTTTTTTGAGACTGGAGTCACTGTTAAAGAACTGAGTTGGTTAAGAGTGATTTTTTGTGTGCTTTGTCTGCCTATCCTGTGTTTTGGAGTGTTGTACAATCCCTTGATATCATTTGGAAAGTTTATTCTCCTTGGTATAGATTGTATCTCCGTGTTAATACTATTTTATAGCGAAACAAAGTGGTGCTAACAGTGAGGTTCATAACAGTAGAATGGAACAAGGCTTGTTCAGGAGTCATACTCTTAATTCAGCATCGACTCTCGGCCCTTTTAAACTGGATGGAACCAACTATTTAGCATGGTCTCAAGCATGTCGCATGTCAATTGAGGCCAATCGTATGCTACACTTCATCAATGGAATAACCACTATGCCTGAGAAACCGGGTTTGACCCAAGAAGAATGGAAATATGATAATTCCATGGTGAAAATGTGGATTTTTAATTCCATGGAAACTAGTATGCGGAGTAGTTACATGTTCTTAGACACTACTTATGAGCTTTGGGAGGCTATCTCTCAAACTTTCTCTGTTTTTGGTGATATGTCTAAGACATATGACATTCGTAAAAGAATAATCCGTGAGCTAATTCAAGGAGAGAGGATTGTGGCTCAGTATTTTGCTGAAATTAATGCTTTTTGGTAGGAGCTTGATCATTACCGGGTTTTTTCTTCTAAATGTCTGGAAGATGCAACTGCTTATCAAAAGTTTGTTAGTGCGGATAGAGTTGTGGATTTCTTGGTAGGTTTGAATATAGAATTTGATTACATAGTTGATTGGTCAGACACCTTTTCCATCACTGCGAGAGGCTCACGCTAGAGTCCAACAAGAGGAAAGTAGGCATCAGGTGATGGTTCTAAATTTTGTTAGCCGATTAACCGTGGTTGCTTCGTATCCTAAGTTTGGCTCCACCATTTAGTCTCCTGTTGAGAAGGAATCCCGCAAATGTGATTACTGTGGGGAAAAAATCATACTAAAGATCGTTGTTTTAAGCTTCATGGACGTCCTAAGGGACGAGGAGGTCGGTTTAGTAGTGGCCGTGGACGTGGATCTCAGGCACGACTACTACAACACTTCCTGTTGATGCATCTAGTGCTTTAGACACTACCACTGCACTTACTCATGAGGAAATCTTAGCTTTTCGGAAATTCTATTCTAAATCTACTTGTGCTTTTAATGTTACATTAATTTGCCCTGTTTGGATCATTGACACAGGTGCTTCTGAGCATATGATTGGATCATCCACCCTCTTTACTTCATACACACATTGTCCTGAAAAAGACAAGGTTCGCGTAGCTGATGGTTCCCTCTCCTTTCTCTGGGAGAGGCTCTGTAGTTTGTACTCCTTCATTGACATTATCATTTGTTCTCTATATTCCTTCATTTACTACAAATTTGTTATTTCTTCAATATCTTTCTGAATCCTTACATTGTTTAGTAACCTTTTTTCCATCTCATTGTGTTTTTCAGGACTTGGTGACGGGGCAAAAGATTCACAGTGGTAGTGTAGTTGATGGTCTCTATTATTTAGATGTTACCTCGTCTAATATGTTCCTTACTCAGACTCTTCACTCTACTTTTAACTCAAGCCTGACTTCTCTCCATCATTAGTATCGATATTTGGAACATCCCTCTTTTTTCATATTAGTCTTTGTTTTCATCTTTAGTTAAACAATGTAATAAAACTCAGTTTTTGTGTGAACCATGTGAATTGGGGAAACACAAACGTTCTGTTTATTCTGCTATTAACAGTCGACATTCTGAATCTTTTGCTATTATACATACTGATGTGTGGGGACCCTCTCGGGTTGTTTTCCGTTCTGGTCATAGATGGTTTGTTATCTTTATTGATTGTCATTCTCGTGTCACTTGGATTTATCTTCTTCGTTCCAAAGATGAGGTGTTTGATTGTTTTCAGGAATTTCATAAAATGATTCAAACCCAATTTGAAGCTAAAGTAAAGATTCTCTATAGTGATAATGGTCGTGAATATAGTAATAATAATGCTTTTGCATCTTATCTCTCTCAGCATGGCATTGTTCTTCAAACCTCCTGTGTCAAAACTCCAGAACAAAATGTAGTGTAAAGAAAAATTAACAATTACTACAGGTAGCCCGCACTCTTATGTTCACTATGAACACGCCTAAATTTCTATGGGAAGATGTTCTGACTGCTGCATTTCTGATAAATCGACTTTCTTATAGAATTCTTGGGAACAAAAATCCAATCTCTTTTCTCCAACACACGACAAGTCCTTCGCCTCGAGTTTTTGGTTGTGTGTTGTGTTCATGATGAATCTCCCACTCGGTAAAAATTATATCCCAAGTCTTTTCGGTGCATTTTTATTGGTTATTCTCCAACCAAAAAAGGTTATAAATGTTATCATTCTCATTCACACAAAGTCTTTGTCACTCGGGATGTAACTTTTTGGGAATTGAAACCTTTTTATTCTTATTCACCTTCTCCTCAGGGGGAGGATGGATGTTATTGATGAGGAGAAGCTTCCTCCTGAGGTTGGCATTACAAGTTCTATTATACCATCTTCTCATGTTCCTGTTGTTTCTGATAATTCTACACAGGGAGAGTTACAGTTACAAGAGTCATATGCTAGACAGAATGAGCCTGAGTTGAGAACCTATGTTCGAAGAGGCAAGAACAAGGTCACCATTTTTGCACCACTACACCAACCTTGCTCAAAACCTAGTCTTAATAATGTTAATGGTGAGAATCCTACTCCTGCTTGTTCTTCTAATGATACTCACATTCCTATTGCTCTTAGAAAAGGGGTTAGAGCTTGTACTCAACATCCTATCTCTAATTTCTTAGCCTATAATAAATTATCTGCATCCTACCACTCCTTTGTTTCTTCCTTGTCTTCAATATCTGTACCTCAGGGGTGGAGAGAAGCAATTAGTTATGAGAATTGGAAACAAGCTATGATAGAGGAGATAAATGCCCTGAAAAAGAATGATACATGGGAACTAGTTTCTCTTCTTTATGGAAAAAAACCAGTTGGTTGTAAATGGGTATATACAGTTAAACAGAAGCCAAATGAGACAGTTGAGAGACTTAAAGCCGGGTTAGTTGTAAAAGGTATACTCAAACTCATGGAATTGATTACCATGAGACATTTGCTCCTGTGGTGAAGATGAACTATGTTCGTACCATAATCTCATGTGCATCAAACTTTGGCTGGGATATTCAATAATTGGATATGAAAAATGCGTTCCTTCATGGTGACTTGGAAGAAGAAGTATACATGGAAATACCCTCTGGTTTTGCTTCATCTGTCACTAAGGGTAAAGTGTGTAAACTGCGAAAGGCTTTATATGGTTTGAGGCAGACTCCCAGAACCTGGTTTGGTAGATTTCATAAACAAATGATAACATTTAGATACAAACAGAGTCGAGCAGATCATACTCTATTTGTCAAACACATAAAAAATAAGACTACCATTCTTATCGTCATAACATTGTGGTGACAGGGGATCATATAGAAGAGATAGTTAATCTCAAAACGAATCAAGCTAAAGAGTTTGAGATTAAAGATCTTGGTATTTCCTTGGTATTGAAGTTGCAAGATCTTCCAGTGGGATTTTTCTATCTCAAAGGAAGTATGTCCTTATCTTTTAACAGAAACTGACATGTTGGAATGTAAGCCTGTTGATTCTCCTATTAAAGTTAATCATCATCTAGTAGGTGCCTAGGTGGCACAGGACCTACAGTTGATAGAGAAAGATATCAATGTTTGGTGGGACGATTGATATACCTTTTTCATACTAGACCTGATATATCTTATGATGTGGGAATAGTAAGTCAGTATATGCATAACCCTCGACATTGTCACATGGAAACTGTTTACAAAATTCTGAGTTATCTCAAGTCTACTCCTAGAAAAGGTTTATTGTTCGCAACACAGTCATATGAGTTGAAGCTTTTTCCGACTCAGATTGGGCTAACTCTATAGAGGATCACCGTTCTACGTCAGGTTACTATTCATTCGTTGGAGGTAATCTTGTTACTTGGCGCAGTAAAAAACAATCCGTGGCAAGATCCAGTGTTGAAGCTGAATATCGAGCTATCGCCTTGAGTAAATGTGAACTAATGTGGCTTCGAACCTTGCTAGAAGATTTGGGTGTTACAACTAAAAGGCTAATGCAGCTATTTTGTGATAATAAGGCAACCATTAGTATTGCAAACGACCTAGTACAACACGATAGAACAAAGCATATTGAGATTGACAGACACTTTATTAAAAAAAAGTTAACTAAGTGGTCTTATTTGCTTAACTTTCGTCAAAACAGAACATCAGGTTGCTGATATTTTGACCAGGGTCTTAGTAATAAGATGTTTCTTCCATTATGTTTCAAGTTGGTGTAAAGTTGGGTATGCGAGACATCTATACACCAACTTGAGGGGGAGTGTTAGAAGATACTCCATGATTGTAGTTTCCATAATCAGTGTATATATATATCAGCCTATGTAATACTTGAGGGGTTGTGTACACATTACTATAATTTAGGAATTACCATAATTGTAATTAGGATACTTGTGTATATATATATCAGCCTATGTAATAGAGAAATATTATTCAATGAAATAATCTATTTAATTTTATCATGAACTCAATAAAGCAACCGAGACACGACCAAAGGAAAGTGATAGTGTAGGAGCTTAGAGCCTTGTCTCTGCAAGTAGCTGTTACTGCTAGAACTGAGAGTAGTATAGCATTATATATTAGCAACATAAGTACTCTCAGAAACTGGATCTTCCAACAAGCAGAATGCAGGGCCAGAGAGATGTGCATTTATCGTTTTTATCAATGGTAATTGGTAAGATTTGCACCCAGACCAAGCGAATCAGATGAGGCCAAGATTCTCCACCTTATGGATCATGATGATCACATCATATGTACCAATTCCAACATATGAAACAATAATGATAGAATCACATAATGAGCACAAGAAGTTACTTTCAAAAATGGTGCATCATCTAATTTGGCCACTGACTGGACTCATTGTTAAGAATAAGTAATCTAACTTGAATTGGAACTTCCTCTCCTCATAGCTTCTTCTCCAATCTCTAGCAAGAACAAACACAAAAATACCCTAAAAGCACCCATCGCAGAGGTCCATAAAGAATTAAGAAAAAAGATCTTATCTTCTAGCAAATCAGAAGATAAATAGTTTTCTCTAAAATGCTGAGCATTACGCCCATCCAGATCCCAAAACCAGAAAATATTGCACACTTTTAAAGTATCTTAGCATCATGCCTCCCACCAAAACATCTGAACCGAGTAAGCAGCAAATATGTTGGTTATAACTTGACATGTTGCTAAGTGAATTTGGGGGGAAAAAGTCTTATATGCATATTACTTATTATTAACCGTCGTCAAAGGGGATGAAACAGAATACAAACTACAAACAAAATCATCCTTATAAAAACTATACCACAGGAAGCAGGCCTTCCTGTGATATCCTAAAACCCAAATGGTTGTAGACTCATCTTTGGCAAGATCTAAAACAGCTACCTAAACCCAAAATCTTCAGGAAAATCCAAAAAGGTTATAATATTATTTTTTTAAAATAAAATAAGTGATTTTGTTAAATGGAAAGAGAGAATACAAGCTTGAACAAAAAAAAATACTCAAAAGAGTGCAGCTCTCCAATCTCTACTAAGATCAGAAACAGAAATTCTCCTAAAAGCACCTGTTGAAAGAGAGACTGATTTTGGGTTTCTTCATTAATACTTCACTTTGATTTTCATGCTAATGAGAACAAGTGCAATGATTTCTTTGCTCATACGATCAGCAATACCAGGGAACATGGTCGATTCACCACTAAGCACAATATTGCCATAGAGATCCTTCCTAATATCCACATCACATTTCATAATGGAATTGTAAGTTGTTTAGTGAATTCCAGCAGATTCCATTCCAATCAATGATGGCTGGAATAGGACTTCTGGGCTGCGGAACCTCTCAGGTCCAATGGTGATCACCTGCCCGTCTGGGAGCTCATAGCTTTTCTCAATAGCAGCTTTTGGCAGTCTCCAACTCTTGCTCATAATCAAGAGCAACATAGGCAAGTTTCTCCTTTCCCGCTCAGCAGTTGTGGTAAATGTTAGAAGATATTCTCAACATACATGTGTGTGCCAACCCATCCATGTGTTGTGCCAACCTATCCTAGTTCCTTTCCATGTGTGTTCATTTATAATTTAATTTGTACTAATGCCTATAAATAGGCTTGTAAGTTTCATTGTAAAAATAATTCAAGAGTGAGAAATATTAATGAAGAAACCCAAAATTAGTTTCTCTCTTTCTACATGGTATCAAAGCTCGTTCCTTATTCTTTGGTAGAAGAACACTGTTCACGGGTACTGTAGCAGAACACTGATCAAACGAACTGTTCAGAACACTATTCACCGTCCTCTTAATTTCTATCTTTCACTGCTATTCTTATTTTTCTCTCGAAAAAAAAATGTTGAACAAATCTGAATAAATTGAGTGATTCCTATTTCCTCCATAAATTATGTTTCTAAGTGTAGTGCAATTAATTGATATCCTTTGGAAAGTTTATCCTCCTCGGATATATATTGTACCTACCTATTATATGGCAGAACAAAGTGTTGCCAGCAGTGAGGTTCATAACAGTAGCATGGGACAAGCAACTGTTAGGAGTCATACTCTTAATTCAACATTGGTTCTAAGTCCCTTCAAACTGGATGGAACCAACTATTTGGCATGATCTCAAGCTTGTCGCATGTCTATTGAGGCCAATTGTATGCAACACTTCATCCATGGAACATGTCTGAAAAATCGGGTATGGCCCAAGAGGAATTCCATGGTGAAGACATGGATTTTTAATTCAATGGAACCTAATATGCGGAGCAGTTACATGTCTTAGACACTGCCTATGAGCTTTAGGAAGCTATCTCTCAAACTTACCTTGTTTCTGATGATATGTCTAAAGCTTATGACATTCATAAAAGAAGCAGTGAGATGAGTAAGGGGAGAAGACTGTGGCTCAGTATTTTGAGGAGATTAATGTACTTTGGCAGAAACTTGATCATTATCGAGTTTTTCAGTCAAATGTACGGAACATGCAGCAGTTTATCAAAAATTTATTGGTGAAGATAGAGTTGTGGATTTTTTGGCTGGTTTGAACATAGAGTGATCAAATTTGAGCACAATTGATTGGTCAGACACCATTTCCATCACTGCGAGTGGCTCATGCCCGAGTACAACAAGAAGAGAGTAAACGTCGGGTGATGGTTCTAAATCTAAATTTAAATCTCATTAACCGATCAACCATGGTTGCTTCTTATCTTAAGCTTGGTTTCTCCATCCATTCTACTGTCACACTCGAACGAAAAGGAGAACCACGAAGGTGACTATTGTGGGTTAAGGAACCATACCAGAGATCACTTTTTTAAGCTTCATGGACGCCCTAAAGGTTGTGGATGTCGGTCTGGTAGTGGTCGTGGGTGTGGTCAACAACACTGAAAATCTCAGCATTCCGAAAACTCTATTCCAAATCTCTTTCTTCTCATTATGCACAATCAGATATACACTTTTGTACTTTTAATGTCTCATCAACTCGCCTTAGTTAGATCATTGACACAGGTGCTTCCGAGTATATGACTGAGTCCTCTAATATCTTTACCTCATACACGTCTTGTTTTGGAAAAGACAAGGTACGAGTAGCTGATGGTTCTCTCTCTCCTATCTTTGGGAGAAGTTTAGTACTCCTTCATTAACATTATCATTTGTTCTTCATACCCTCATTTACCTCAAACTTGTTATCTATCCAACGTCTTACTGAATCCTTACATTGCTTAGTTACCTTTTTTTCCAACTCATTGTGTTTTTCAGGACTTGGTGACGGGGCAGAAAATTGGCAGTGGTAGTGCAGCTGGTGGTCTATATTATTTGGATGTTCCCACGTCTAACATACCTCTGATTACGAATGGGACTGCTACTTAAGCTCTTCAATCTACTTCTGAATCTAACCTAACTTCTCTTCATCAATGGCATCGACGACTGAGACATCCTCCTTTATCAGTATTAGAGTCTTTATTTCCCTCTTTAGTTAAGCAGTGTCATAAAACTCAGTTTTTATGTGAACCATGTGAATTAGGTAAACACAAACGTTCTATTTATTCAGCTATTAACAGTCGACATTCTGAACCTTTTGTTGTTATACATACTGATCTGTGGGGACCTTCTCAGGTTGTTTCCCGTTCTGGTTATTGATGGTTTGTTAGTTTTTTTTATTGTTATTCTCGTACAACTTGAATTTATCTTCTTCATTCCAAAAATGAGGTGTTTGACTGTTTTCAAAATTTTCATAAGATGATCCAAACCCATTTTGAAGCTAAAGTCAAAATTCTCCATAGCGATAATGGTCGGGAATATAGTAATAATAATTCTTTTACATCCTATCTCTCTCAACATGGCATTATACTTCAAACCTCATGTGTCAAAATCCTAGAACAAAATGGGTGGCAGAAAGAAAAAACCGACATTTACTAGAGGTAACACGCACCCTTATGTTCACTATGAACACACCTAAATTTCTATGGGGAGATGCTATTCTGACTGCTGCATTTCTTATAAATCGGCTTCTCTCTAGAATTCTTGAAAATAGAAGTCCCATTTCTTTCCTTCAACACACGACAAGTCCTTCTCCTTCGCCTCGAGTTTTTGATTGTGTTATGTTCATGATCTTTTGAAATATTTTCTTGGTATTGAAGTTGCCAGATCATCCAGTGGGATATTTCTATCTCAAAGGAAATATATATTTGATCTTCTAACAAAAACTGGCATGTTGGGATGTAAGTCTGCTAATTCTCCTATTGAAGTTAATCATCATTTAGTAGGTGGCTCAGCACCTACGATTGATAGAGAAATATCAACGTTTGGTGGGATGATTGATATCTCTCTTGTACTAGGCCTGATATATCTTATGTTGTAGGAATAGTAAGTCAGTATATGCATGATCCTAGACATAGTCACATGAAAATTGTCTACAGAATTCTGAGATATCTCAAGTCTGCTCCTGAAAAAGGTATATCGTACGCACCACATGGTTATATGAGAATTGAAGCATTCTCCGACTCGAATTGGGCTGGTTCTATATAGATGATCGTTCTACATCTGGTTACTACTCATTTGTTGGTGGAAATCTTGTTCCTTGGCGCAGTAGGAAATAATCCGTAGTGGCGAGATCCAGTGCCGAAACAAAATATTGAGCTATCGCCTTAGGTATATGTGAACTAATGTGGCTTCGAACTTTGCTAGAAGATTTGGGTGTTGCAACTAAAAGATCTATACAGTTATTTTGTGATAATAAAGCAGCTATTAGTATTGCAAATGACCCGGTACAACATGATAGAACGAAGTACATTGAGATTGACAGGCACTTCATTAAAGAAAAGTTAACTAGTGGTCTTATTTGTTTACCTTTCGTCAAAACAGAATATCAGCTTGCTGATATTTTGACTAAAGGTCTTAGTAGTAAGTTGTTTCATCCATTCTGTTTCAAGTTGGGTATGTGAGACATCTATACACCAACTTAAGAGGGAGTGTTAGAAGATATTCTCAACATACATGTGTGCCAACCCATCCATGTGTTGTGCCAACCTAACCAAGTTCCTTTCCATATGTGTTCATGTATAATTTAATTTGTACTAATGCCTATAAATAGGCTTGTAAGTTTCATTGTAAAAATAATTGAGAAGTATTAATGAAGAAACCCAAAATTAGTTTCTCTTCCTACAGTAAACATATACCCTTTCTCAGTAAGGATCTTCATCAAGCTATCTGTGAGATCACAACCAACAAGGTCCAATCGAAGGATTGCATGGGGAAGGGCATAGCCTTCATAAATTAAAATCATGTGACTAACACCATAACCAGAATATAAAACAATACCTTTTGTACGGCCACTAGCATAAAGAGACAACACAGCCTAGATAGCAACATACATGGTTGACACATTGAAGGTCTCAAACATGATTTGAGTCATCTTCTCTCTATTAGCCTTTGGGTTAAGTATGTCGACTGTTACTAACAGAATAAATAGAATGTTTGTGTTTACCTAATTCACACGGTTCACACAAAAATTGAGTTTTGTGACACTGTTTAACTAAAGAGGGAAATAAAGACTCTAGTACTGATAAAAGAGGATGTCCCAGACGTCGATGCCATTGATGAAGAGAAGTCATGTTAGATTCAAAAGTAGATTGAAGAGCCGAAGTAGTAGTCTTATCTGTAATCAGAGGCATGTTAGATGTGGGAACATCCAAATAATATAGACCACCAACTACACTACCAATCTTCTGCCTCGTCACCATTGGGAAAAAGGTGACTGAGCAATGTAAGGATTTGATAACACGTTGGATAGATAATAATTTTGCAGTAAATGAAAGAATATGAAGAACAGATGATAATGTTAATGAAGGAGTTCAAACTACTAAACCACTCCCGGAGATAGGAGAAAGAATCACGGTAGATACCATCAGTTTCTCTCTTTCAACAAGGTATCAAAGTTGCGTTCCTTATTCTTCTTACCAATGTAAATCGGCGCTTGTTTCTAGTGCCTCGACGCTTTGACTTTGCCCACCAACGCCTCAATGATCTCTGTGTTTGGTTCAGGTTCATCCATTCTGTTTTACATCAGTTAGTTG
Organism: Panax notoginseng; assembly: GCA_016801055.1. Taxonomy (NCBI): domain Eukaryota; kingdom Viridiplantae; phylum Streptophyta; class Magnoliopsida; order Apiales; family Araliaceae; genus Panax; species Panax notoginseng. The sequence continues at coordinate 58,394,608 of CM029017.1, read as the reverse complement.
CTTTCGTGTAGCTTCATTTTCTTTGTTGCTACTGTACTGGTTTAAAATTTCTATTGCTTCTTCGGCATATATTTTGTTTCGAAGTGTAGTGCAATCATTTGCTATCCTTGGTTAAATTTTTCCTCCTCGGATATATATTGTATCTACCTTTTATATGGTGGAACAAAGTGGTGACTACTGTGGGGGAAGGAACCATACCAGATATTGTTGTTTTAAGCTTCATGGACACTCTAAAGGTCGTGGAGGTCGGTCTGGTAGTGGTCGTGAACGTGGTTCCCTGGCCTTTATGTCCACTACAACACTCCATGTTGAGGCATCCAGTACCTCAGAAACTACTACTGCTCACTCCTTGAGGAAATCTCAGTAGTCCAGAAACTCTATTCCAAATCTCTTTCTTCTCATTATGTACAATCAGGTATACACTCTTGTGCTCTTAATGTCTCATCAACTTGCCCTAGTTGAATCATTAACACAGGTGCTTCTGAGCATATGACTGGGTCCTCCAATCTCTTTACCCCATACACGCCTTGTTTTAGGAAAGACAAAATTTGAGTAGTTGATGGTTCTATTTCTCCTATCTCCGAAAGTGGTTAAGTAGTTTGTACTCCATTAACATTATCATATGTTCTTCACATTCCTTCATGTACCACAAACTTATTATTTATCAAACGTCTTACCGAATCCTTACATTACTCAGTAACCTTTTTCCTAGCTCATTTTTTTTTCAGGACTTGGTGACGGGGCAGAAGATTGGTAGTGTAGTTGGTGGTCTATATTATTTGGATGTTCCCACGTCTAACATGCCTCTGATTACACATGAGACTGCTACTTAGGCTCTTCAATCTATTTCTGAATCTAACACGACTTCTCTTCATCAACGGCATCGACATCAGTACTAGGGTCTTTATTTCCCTCTTTAGTTAAGTAGTGTCACAAAAGTCAGTTTTTGTGTGAACCGTGTGAATTAGGTAAACACAAACGTTCTAATTATTCTGCTATTAACAGTCGACATACTTAACCTAAAGGTTAATAGAGAGATGACTCAAATCATGTTTGAGAACTTCAATGTGTCGGCCATGTATGTTGCTATCTAGGTTGTGTTGTCTCTTTATGCTAGTGGTCGTACAACATGTATTGTTTTGGATTCTGGTGATGGTGTTACTCACACGGTTCCAATTTATGAAGGCTATGCCCTTCTCCATGCAATCCTTTGGTTGGACCTTGTTGGTCGTGATCTTACAGATAGCTTAATGAAGATCCTCACTGAGAAAAGGTATATGTTTACCACAATTGCTGAGCGGAAAATTGTCCGCGACATGAAGGAGAAACTTGCCTATGTTGCTCTTGATTATGAGCAAAAGTTGGAGATTGTCAAAAGCAGCTCTGCTATTGAGAAAAGTTATGATCACCATTGGAGCTAAGAGGTTCCACTGCCCAAAAGTCCTATTCCAACCATAATTGATTGGAATGGAATCTGCTAGAATTCACGAAACAACTTAAAATTCCATTATGAAATGTGACGTGGATATCAAGAATGCTTAGTTGTGGATCGACCATGTTCCCTGGTATTGTTGATCGTATGAGCAAAGAAATCACTGCACCTGCTCCCAATAACATGAAAATAAAAGTGAAGTATTAATGAAGAAATCCAAAATCAGTTTCTCTCTTTCAACAACACCCATTGTATGGGCCCGTTAAAAAAATCCAAAAAGGTTATAGAGAACGCAAAAGCATAACAGTTTTACCAAATTGAGGTTTAATGTCCAAAATCCTTTAGCTTTTTATATTTTTTGTTTTTTATTTTATTTTGAATTTGACCTAACAAATGTAGGTTTAATGTCCAAAAACTAGCAATCTAGTATGAAACAGGTGATTTAATGATCACTTTAAGTTGCTTATTGTTTTCCCTTCTAGATAAAAAAAGAAAGTTTGTTAGAAGGATAAAGAGATTACAAGCAAAAGGCGGAAGAGGAGTCTAAACACCCTATAACAAATGGAAATAAAAGGAAAATGCGAAAAAGACAGCACCTCTCCAATCTCTACAAAGATTAGACACAGAAATACTATTGAAGCCAAAGCGAAGAAAGAAAAATAATCCTCTCTTGCAGCAAATCAAATGATAGAGAACTGTCCGTGAAAAGCTAAGCATCACACTCATCCCAAATCCCCCAAAGCACTTAAAAGGGTGCACACTTGCATAGCATATTTCCTCCCCAAAAATCTTTGAATCGAGTAAGTAACAAATCCTTCACATAAGCGGTACATTACCCACTCCACAGTCCACACACCAAATATAGAGCTTGACAAACCCCACAGAACAATTTATTCAAGTAGCTTAGTCCACTAACTAAACCTTACATTTATCACGGTACTTATGTTTATTAAAATTTAATCTATAATGAAGACACTACCATAATTAGTGCATCATTTTGATGCATCAAATCTATTATGTTGTTGCATGAGAATTAAATTTGATGTTATGAACTCAAAAAGTAACTATATAAATAACCAAGTAAGAATCCACTAGAAAACTAAATAAATAAAACTCTTTCAAACATAAATTGTATGCTATACCTTGTCGACCACACTCATCACATGTCACACAACAAGTCTCTTTTATCACATTAAGTCAACCCATCAATAGATGTCGTCCACAAGTCTTATAAGAAGTATAACAAGAGTCTCTTTTACCACATTAAGTCAACCCATTAATAGATGTCTCTTTTAAATTAATATTTCGTTGTGCAAATCAAGTAAAATTAACTTGCTTAACTACTTGGTAACTAATCTTTAAAAAGAAATTTTAAAGAATCTATTCAACCCCCCTTATAGATTCTTCCGAGTGCTTTTGGGAATTAATTACAAGTGGTATCAGAGTTGTGTTGTCTTGAACTAAAACTTTACAGCTTCAGCAGATCCATGACACTAAACAAAACCAATTTTGAGCTTTGTGGTGGAAACAAGTCACTATTGTGCAACAAAGATAAGTTTGCTAATTGGAATGTTCGTATACAGACATATATGGATGCAATTAATGATGAACTATTCGATGTTGTGCTTAATGGTTCACACGTACCAACAAAGCTTGCTCCAACTCTAAAGGACCCAAACAAAGTAGCAATCAAGTAAAGTCTGAAGAACATCCTATTCATGAATCTTGAATATGAGTTGTTCGAAATGTAGTCAACTACAAGAATGCAAAAGAAGTTTAGGAAGCTCTCTTAATTATGCATGAAGGCACTGAGGAAGTAAGGGGGAACAAGCAATAATTACTCACTCAACAGTATAAAATGTTATCTCACATTCCTGGAAAAGATATCATTGGTACCTATGAAAGGTTCAATGTTTTGCTCAACTCACTCGGAGTATTTGGAAAAGTTTATCCCAACAAAGGTCTCAATATCAAGTTCATGAGAGTCTTGCCAAGCAAGTGGACGCAAAAACCACTACCATTTGAGAATCAAAGAACTTACATGAGATGACAGAGTGTTGAAACAACAGCCAAGACAAGAAAGAAAGATAAGGGTGTAGCCCTAAAGCTATAGAGATCTCCTCCAAAACCCACATGGATCTGGCTTTGCTAGCCAGAAAACTGAGAAAGTTTATAAGAAAAGGAAGAAGCTGCAACAACAATAGAAGATTAAACAACAACAGCATCAACAATAAGAGAGACTCCTCCAAAGACCTATGCTACAACTGTAAGAAGCTATACCATTACATTGCTGACTGCAACAAGCCTTTTAAGAGAGGAGTTCAATAAGTATACGAAGAAGGAATTCTCAAAGAAGGACCCACAAGTCTTACAAGAAGTATAACAAGTCTCTTTTGACCATATTAAGCCAACCCATCAATAGATGTGGCATATAAAATTTTAACATAAAACCATCTCTTTACTTGAAACTTGCCAAACAATTTTTCTTCTTCAGTTTTTATTATAGTTTCGTTTTATATTTTATTAAGTTTTTGATATAGATTCTTTTAAATTTTCAAAACTATGTCATGGAAGCTATTTTTCTCTAGATAACTACTTTCAAAAGTATGTTTGTTCGAGTCGAGATGTTTAATTTCAATATATTTTATAAAGACTGACAAAAACACTTGCATTGCATGTGTCATACATTAATTTCAAAACCAAAGAAAAAAAACTACAATTTTCCTATAATAACCAAGATTTTTGTTAATAATTAAATATTAATTGATTTTACTTTATTTTATAAAATTATAATTTAATTGGAAAATGTAAGTTACTAATTTTTTTTCTTTCTTGTTTCATTTGGAAAGTTAAATTCTTCTAATAGATAATTAAATAATTAATTTAATTAAAATTGAAGAGTCCATTAGTGTTTTGGTAACTCCTATATTGTTTCCTTGTTATATTTAAAGAGTGGAGGTATAACCCTAATCCTATTCTAATTTGATTAGTTGAATTTCCGAGTAGAATACTTATACACATTGCAGTCCATTAGAAAAATCATAAGGAAAAGTTATTTGACGTCATCCTCGTGCCTGAAATTGCTGAAAACCGCAACTTGTCCAAATTCCCTTCACTATTTTCAGTCCTAATTTTGAAAATTCGTAACTCAGTCATATTAACTCCGAATTGAGTGATTCTTGAGCCTATTTCATATATCTTTTCGAGAGCTACAATTTTTGTGAAGATTTAAAGAGATTTTAAAGACTTTAGAAGACCCAAAAGTCAAATTCTTTACTGCTGCGTATTGAAGAAAGGCGAACAAGGAAGGTAAATATTATTTTATATTTTGATTTTAAGTTTAGTTATGAGTGTTTTTAAATTAGAGATTGTTTTTAAATAAAATATAGACATGAAATTAGATATCATGATAATCGGAAAGAGAAGATGAATTTATACAAAGGAATATAATTGGCTTAAATGTAAACGTTAAAATCTGAAAATCAGTTTCGATATTTTAAGGTATATTGCGTGAGTTATATCTCTTAATCCGACCGTTGGATCGTTATAATTTTTGGATATGTTATACATATATAAGCTGAGAATATGTTCACAAATTTGTTATGAATTTTAAGAAGTGGCTGGTCTAGGATTTATCAAGCAGATTTTCTAATATTTAAAAATGTATAACTTAATGATTTGAAATCTGATTTGGATGATTCTTGAGGCTAAATTGGAGTATTTGAAGTCTAGTTTTTGTTAAAATTAATTAATTTGATAAATAAGTTTTAGCTAATGGTGGTAAGACTAGAATAGTGGACTGACTTCTTAAAAATAATTTGTCATATTAGGGTTTTAAGATTTCTTAAGTTTTGTTATTGACTTTTAAGTTTTGGAGTATTAATAGTGATCTAAGGCGATAATTAAAGGCATCTTAAATGGATTACGAATTATTCTGGAATTATTATTTATTAGTTTGGATTATATTTAATTCGAGAAGAATATATTTAGGTGGTGAATAACATTTCGTATTTGATATCGTTGGCATTTGAGGATAAGATTTTGTAAAGTGTGTTATAACTGATTTTGAGTATCATGTACGGATTCCGTACTCCACTCCTTTGATTCTTGTTGTATTCTATATATCTCGTGATATCTCGTCATTCGTTACCATTTTCTTATAATTCTGTTAGCACTCTTGAATAGAAATTTGATCTTTGATATCTTAACTTTATTCTATAATTTGAACTCCTTTGTTTCTATTACAATTTGTAGATTCCATAGTTTTTTAGTGATACTCTCATCATGTTGATTTGTTTGTTTTGCTAATCGCTCAGGATTTGGTCATCGCTTAATTATTTCGTTTCTAATCAAATCCTTATTTTTCTTTGGTTTGGTCTAGATATTCCAAACTTCATAATTTGTAATCTTTTGAATTTGCTCTTCATGCATAGAGCTTTATTGATCTTTGTAGAGCGGAACATGTTACCTTCTTTTGGAGATATTGTATTTATGATTTAATTTGGTTCATGTTTAGAAACATTTTGTTAGTATTATATCGCATGTGTTGTGACATCATATCTTTGTAGAATATGCGATATGGTATACCTGAGCTATAACCACATGGGGGCACCATAAGCATGTCCTCTTAGCACCGAGGCATATGACACCTTCCGTGACAGTGTGATCAGTCAACGACGTATCCGTTTTGTGGTCCGATGGGAGTTAGCCATATGGTGATTTTGTTGTGGGAGGCTTATGGGTCGACCCTAGTTTTCTGTTATGTTCTGTTTTGCAAATTGATGATGCATGTGCCAAACACACCTTCCGATTTTGCATGCATCTGGATTGCGTAGTTTGATATGTGATTGTCTGTGTGGTATTTTTTGACTTGCTTATGTGGTAAGGTATATTTCTATTTTGTTCTGAGCTCGGTATGAAATAACATCCAACCCTTTTGATTAAACCTATCATTTTGTTGTGTTAGTCTTGTTCGTTTTAGTTCGATTTAATTAATTGAGTTAGTTATTTCAATTAATTATTTTTGTACTCTATATCCGTACTAGGCATTTGGCTCATGCTGTATTTTTCTTCCGGCAAATTTGCAAGGACGATTTAGGGTTTCGTGTGAAGAGAGTTACATTTGACCGAATAGATTTATTTGATTTTAGGTTTTGATTATTGTGTACATTTTTTGGAGAATTTTTTTTAATTCAACATTGATAGAATATCAACTATTAAATATTTTGAAGTTATTAGTGCTCTGTTTACTTATTTTGAGGTTTGTTGTGTTTTGCACGTGACTTCTCTTTCTTATTCGGGAAGGAGGTGTTACAATTCCAAACTATACACTCCTGCTCCACACTATAAGATCAATTATGACTTTTGTAGTCAATTTGAGATATTCTCAAATACAACTTTCTAAAAAGTACTACTAATTTCAAATTCATCTATCGAATGACACTACTAATTACAAGATTTATTGTTTTCAAAATTTAAATGAATTAATGTCAACTTTGAATTTGAAATGTTTCACATGCACTTCAAAAAGTCAAAATTGGTCTAATTATATATAGTTTCAAAGAATTTACAACCAACTTTAATGTAAATGGATATTCTTTTAACATTATGTGTACTACTATTAAAACCTTTACGGCTATACCATCTTTTTTTACACTGTTTATGAGTTTTTATATCAAAATATTATTTCACCTTTATATTAGTTTTGTTATGTTTATAATGTAAAGATACAATAGGTATTATAAAAAATTTACTTAGTTTATTTAGTTTTCCGACCATTTTTGGACAAAAAACTTTGGCAAGAAAAGTGACCGAGTTTTTCTTCCATTTTTTTTCTCTATTCATTAAAAAACTTAAGTTTTCTATAAATTTCTTTTCTTTTCCGTCCTTTTTAATACTCAGTAACATTGTTTTTTTTTCCTTTTCTTTCTTTTATTTTGCCTCTAACTTTTTGAGTTCCAAAAAAAAATCCCAATTCCAGGACAGATAAAATGTAAGGAACTAGACTAAAACAAAGCTTATAATCAAGAAAAATCAATCATCTCTCAATTTTAACACTAGGATGATAAATTGAGTATAAATAGCTATACACAAACCAAATGAGACCAACCTTTTGTAGAGCCAGTGATCAAAACGTTGTAAGGAGGAACCATTGGCTGTGATGAAGAAGCTTTGGCCGTTAAAACCCGAGAATGTGAAGAATTCGCACCAGGCTCTAAATTGAGGGGTTTATGGCGGGAACCAGCGGTAGAGAAACCGTAACGGTCGAATTTGACTGTTGATTGAGGGAGGGAAGAGGGGAATCGAGGAGGGTAGAGGTATGGGGAAGTTGTAGTAGCAGCGGTGGTGCTAGTGGCTATTGCCATTTGGGAAGAGTGGATTATAGAGAGGGAATGGTAGAGATAGAAGGTGCAAAAATAGGATAGACTAACAAAGAATTCTTGCTGATGGAATCTGACACACATATAGGTTAGCAACGCGACCAACTTACACAAAAATAAACCTCACTTCCATTTTTTTTAGTAGTTTTCTTTTTGCCTTTTTGAATATTTTTTTTCTTATCTGTACATAGGCTTGGTAGTAATGTTGTGGCAAAAGATTATTATAAAAAATTAAATATAAAATAATGCGTCAAATTATAAACAATTGATGTTTTAATGGTTAAACTCAATTGCTATTATACTCATCATTTTATATCCTTTTTTATATTCAATTTTTTGTCATTAAAATATTATTGCGAGAGTAATACTATTGACATAAATGTACTTGGCTCCCTTCATTACAAATTCTCTCAAATTCCATCAAATATATCATATTTTAGATAGTTCAATTGAAATTAATATCGGTCAATTAATTTATAATATTGAATAGTATAATTATTTTTAAAATAAAAGTAGTTTGACATTTTTTTCACTATTTAATGAGTATGTGAATTTTTCATCAAATTTTTAATAATTAAAAAATCTTTTAAACTTTTGACGGAGAAAATATTTTTAATAATTATAATTTTTAATAGAATTCATCTTAATATCATAAATTATCTATGAACATGATCTTATTAATTCTCATTATTAATTAAATTAATACGATCAAATAAACAGTGTATTGGGGGTGAGATGTAATTGAGAAAAGTCAAATCCGACATAAACTATGCATCAAATATTATGCACAAATAACATGACGAGATAAATATTATTGACATAAACTATGCAGATTTTGTGTACAATGTGACATAGAATAAGATACATAATGTTAAAAATAAAGTTTGATTGGAATGTGTAAAGTTGGTAATGAAAAGGTTATTTGAAATGTGTAAAGTCTGTAGGGGGAGATGTATATCAATAATTGTACACATTATTACAAACTTATCCCATGGACTCTGCAAGCATTCTAAGGTCTTGTATATATGTGGGATTGTTTTACTGTTATTGTACAGATAGAATAGAAATTAAAATAATTGTGGATGAACACTTGAATATAAGAGTTTATTAATATATATTGCTTATTTCCTTTTTACTTTATTTTATCTATAAGCTCACAACACGTTAGCAGCATGAGTTTCTATTCAATTTTGGAAAGGAAGTTGTCCTCCTATTGTTCTTCAATCAAAGATTTTTTGTATAATTTTTTCAATTCACTGTAAGTTTTCTTTTTAAGTAATTAGTAATTATCCTATTTGTTTGTCTTTACGTTTTATGCTCATAATTTTAGTGATTTTTAATTGATTAAATTTTTTATGAGAGTCGCGTTATCCTATATTATTTATATAAATTTTGAATTTTACAAAACTTGAATTTGTTGCCCTCGACATTTCGGGCAATAATTACTTGTCATGTACCCTTGATGTTGAGATTCACCTAAAGACAAAAAGTCTTGGAGATATAATTAAAGTTGGCATCCCTGCAGGATCATACAAAATCAATGATTTTTATTCGTCATCATCTCCATGAAGAATTAAATCTGAGTACCTTACAGTAAAAGACCATCTTGTCATATGAAATTATTTAAAGGAAATATATTAGAATAAAAAATATGCAATCCTCCCAAATGTTTGTTATAATTAGTTGAACCTGAAGTTGCAAGATTTTAAAAGTGTGAGTGAGTACAATTCTGCACTTTTTAAAATAATCTCACTATTAAAATTATGTGGGGGAAAATCACTAATGAAGACATGTTAGAGAAAATATTTACTACATTTTATACCTTGAATATGCTCCTGCAACAGCAATATCGATAGCGCAAGTTCACAAAATATTCTAAATTGATATCATGTCTTCTAGTGGCTAAACAATGTTGAACAAAATAATGAGCTTTTGCTTAAAAACCATTAATCTCGCCCGACCGGTTCTATTTCATTTCCTGTAGCGAATGGAACCTCATTTGATAAACATAGAAGAAATTATGTTCGTGATTGTGGGTTGGAAGGAACAATCAATATAGAGGGAGGATCATAGTCATAATTTATTAAAAAAGATTAACACTCCTTACCATCAGAAGAATAAAAATGGCAAGGGTTTATAAAATAAACCATCAAACTACCATAAAAATAAGTGTTATAGGTGTGGAATGGAAAGTCGTCACGTACATGTCGTACTCCTAAACATTTGGTAGATCTGTACCAAACCTCTATAAAAGAAAAGAGAAAGGAAATTGAAAAAAAATTTGTTGATCAAAATGATCTTGAAGATCCCATGAATTATCTTGACCTTTCAAATGGAGTGGATATGACTCATCTTGATGTCTCTGATTTATTTGAGGATGTTGATGGAAAATTTGATAATTTGATTAGAGATGAAAATGTACATACTAATTAATTATTTTCTTTTATTATATTATCGTATTCTAATAAATATGATTGGTGATAGAAATGTCCATACCAATTAATTATTTTTCTTTCATTATGTTATGACATTGTAATAAGTATTTTTATTTTGATATGTTTTATTTATGTTTAAAGTAATAAAGTTTAATTTATGTTTTGCATAAATGAAGATGCATGGGCCTACTGGTAAAATCAATTCCAAGATGACCAGGGAAGATTTTTGTCTAGCAGACAATGCAACAACTCATATGATCCTTAAAGATAAAACAATATTTTCAAAATTTAAAATTATCCAAAGCCAATGTCAATATCATATCAAGTTCATCGAAGTTAATTGAAAGCTCTGGAAGAGCGATTATCATGTTGCCAAAGGCACAAAACTTTGTATTGATGATGTTTTGTATTCTTCTAAATCAAGCAGAAATTTACTCAGTTTTAAGGATATACGTTATAATGGTTATCATATTGAAATCAATAACGAAGGTAATGAAGAATTTTTTTTATATTACTTCAATAGTATCGGGCCAGAAGCTCATATTAGAAAAAAATACCTATTTATATTACACTACAATGAGAATAGTTGAAACAAATATTGCAATACACCAGAAGTGTTCGGACCCAAAGGTTTTTATGCTTTGATCCTCTTGGTCATCCATGATCAATAATGATACGTCAGATTATTGAAAACTCCTACAGACATCCCTTAAAGAACCAAAATATTCTTTTACCTAGTGATTATCCATGTAGTGCATGTTCTCAAGGTAAATTAATTACCAAACCATCACATTCAAATATTGTTGTTGAGTGTCCATATTTCTTAAAAAGAATTCAGGGTGATATATGGACTAATACACCCACCTTGTGGTCCATTCAAGTAGTTTATGGTTTTAATTGATGCATCAACCATATGGTCACATATATATTTACTTTCTACTAGAAATGTTGCATTTACTAGGCTTCTTGCTCAAATAATTAGAATTTCCTGATTATCTAATTAGTAAAATTCGTTTAGATAATGTCGATGAATTCATATCTCAGGCTTTTGATGACTATTGCATGTCAATTGGAATTAATGTTGAACATCATGTTGCCCATACACATACTCAAAATGGTTTAGCTGAATCATTTATCAAGAGACTTCAAATTATTGCTCAGCCTTTGCTTATGAAATAAAAATTACTAGTTTCTACTTGGGGTCATGCTATTTTACATGTTGCATTATTAGTTCGCATTAGGCCAACTGCTTATCATAAATTCTTATCATTGCAACTTGTTCTTAGCCAACAACAAAATATTTTTTACTTGCGCACATTTGGTTGTGTTGTATATGTACCTATTGCATCCCAATAACGCACTAAGATAAGTCCTCGACGCAGACGTAGAATTTATAATGGTTTTGATTCCCCATCTATCATTAGATATCTTAAACCTCTAACTTGTAATGTTTTTAAGGCATATTTTGAGGATTGTCATTTTAATGAAACAATCTTCCCACCATTAGGGGGAGAAAAATCGTTGCCTAAAGTATGACGTGAGATTACTTGGAATGTTTCAACGTTATCTCATCTTAATCCTCGTACAAATCAATGTGAATTGGAATTTCAAAACATTATTCATTTGCAAGGAATTGCAAATCAATTACCAGATGTATTCACCGACAATAAAAATATAGTGAAATCTCACATTCCTACTGCTAATACTCTAGCACGGATTGAAGTTCATCTAGGACAATCAGTTAATACAGTAGCAAATGAATTAAAGCCACAACTGAAGTATGGAAGACCTATTGGTGTTAAAGATAAAATTCCTCAGAAGAGAAAAGTATAAGAAAAACAAGTTGCATCCTATAAAGAGGCTATACGCAGGAAACATGTTGTTGGGTAAAATCTAATTACGCACAACACGTAAGTATACGTAGTCAACAAGTAATAAAGTGAAAGTAGAGTATCGTTCTCACGAGGAATTGTTTAATAAAAATCACCAAGTACTAATCCGTAACCAACTCAATCTTATTTAAACGAATGAATTTCAATTTATATGAAAACTAATTCAAATTACCACTAGTTAAATTAAGATTACGGAGATTTAAGATCACAACTTCACTTATTGCTTCATTTAAGTTAACACACTTCTCATCAATTATTCTCTATCCTGAATTGTTAATCAAGAACACTAAAGCAGATAAAACCACCTCTCGATGCATAATACCCATACTCACTTAAATCCACAGATGATAGAATTAAGCAAGACACCCTAATTAATTAATCCACTATATCTCTATGTGAATTATAATTAAAAAGGATTTAAAGCACAAGTTCTCCATAAGATTACATATGGCGTAAAAATATATCTCTATCCTAAACACAAATCATGAATTCCATCTATGCAGAAATCACAAACACATGCTATCATGATCAGATCTAAATCTAAACTTCATCTCTCGAGTTCATATAGATTATCACGATAATTGCTGGCCAATCAATTAAACAATAAAGTCCAAATCACAATAGACAATCCTCACAATAGAACATAATAATTGATAGTGAAGCATATTAAAATAAACTACACAATAAGATCTATTGTAATCTCAAACAAAAAATTAGTTCATTGAATTAAAACTAAGTATCCACACTTGAATACACATTAAAAGATAAGGATAAGATTAAGGAAAAGAATTGAATCTGTTGTCAGCAAATCTCCCTATTCCTCAAGCTCCTCCTCTTGATCTTCAATGGTCTCCAAGTTGCTTCAATATCCAAATCTAATAAGAACTAGGGTTTTGCTCCTAATCTACTCTAATCTAATCTAATGGAATCATCTCTAAACTAGCCTATGTATCCTCTCTTTTATGCCTATCATCATTTATTTATAGTTCTAATGGATATCCTAGCAAGTTAGGCAACTAAGAATCCTATTCTAGCTCAATTTGGACAACATAACAACCAATTCAGCTGTTTTCCCGCCGATCAACGCGCCCCGCGCCATTCCTAGGCCATTTTGGACGTGCCCCGTGCTATAGTGGCAGAGATTCTAGTGGCCCGGCGCGCCCTGTGCCGTTTCTAGCGCGGCCCGTGTTACTCTATTTTTTGCTGCGATGTACTTTAGTAAACACAGGCATAACTTTTGATCCGCTAGGAGTTACGGGGCCTGCCACCTATCAAATCGAAGATATCGACGAGATCTACAACTTTCATTCTTTAACAATTGATAGATTCGGGCTGGAGCAAGATGAAAATCGAGCTTGAAGTAGATGCTGTGTAAATGGCAAACATGACAACTCTTAGCTTTGATCTTTGTTGATAAAAAGGCCATAAGCCCATAATTCTCGCATCCGAGCTCCGATTGGGACGATTCAAGATGTTCCAAAAAGCTAAGAAGTAGATCTATAATATAATCCAAGTTTTAAGCCAAGAATATGGATCCAACTTGGTGTTAAAAGCCCTGCAATCTTTCCTTCTTGCACTTACTTGCATATTTTAGTCCAAAAGATGTCCAAATTGCTTTTCCTTGCTTCTTCATGCCAATGTTGTGTCAAAGCCTACAAAATAACAAAACATATATGAAATGCACACACAATGCATGCAAAGTAACTACAAAACATAGGTTTAAGCAATTAATTCAAGTAATAGATACCGGATAAGTAGGTATAAAACCTACTTATCAAATACCCCCAAACTTAAACAGTTGCTTGTCCTCAAGAAAAAACACAAAATAATAATGATATGCAATGCAACTAATCTACATGCCTACGAATCCAGCAGTAATGACATAAACAAGTCTATTCAACCAGCCTTAGCGAAATCAAGTAAACATAGTAATACATCATATAAAAAAAATCATTAACTTCCCAATCAATCATCAAATCTTAGACTGTTATCACTAATATAGTGTATGTGTGCTCCACAATAATGTTAACTAATATAAAATCAAATTTAACACATAACAAGTCTCTTCGAAGGAATCATACAGTGTAAACTCAAGAAATCCAAAAATAAGCTAGATCCAACTAAAATCAAACAATTACCAATATCGAGGGTCAACATGGGATACTTATACTTTATTTTTCATGCACGGGGGCTTTTCGCTCTTATTTCTCGTTTTATTCATTTTTTTATATACACATAGTTATACAATGTCTTATTCCCTTAGGCTTTTCAATGCTATCTTAACGAGCTTTCGACTAACGACTCCCAGACCATTAAGACCTTAGGGCGCTAAGTGTAAAGACAATCCCCGCAGGCTTACTTACTCAAGTAACAAAGGCTATAAAACTAGACAAGCATGCCACGGTGTTTATTTATACTTTTTTTTCTTTTTCTTTTTCTTTTCTTTTTTTATAGCTTATATATCCCAAATATTCTCCCAAACTTAGGTTCTTGTCTAACTTTAGCCATCACTATTTATTCTTGTCATTCTTTCATTCAAACTAGCATTATCCTTTAGAATTCCGTTATGTATCAATTTAAACTCAATCAATCAACAAGTTATTTTTATTGCGCTATCCTTATTATACCAGTTTCAAATAGAAAAAGACTCAATTCGTAACAAGAAATCACATCAAAGCTCTAATAGTCTACCCAATTCTAATCTCATCATTGGCCAAAACAAACTGTAAATATCAAACAGCTGAACTCATGCAAGATGTACTAAATGCTATATAAACATAATAAACTAACTACTAATTTTTCAATTTTTTAATTTTTTTTTTCAAGAAACTGAATGTAAAAACTAAATGTAACTATACGAATTACAATGTAAATAACTAACTATATGCTATACGACACTAAAATGCCCCCAAACTTAAACTAGACATTGTCCTCAATGGCTGAAATAGAAAAAATTAAAGCATAAGACTTCCCTAAAAATATAGCAATCCTCCTCCTTGTCCGCTAAGTTTGGAGAATAGGTTAGGCACATGGAATAAATTGGGCACCACACTTGAATTGGACTTGAATAACCTTTTCATAATCTTTTGCCTGTCCATTGAACCTTCAATACCTGCAATTAAGAGAGACAACATGGATTAGAATAGCACTTGGATTGGTAAGAGAACTTAATAAGCAAATTAATTCCTATCTACTAAATAAACTAGTAAAGCATATAAATATAAAAATTCTTGGTTTGCCTCCCAGTTAGCGCTTGAATTACAGTCTTTTAGCCTGACTTTGTCTGGTCAACGCTATCTAATTCCTCTTCGATAATTGAGGAACCCTCCATCCATCGAAAATAATATCGCTTTTGGTAGGTTCACATTTGTGAGGGCCAATGCATCAAAGTCACCTAGCATGCTCTGATTTGGTATGATCTCAATCAAGAACGTCCCACAGGTAGGTGTTTTCTCCATTGTGTATGTGATCACTTTGGGGCATGGAAGCTTGTCACACACAATGGGCTCTTCGTCTATCTTCTCTTTCTCGTCCCACCATGGATTCAAAATTGTACTCGCTTTTATGTCATCAAGAGCTTCGCCGATGACATGACTACCAAGTAGGCATGATTTTGCAAATCTGACTGACTCTTTAATCTTTGGTGGAGACCCATTTAGATCTTCGTGGACCTCTATGTCATTATCCCCAATTGTCTCCACACTTTTTGATAGCTTGTGACTCATCCAGTCACATATTTGGTTTGGGATCTCCATCAATTTCGTCATCCATATCATAAAGCCAAGTGTTTGGAAGAAAGTTACTTACGGCTTTGGTCATTAGATCTATCTTATTCTGAAGATTTTGAATTAATCGCTCTTGATTAATCCTTCTCTCCTCGTTTGATGCTATGAACTTGGACAATAATTTCCCCAACCTTGAATTTTCTGTTTCAGTCTCGGAAACCATGTATTGAGGACCATTGGTTGAGGTAGTGACGAGTTGTTCCATCCGATTATTGAAATTTTGGGTTGACAGCTCTTGGCTAATCCTCAGCTCCTCTAGGTTTGCTATGCCCTTCAATATTACATCTCTCGGATTTGGCTTTTCTTCTTGTGGCAATTGAGGTGGACATGAAAATTCCAGTGTGTATGATGAATTTGGAGCGTAATATTGGTCTTCATAATTGTAGCTCCCTGAAGAATCTGGGTGATACCCCCAATCTCGGTGATAGTTAGGCTCAGCATAGTTGTTGAGGTAATCACCACTATATTGTATCGGCTCAAAACTGACGGTGCATTGATGACTCAGATGATTTCCAACACAATAATCACAAGTAACCGCCACACTTTGACGACGTTGTGCTGCAAAAGCGTCCAACTTCCTCGAGAGTGTCTCAATCTGTGCTGACAATGCAAAAAATGCATTGAGTCCATCAATTCCTATGTCCCTTGGTGGAGTCATATTTGTGTATGGCCATTGATAATTGCATCCATCCATGGTACCTGAAAAGAAAGAAAAATAGGTAGAGAATTAAATAAAAAGAAAAAAAATGTTTAAATTAAGACTAATTTGATTGAAGCTAATATTGGCAAAAACATATTAAACTAATTCCCCGGCAATGACGCCAAAAACTTGTTGGGTAAAATCTAATTACGCACAACACGCAAGTATACGTGGTCAACAAGTAATAAAGTGAAAGTAGAGTATCGTTCCCACAAGGAATTGTTTAATAAAAATCACCAAGTACTAATTCGTAACCAACTCAATCTTATTTAAACGAATGAATTTCAATTTATAAGAAAACTAATTCAAATTACCACTACTTAAATTAAGATTACGGAGAATTAAGATCACAACTTCACTTATTGCTTCATTTAAGTTAACACTGTGACGCCCCCAAAATAGGTATACATCACCCATTCTGAGTCACCAAATACATGGTATAGAAATAACTACAATTTCATTAATACAATTATCGTGTAAAATACGACAACACATAAACTGTGAGTTTAAATATAAATATTATCTTCTAGACAATATCCACACTCAAATAAGTTCTCATTACAATTATTGACACACTATTTTACAAAATAGTGATGACTACTAAAACAACTGTCTTGAACCATCACTCCACACCCCGAATAGTTCCCGCTATATTCTCGTCTCTTGAGAAAAAAATAGAACAAAAAAGAAAAGGGTGAGCTCAACTAGCCCAGTAAAGAATATTATGACTAAGATAATGTACAACAAATTATCCTTAGTCTCCAACAGGGAAAAATCTGATAGAATACAATAGACAACAAGTTTTAAATCAATATTCGCAGCGGAAATAATAATTTATTAGAAGAGTTAAGTAGAGAATGAAATCTACTATCTTCTATGATTTTAAAGTCCATCATCATTATTTTATCCCTGTAACATCAATCAATATACATCTTAAATTAAATAGTCATCTTTGCACTACAGGTCAAAGATATTCATCAGTTGATCATGTTCATCTCAACACCTGTTCATCTTTGCACTACGGGCCAAAGATATTCATCAGAAAATCATTCATCTTTGCACTACATGCCAAAGATATTGAGTTATATCATCATTTAGGATTGAGGATGATGAAAAATATTTTAAAGAAACGAATCCAGTGAAACAAAAGAACAAATTTCGCACTTTTAGAAAATTCAAGTTAAAAAATACTTCATAATAAACTATTGTGGAGCAAAATTCAATAATGAAGATCAAAACATAGATCCAATCAAAGATAGGAACCATAACAGACAATCTTGGACACAGAAAAAAAAATTTAATTTTTTTGTGAATAGTGTCGTATACGTGAATAGTGTCGTATACGTAAATAGTGTCGTATACGTGAATAGTAACTCCGACACTAAGAGGTAGAAATTCCACAAGAAAAATCATCAGGCTTCGTGAATAGTACCCGTGAATAGTAACTCGTGAATAGTAACTCATGAATAGTAACTCGTGAATAGTAACTCGCGAATAGTAACTCGTGAATAGTAACCCCGACATAAAAAGATAAGAATTTCATAAGAAAAATCTTACCAATATTCCGGTATAATGATATTGAAAGAAATAATATCATTTATAAAAAAATAACATCCCTTACCTCAAAAGATAGTACTTCTGGCTGAATGTTGGATATAACGCTGAAAGGAACTTGTACCGTATAACAACACTCAAAGTATCAAAATACTCACAAGAATACCCTCGATATTATAGAGAGAGAAAACTTCAGTTTCTGGTGTGATTTTCAATTCTAACCTAAGCACCCTATTTATAGGAAAATGCTTAGAACACCAAAGCAGAAAATTTAATAAAATATTATTATTTTTATAAAAATCATACGCACACTTTGACAATCCAACTTCAGCACATTTACCACACAAGTGGAGCCCACCAACAATGATAAATATGTTTTAATCATTTAATGCAACAAAATCAATTCAGACCCAATATTTCGGAACTTCAATAATTCATAATAAATAGCCCTTTTATCAGAAAAATTTGAATCTTATGTCCTTCCATAGAAAATTTAATTCTCTACAACTTTGTAAGTTTAAGTTTTTCCAAATTCCAAACGAAAAATGACCGAAATCCACATACGAGCGATTTTGCAGGCTATAATCAAATTTCAGTCAAAAATAGGGTCCACCAACACATAAAACATGTGTTAAACATTTATTGTAATAAAAATACTCTTCTTTCTCATTTATTCATATATCACACATTCATTGTAAAATATCACCATTATTATATTATTATAATATAATAATATATTTAAATGAATTATTTTATCAGAAAAGAGTAAATATCAATTTTCAACAATTGTCATATTAAAAATTTTCTCCATCTATATCTACATAAAATGAATATTTTCCTTATCATATAAATCAATAATTAATTATTCACAAATAATATTATAGAATCACAATATTGACAACCAGACCGTTCCTAGGAAAGATGGGGCTTTTCAATAAGAATTTCTCCTTACTGGCGCGCAATTAGGTGACCAAACCTCTCCTTAGACATAACTTTCTAGACATTGCCAATAATATTATCTAATATTATTCAGATAATATGAATTATTGATCTGATAATGAAAAATACTGTGTAGTGACAATTATTGAAACAACAATAATATAAAATATCAACGTAGCAATTGTTGAATCAATAAAATAAAATATTGAACAGTAATTACTGTAACAATTATTGAGTAGTGCCTTCTTACGTAAGAATCAATAATTGGTGCAAAACCATGTGCTACTGTATTTTAACCACCGGGTATTCCAACAGTGTTAACGGTAACAACTACGTCGTTATTTATAAATAACTTATACTTGTCGTTTTCTTCATCCAATAATTTTCCATTATGGGGCCCACACAAGGCTGCGCCGTCGTACGAATATTCCCCGACAGTAAGAATATTCCACGACCAACCGAATATTCCCCAATAATAATGAATATTTTATAACCACTTGCTTATTTGAAATATTTACACATTTTACCCATAACTAACCACATTAATCAATTCAACCCTTACTATTTCAAAATAATAAATAGAGAAATTCAATTTTATTTATAATAAGTTGGGGTCTTACAAACACACTTCTCATCAATTATTCTCTATCCTAAATTGTTAATCAAGAACACTAAAGCATATAAAACCACCTCTCGATGCATAATACCCATACTCACTTAAATCCACAGATGATAGAATTAAGCAAGACACCCTAATTAACTAATCTACTATATCTCTATGTGAATTATAATTAAAAGGATTTAAAGCACAAGTTCTCTATAAGATTACATATGATGTAAAGGCATATCTCTATCCTAAACACAAATCATGAATTATATCTATGCAGAAATCACAAACACATGCTATCATGATCAGATCTAAATCTAAACTTCATCTCTCAAGTTCATATAGATTATCACAGTAATTGTTGGCCAATCAATTAAACAATTAAGTCCAAATCACAATAGACAATCCTCACAATAGAACATAATAATTGATGGTGAAGAATGTTAAAATAAACTACACAATAGGATCCATTGTAATCTCAAACAAAGAATTAGTTCATTGAATTAAAACTAAGAATCCACAATTAAATACACATTAAAAGATAAGGATACGATTAAGGAAAAGAATTGAATCTGTTGTCAGCAAATCTCCCTCTTCCTCAAGCTCCTCCTCTTGATCTTCAATGGTCTCCAAGTTGCTTCAATCTCTAAATCTCATAAGAACTAGGGTTTTGCTCCTAATCTACTCTAATCTAATCTAATGAAATCCTCTCTAAACTAGCCTATATATCCTCTCTTTTATGCCTCTCATCATGTATTTATAGTTCTAATGGATACCCTAGCAAGTTAGGCAACTAAGAATCCTATTCTAGCTCAATTTGGACAACATAACAACCAATTCAGCTGTTTTCCCACCGATCGACGCCCCCCGCGCCATTCTTAGGCCATTTTGGGCACACCCCGCGCTACAGTGGTAGAGATTCTGGTGGCCCGGCGTGCCTCACGCCATTTCTAACCCGGCCCGCGCTACTCTATTTTCTGTTGCGATGTCCTTTAGTAAACACAGGCATAACTTTTGATCGGCTAGGAGTTACGGGGCCTGCCACCTATCAAATTGAAGATATCGACGAGATCTACAACTTTTATTCTTTAACAATTGACAGATTCGGGCTGGAGCAAGGCGGAAATCGAGCTTGAAGTGGATGCTGTGTAAATGGCAAGCATAATAACTCTTTGCTTTGATCTTTATTGATAAAAAGGCCATAACTCTCGCATCCGAGCTCCGATTGGGACGATTCAAGATGTTCTGGAAAGCTAAGAAGTAGATCCATAATATAATCCAAGTTTCAAGTTAAGAACATGCATCCAACTTGGTGTTAAAAGCCCTGCAATCTTCCCTTCTTGCACTTGCTTGCATATTTTAGTCCAAAAGATATCCAAATTGCTTTTCCTTGTATGAAATGCACACACAATATATGCAAAGTAACTACGAAACATAGGTTTAAGCAACTAATTCAAGTAATAGATACCGGATAAGTAGGTATAAAACCTACTTATCACATGTCACATAAATAAATGATCTACACAAAACTTACGAACAAAAATCTCTTAAAAATAAACCTCTTGAAGAGTTACCCCCTAAAAAGGATTAAATAACTGAAAATAACGAGATCTCGATACATTATGTACATATAGAAGAAATATAGGATGTCGATGTCGGGAGAAAGATTTTCCTTAAGATCTCTAACCCTTTTGATATTTTTGATATTTTTATTTTAAGGGTGATTTTGGAAAAAATTCGACATAAATACCATTGGGTTTTGAAAGGTTAATTTAATGAAGGGCCAATTTACCAGAGTTGTCAATTGGTAAAAGTTTAAATGGATGTACCAACTAATCTAAATTTTTAGAATTTTAAATAATCGAAATGTCCTAATATGTGACTCTGAAGAAATGTTCTACAATCGAGATTCATAAAGTTTAGGGGCTTGCTTAAGTGAGGGGAAGGTGTTAGGCACCCCAACTTCTGTGAAAACATGATTATCGCTTTCTTAATGTTTCCCTAAAAATGAAGTGTGAAGTGTGTGTATGTGTTTGTGCCTATATGAATTTAAAGGAAATCTAAAGGTATCGCATCGTAACTAAAGTTAGATTGAAAATAACTTAGGGGTCATCTCCTAACGTCAAATCGTGGAGTGTGAATTATTTTGAAAATAAATTTGAACCTCTTTGAACTTATGCACGAAGAAATTGATTTAAAGAAAGTTTCGTATTAGCTTTCATTTGACAAAACTTTTTGGGGTGACATTTCAGAAAATATTTTTTAGTACCTTCATCAAATATGAATCGAGGTTTTTTCATTAATCCCAATTTTAACCTAGAATTATGTAATAACCTAGGTTGATTAATTTTAGAAAATCTTTGTCATTTTGTTCAAAGGTTGCTTCGTCTCATCGGGAAATAAAATAAAGCATCACATATAGGTTGGGACTACCCATGAGCATGTAAGCTATCTAAATAGCCCCAAACACCTCACAATAATTAAAATCCACTATCATGAGGTCTTAAATTCGATTTTTGTGAGATTGAACCATCAACATCGTTTTAGGGCCCGAATTTACATTTACAATAGTTGAGTTGCAAATATTACAACTGTCATCTATATCCATCGTCGGAGTTCCACCAATTCCCGTTAAACACGATGTTCAAGGGTCTTGACTTCATTCCTAGGTTCACATGATTGAAATCACAACACTCAATACATTAAGATTAAAAGCGAAATTTAAGATCTAGGAAAAGGGCTCCCGTAGACCCAAATCCATAGATCACCCAAATAAAGCAATATCGCGAGGGACTATTATGTCTCAACGAGATCTAACAAAGGGATTTAGAATCTAGGAAATAAAATACGTAAATCTAAGATCCCATAGATCTAGAAAATGATGCAATCGGGATCTAATCGATAATATATCCCAAATTGACTATCAGGTGATTCAATTAATTAGAATCTCTTGTCGGCTAAAAGGTGGGATCCCTTCACCACTAGATATGAATCTATGATATGCGGGGTGATCTAGAAGACGAATGAAACAACCACTAAGCAAAATAATCAATATAAAGGAGTCGAAGCTAAGAAAAATCGATGAATTAATCAAGAGGACATCATCGGGTGATTAGGAGGAGATTTTGTTAGTTCCCGGAGGCACAATAGTTATCTAGAATGGGGGGTTGAATAGATATTTTTAAATTCTTTTCGTTTTACTTTGTTAGTTTTGATAATGATTCAAACACAACGGAATTAAGATTTGTTTGTTCTTCCTTTTAGATATAGTGAGTTAATGAGAGTGAGGCAGTTATAACAGTTATAGCAAGAATGTAAGAGACACATCAATTTTAAGTGGTTCAGAGCACTTAAAGCTCCTAGTCCACTCTTCTACTCTTCGAGTAGGGAATCCACTAAGGATATGTTTTACACTTTTTAAATATCACAGATTCCTTCTAGACCAGCAGTCTAGGCACTTCTTAGTTCACTCTTGAACTCTTTAAGTCTAGCAGACTTGGTTCTTTACAGTTCACTTAGAACTCTTCAAGTCCTTCTGACTTGGAACTTCTCACTTCACTTGATTGATAGTTGATGAGTTCTTGGTTGGTGCTACTCAGTTGCTGTTAAGCATTTGTTTGAAAGAACTGAGTAGCTGAGCAAGCTTTCTCTTTTCAGATCGTAGAGTTGAGCGTTGAGTGTTCTTCAGTATTTTGTTCAATGCTTGCTTAGTTGAATCATCTGCAGATGTTTTGCATATATGTGATCCTTGAAATGTATCCGTTGAAGTATTAAATGCGTTTGACATTTTTGAACTTTGATGGAGACTTTTCTGCACATCTTCTGATTTAGCATTCTGGTCCACTGACACAGTAGACTACTTTCTCACTTAACACTGTAAAAGGTGTTTTCCTCTGACCCATAATACTTTCCTTACCTTCTTTAATACGTTTCTTTGTTGTATACTAAGGATATCTTTTGTGTCATTGGGACTGGTGAGGACTTCAAAGTTTATAACCCGTTCCACATTTATTGGGATTTATCCTTAAACAAATGGGCAAGGCTCGATGCTTCTGACACAGGCAGATGATGCTCTATGATTCTAATCGTGGTGTCTTGCCACCTTGGTGCTTGATCCGATACTAAGAAACGAGAACACTATGATTTCTCTTAAGGACTGGCACACTATGATCTTCACTTGCCTGTCTTGCAGACTCTATATTTTCGAGAGCACACTATGATCTCTAAGTTGGCTCGGCAAACATTTGGACCGCTCTACGATTTCTAGAGAGGCCCTTCAAGGCAGATACCCTACGATCCTCGATGCTCTATGATTCTGCCTTGGCTTCTGCAATCTCTTGATCAGCTCGATAGACTACGATTTCGTTGAAGCCTATCTATTACATCTCAAGACATAGATCAGCCCAAGATCTTTAATTTCTTCATCTATACATTCAGTTACAGAATGATAAACATTAAAAGCTTAGATCAACCTAACAAATTTGATCTATTACTAAGTCCTTGTACATATATTACTTGAAGGACTTTACATATAATCATGAGCATTTACTTTAAACATCAAATCAAAATATGCAGTCTCCCAACAATCTCCCCCTATTTGATGTTGACATAACCAAGGAGATTTGTGCCATGATTATTAATTTCTAGATGTAGTTGCAGGAAAGTAAATATGACTTAATATTTCAGTGAGCAGCTAAAATTTCTAGAGAATAAGCATGAATTTATTGATGTTTGAAGATAGATATTACAATTAAGCTTAGTTACATTAATAAGAATTGAATTTTAACTTATCTCTATTTCTTCGGCCTTTTGCCTCGAGGAGGATTGTCATATTCCTCAGCTCTTCTTTTCCTGTTCGCTTCGTCTCTCCGAGCTATATCTTCTAGCTCGCTTTGACTTAGTCTTGGATTATGATCATACCTATTCATGAATGCAGGATCTCCAATTGGAATTCTTAGGCCTGTGGTGGTCACTTCTTGTGAGCTGGGAGACGACCCTTGACTCCTTAGTGGTTGAGCCATGGTAATTTGTTACTGGTCAGATCATGGAGTCTGATGACTAGATCGTTGAGTCTGATGGTGAGGCTGTCTTGGAGGAGGGCTCCTTGATGATTGAGCTATGAATGTGCCTCTGCGCTTGCCCTTTTCTCCTTTCCCTTTATTCTCCTCCTTTATGTTAGCATCAAGGGCTCGAATGTCGTCAGATAGGTGAGTTATGCCTTGGACAAGTTCGTTGAGCTGACTTTGGGATTGAGCAATGTCTTCACAGTTCTCTTTGATTAGAGCATCAGATCGAGTTTCCCTTCTTTGGAGGATGTTCAGGATATTGTCAGTCTGCTTCATTTGGCCCATGGAAAATCCTTGGAATTCTTTCAGTGCAGTTTGTAGATTCGTGATGCTGTCCATCATGAGTTTGTTCTGGGATTCTTGAGTCATCTGTAAGATAAGAACATCATCCCTGTGTCTCTTAGCAGCTTGAAAGTGGATTTGATTCCGGTCATTTATGCTCTTAAGCATCTCTTTTATGATCTCCCTAAGCTTCTTTGTGAGCTTAGAACTTAGGGTGCTTGGGAGAGCATTGGCAACATTGATCATTTTAGTCAGCCTCATGTGAACGCGTTCAGAGTGAGTTTCAAGACTGTCTTCTATGTCCTTGGTCACTTTCTTGGAGGCTTCTGACAACTCAGTTTTGGTGGGCAGATCTGAAATGAGTTCAATGAGTTGCGGACTATTTGGAGGAGGGGCTCTCGTGTATTGATCTTGCAAGGTGTAGAGAGCAAGATCAAGGTTAAAATATTCGTTAGAGGACGAGGAAGGGATATCTGATGGAGGGGTTGGTGTTTGGGCTTCATGAGGAGGTGACTCTATGATTTGAGCGTGTGACTCTATGATTGGGCTCGAGTCAGTAATCGTAGAGATGATAGGAGATTGGATCAAAATGAAGTTGGGCATATTTGGTGCATCAATTATAGAATGTTGGGATTCTGTAACTAGGAATTGATTGAGTGGATTGAGGATCACTTCTAACCATCTTGGGAATTCATAGAATTGGTTGAAGTATGATGGTGGACAGTGATTAACCCTAAAAGAGATTGGGATAGATTGTACCTCATGCCCATTTTCTGAAGAAGGGCCATTTGTGATCAGCTTTCGGGCAAAGTTGAAGTTGCCTGGAAATTCATAAGCTAGCACTGAGATTGCTGGATATGCATTGAAACTCCAGAACATGTGATCCCAGGAGTTGAGAATTTTGGCTCTATGGAAGGGCATCATAGGTAGATAGGAGAACAACTGATTGTAGTTAGCTCTCCTCTAACCATCACAGCCCATAGCTATAATCTCGACCTCATCATCACCTTCTTCTTCTCTTTCTTCCTTTGAGGATTCCACTACATCAATGACATCCTTTTGACTTTCTTGCTCAGGTGCTCTCTCGTCCTCCTCAAGTGCAACCTCTTCTGTCATAGGAATATCATGAGGCTCCCCCTCAACATAATCATTCACTTGCATTTCAAATAGCTCCCCCTCAGCTGGAGCATTCTCTAGAGTGAGAACTTTAGGCAACTCCCCCTCAGCTTGAGCTATGTCCTTCTGGCTTGCCTTGGATAGCTCCTCCTCAGTAGCTATCTTTTTATCTTCTTCTTTAAGTACTCCTTCATTGACAATGATGTACTTTTTGACCAATTTTCTTCTTGGTTTTCTAGGCTGAGCCACAGCTTTAGGACTTTCTTCAACTTCAGCGCTGAATAGTCGATCAGTCTGAGAGTCTGTTGCAGCAACTTCTTTGGGAGAGGTGTCCAGTCTGGTCTCTACGATCGAAGAGACAGAGGGCTTCTTGGACTTATGACTGTGTTTACTCTTCTTAAGCAGTTGAGAGAAGGTAGCTCTGTCTTCATCTGCCTCAGCATGCTGTTCTTTCCTTCTCAAGGTCCTCAAAGTTTCGATGTCAGAACACTCTTGAGGTACATCAGTGGTTCCATTTGAGCCTTCAATTTTCTTTTCCCTTGCTTTTTCTGACTAAGGCAATTGGTTCTTCCTTGTTGATCTCTTCTTCTTCTTCTTCTTCAGTCTCCTTGACAACTGACACGTTCCCCAGAATTTCAAACTCTTTTGCAAGTCCAGTTCTACCACTGGACTCATATATCATTCTTACATTCTCTGCTGGATTCCTTTTCCAGTTCTCAAACATCTGTTGAGTCATTCCTCTGTTCAGATTGATGGACTCTCCTTCTTCTTCCCCAATCTTATCACCCAAGGCTGACTGTAGGATGATGCTTATGAATCGCCCGTCGAGCATCTTCCCAGAGCTCTTTGACTTCTTCAAGCTGAGTATCCATTTCCCAATCCAGTCGAGTAGTAGGGTTCCATAGTTGAGTTGAATCCCACAACTAATGGTTGTCATGAGCTTAAGCTGCACTTCGTTTACAAAGTCATGACCGGAGCTCTTGAAGCATATGCATTTCCCAACAATGTCTACCAAGAATTCATACCTTTGGGGGAACTCTTTCCTTTTGTACCCTCTGACAGTTGGAAGCTTCTTGTGGTGCATTCTCTTCAGTCTTTCATGGAAATCGATGCCCTCTATAAATGAAAATCCTTTTGATTTGAAACTTAGGGCTAGGTTTATGTCCTCAACCTTGAGCTTGATTTCCACATCCCTGGCCCTCGTAGTGATGATGTCGTTCTCGAATGCACCATTTCTGTAGAACTCTTTTATCAGCTTAGGGTAGATCCATGTGCTCGTACGTAGAGCTTCTTCAAGACCAGCTTTCTTTATCAGAGATAGAGTTTTGTGAAATTTGGGGTCAGCTGTCTTGAACTCATCGAAACAGAGTCGGTAACCAGAGATTTGAAGCTGCTATTGATTTCTTTGCACTGAGTATGATTGATTGAGCTTTTTGGGAAGTTAGGGTTTCTGCTTGTAGAGAGAGAGAGAGATAAAGATAAGCTTTTTAAACTTCTGATTTCAAAAAGGTGTTTTCAAACTGTACTTGTAATTTTCCTCTCTTTATTTGCTTAGTAGGGCATGTGTCAAATTCTGCTTGGCTCCACGAATTTGACTGATATGGAATATACTGATTTACCCTTAGCTCCTTCTGAGCTATTTTATCCTTTGGGAGGACTATGATCATTGAGGTAGTCTTTATGATTGTCGAGTCTGCACTGCGATCGTCGAGTCTGCTCTGCATTCGTCGAGTCTGCCCGGGTCCTTGTGGGGAACTTTTGACTTAACATTCTTCTCAGTTTAAGGTAGCTCAGGAAGGGCCAACCTCATAGAGTGAATCAAGGGTTAGGTTTGTTCCTGAGGCGCTTGTTAGAGAGATTGCTTTGTTTTGTTAAACTTTGTCATCACAGGATGCTCCGTTATTTTGTTGATGGAGCTCTGTCACCATTGAGTCTGCACTACGATCGCTGAGCATGCACTGCGATTGTTGTCTTTCATATTACTGCAACTCTACGATCGTGGACTTCCTTTGGTCATGTCTATGATTTCGAACATAGCCTTTATATCCATAGTCTGCTAGCTAATTTTTCATCCATAAGATCTGAGCATAGCAGCTGCCAACAGCAATGTATTCAGCTTCTGTAGTTGAAGTAGATACTAAGTTTTGCTTCTTGCTAAACTAGGACACAAGTCTGCTTCCTAGCAGCTGACAGGTACCACTGGTACTTTTTTTTCTATTTTACAACCTGCAAAGTCAGCATCTATATATCTTGTTAGTTCAAATGAGGATTCCTTGGGATACCAAAGCCCAAGTGAGGTGTGCCTTTGAGGTACCTGAAAATCCTTTTTACAGCAGTTTAGTGTGATTTCTTAGGATTAGCTTGAAATCTAGCACATATGCATGTTGCAAACATTATGTTTGGTCTACTGGCAGTTAGATATAGAAGAGAGCCTATCATACCTCTGTATTGAGTTGTATCAATACTTTTACCTTTTTCATCTTTGTCAAGCTTGGTTGCTGGAGCAATTGGGGTTTTTATGGGAGAGGTTGATTCCATGCCATACTTTTTAAGTAAGTCTTTAATGTACTTGGCTTGGTTTATGAAGATTCCTTCATTAATCTTCTTTACTTGCAGTCCAAGGAAGAAGTTCAGCTCACCCATCATGCTCATTTCAAACTTGCTTTGCATAAGATTGGCAAATCTCTTACATAACTTTTCATCAGTAGAGCCAAAAATAATGTCATCAACATATATTTGAACTAATAAGACTTTGTCTTTATGCTTTCTAAAAAATAATGTGGTATCTACTCTACCTCTAGTGAACCCATTTTCAATAAAAAAGTTAGTTAGTGTTTCATACCATGCTCTAGGTTCTTGTTTAAGACCATATAATGCTTTGTCTAGTCTATAGACATAATTATAAAGAGATGGATTGATGAAACCTGGAGGTTGCTCTACATAGACTTCTTCTTGAAGTTCACTATTTAGGAATGCACTTTTGACATCCATCTGAAAGACCTTGAATTTCATGTGAGCAGTAGAGGCAAGAAATATTCTGATGGCTTCTAATCTGGCAACAGGTGCAAAGGTCTCATCGTAGTCAATGCCTTCTTCCTGAGAATAACCCTTGGCTACCAGTCTTGCCTTATTCCTGGTTATTACTCCATCTTCATCCATCTTATTTCTGAAGATCCACTTGGTTCCAATGACAGGATGACTCTTTGGTCTCAGAACTAATCTCCATACTTTGCTCCTTTCGAACTAATTTAGCTCTTCCTGCATGGCTTCTATTCAGTTGGAGTCTTCCATAGCATCTTTGATCTTCTTGGGTTCCATTTGTGACAGAAAGCTCAGATAGAAACATTCATTTTGGGTGGCAGCTCTTGTTTTGACTCTTGTACTTGGATCTCCAATGATTAAGTCTTGAGTGTGATCTCTTGCCCATCTGTTTCCTATTGGAACATCTGTCCTGATGCCTTCTTGTCTGAGATCTTAAAGATCAATTTCTACTTCTTGATATGGGGGTTCATGGTTTTGCGTAGACCTCTCTACGATCTCATTTCCTTGCTCAACGATTTCACTGTCTGGAACTACGATCGTAGTGTTGAGCTTGACGACCTCGTTCGTAGTGTCTGAACTATCGTTCGTAGTGTCTTGAGGCATTGTTTTGTCCAAGACTGTTTAATCAAAGATGATCTGGATCGAGACTTCAACACTCAGTGTCTTTTTGTTGAACACTCTGTAGGCCTTACTGTCTATGGCATACCCAAGAAAGATTCCTTCGTCTGACTTGGGTTGGAACTTTATCAAATACTGCTTCCCATTGTTGAGAATGTAGCATGCACAACCGAATACATGGAAGTAGCTGACATTTGGCTTTCTTCCTTTCCACAGTTCGTAGGGAGTCTTCTTAATCGTAGAGTGTATCAGCGATCTGTTCTGAGTGTAGCATACAGTGTTGACAGTTTCTGCCCAGAAGTATTCAGGAAGATGAGCTGCTGCTAGTAGGGTTCTTCCAGCCTCTATCAACGTTCTGTTCTTTCTCTCAGCTACCCCATTTTGTTAAGGAGTTCGTAGAGCTAAGAAGTTGTGACTGATGTCATTGTCTGTGCATAAGTGGTCCATTTCAGAGAAGTCAAATTCTCTGCCATGATCACTTCGTATAGCCTTAATTTTCTCCCCTTTCTCGTTCATCACTAGTCTAAACATCTTGATCAGTTGGGCACTTGTTTCATCTTTCGAGTTTAGAAAGAACACCCATGTGAATCTGGTGTAGTCGTCCA
Organism: Panax notoginseng; assembly: GCA_016801055.1. Lineage (NCBI taxonomy): Eukaryota > Viridiplantae > Streptophyta > Magnoliopsida > Apiales > Araliaceae > Panax > Panax notoginseng. The sequence goes on along the minus strand of CM029017.1, from coordinate 58,364,155 downwards.
CTACGACTAGTGAGTATCTCTTCCCTCCAAGGCTCGTTGTTGGGATTGGCCCAAATAGGTCCATGTGAAGCAGCTGCAGGGGTTTGTCAATTGAGTTAACAGTTTTGCTCTTAAACGAGCTTCTAGTCTGTTTTCCAAGTTAACAGGCATTACACGACCTTTCTTTGATGAATCTGAACTTGGGTAAGCCTGTAACCAGATCTTTTGAGGCCAGTTTAGACATGCTCTTGAAGTTGAGATGTGACGGTCTTCTATGCCATATCCAGCTCATTTCTTCAGATGCTATAGCCAGAAATCATATTGTCTCGTCTGAGCTTAGTTGTCCAAGATTTACTGTGTAGACATTTCCTTCTCTTGTTCTGGTCAGCTTTATGGCGGATGTCTTCAGATCTCTGACTTGACATTGATTGTTGAGGAATGTTACTTGATGACCCTTGTCGTAGAGTTGGCTTATGCTCAGAAGATTGTGTTGTAGTCCTTCCACATAGGCTACTTTATTGAAGGACACTACACCATTCCCAGCTGAGCAATATCCTCTTGTCTTGCCAAAGCCATTGTGTCCAAAGATGACTGAAGGGCTCTCCTTCTTTATGTAGTTAGACAGAAGGGCTTTGTTCCCAGTCATGTGCCTTGAGCATCCACTGTTCAGATACCAGGTTGTGATCGTGGAGCTTTGTTCCTATGGTAACATTAAACTTTCATTTTGGTACCCATACTTGCGTGGGTCCTACTTTTTTAGTACCCTTGGGAACCTAAATCTGCTTGATTTTGGGTCTCACATGCATAGGATTATAATAACATATTGTAGCCTTGTGACCAACCTTATTGCACACAAAACGTCTAATATGATGCACGCTTGTGTGTGTGTGAGGATTCTTCCTCCATTTGGATTTGTGGGTTCTCAGCCATCCTTCTGTTAAACTGATTCTCCTTCTTCCATGTGTTCTTGTGTTTCATGATTTGTGAGGAGTGTACCTTTCCTCTATTGTTCCTTCCCAGTTGGCTCGTGGAGTTGACTCTACTCGACTCTACGATCCTTTGAGGTTGGAAAGTAGTGGCTGGGTTACTCTTCTCTTTTTTGAAATCCAGACCATCATGAGATCCTTTAATCCTTGGAATATGGATTGAATCAGAAGAGCAGGGTTGGACTGGTTCTTCATTCTGTGAGAATTTCACAAATATAATGCCTCTACTAAAACTTAGAACATTACTAGTGCTAGTTTCCTTTACTTTTTCCACACATGGCTCTGAGGTGGATTCCCCAAAGCCTAAACCTGTTCTGTCAGATGCACTTCTCTGACTAGAGAGCAGGGAGTTCATGAATGAAGAGGATTTATTCCATGTAGAGATTGTCCTTTTTAGTTCCTTAATTTTAGAGGTTATACTTGACTCTCTTTGTGCATTGAGCTCATTGGTCTGTTTCAAGACCTTATTCTCAGCTTCAAACTTGGAAAGAGAGTCAGTACTTAGAAGGGTTATTTCCAGTTCTTCCTGAACTTTCTCTTTCTCCTTTCAAAGAAGTGAATAATCTTTGGACAGAACTCTGAACCATTTCATGTACTGATGCAGATCAGATGTTATGCCATACAATACAGTTCTTAAATCATCAATGTCTACATTAGGAGAGTTAAAGTCGAATACCTCATCTATACTTACTTCATGAATGTTAGAGTTCTTTTTATCCTTTGCATGCTTGGCCATCAGGCATAGATTTGCCCTTTGAGGATCTTCATCATCTCCAGATTTGGGAGTTGAGTCATTGTCTGAGTCACTCCACGATCCTCCAGCTACAAGACCTTTGTCTTTCTTCTGAGGCCTTTTGTTGCCTTTGAATTCCTTCTTTGAATGTGATTTCTTCTTTAGTTCTTCTCTAAGAGGTTTGTTGCAGTTTGCAATGAAATGACCAGGCTTCTTGCAATTGTAGCATAGATCGTTTATTTGCTTCTGGCTGCTGTAGTTGTTGACTTTCTTTGGTTTGCTGATTCTGCCTTGACGCATGAACCTTCTGAGTCTTCTCACCAGCATTGCAAAGTCCTCATCATCGTCTTCATCGTAGTCAGAGTCATTTTCAGTGTTAACTTTGAAGATGTTGTCAGTTGCCTTGAGAGCAACCCCTTTATCCTTCTTTCTTCCTTCAGATAGAGTTTTTGCTCGTTGAGTCAGCTCCAGTTCATATGTAAGAAGGTTGCCATATAGCTGTTGAATAGTCATTTCATGAAGATTCTTTGACTCTCTGATAGCAGTGGTTTTGGCATCCCACTTGCTAGGTAATGCTCTCATGAACTTTATGATTAGATCTTTATTTGGATAGATCTTTCCATAGGCTAGTAGAGAGTTGAGCAGTACGTTGAATCATTCGTAGGTGGAAGTGACATTTTCTCTTTGAACGTGTGCAAACATCTCATATTGCTGAGTCAGGAGAGATTACTTGTTTTCTCTGACTTCTTCTGTTCCTTCATGCATGATGAGCAATGCTTCCCAAACCTCATTTGCTGTTTTGCTGTTGACCACGTTCTCGAACAGATCATCTTCTAAGGATTGAAACAAAATGTTCTTGGCCTTTTTGTCGAGTTGAACAACTCTCTTTTCGTTGTCTGTCCATTCTTCTTTGACCTTGATCTGTATTCTGTTTGGGTCTTCTGTAGTTCGTGCAAGCTTTGTAGGAACGTAGGGCCCATTTTGAACAGTTTTAAATAGATCTTCATCTATTGAATCCATGTATGCTTGCATCCGAACTTTCCAGTTGGCGAATTTGTCTTTGTTGCACATAGGTGGCTTACTGCCTCCTCCTATCTTTGATTCGCTCATCAGATGTGCCATTGGATCTACTTAAGCTTTGTTGGCTATTTGATAGAACATGCTCTTATACCAATTGTTAGTTCCCGGTGGCACAATAGTTATCTAGAAGGGGGGGTTGAATAGATATTTTTAAATTCTTTTCGTTTTACTTTGTTAGTTTTGATAATGATTCAAACACATCGGAATTAAGGTTTGTTTGTTCTCCCTTTTAGATATAGTGAGTTAATGAGAGTGAGGTAATTATAACAGTTATAGCAGTTATAGCAAGAATGTAAGAGACACATCAATTTTAAGTGGTTCAGAGCACTTAAAGCTCCTAGTCCACTCTTCTACTCCTCGAGTAAGAAATCCACTAAGGATATCTTTTATACTTTATGAATCTCACAGATTCCTTCTAGACCAGCAGTCTAGGCACTTCTTAGTTCACTCTTGAACTCTTCAAGTCCAACAGACTTGGTTCTTCACAGTTCACTTAGAACTCTTCAAGTCCTTCTGACTTGGAACTTCTTACTTCACTTGATTGGTAGTTGATGAGTTCTTGGTTGGTGCTACTCAGTTGCTGTTAAGCACTTGTTCGAAAGAACTGAGTAGCTGAGCAAGCTTTCTCTTTTCAAATCATAGAGTTGAGCGTTGAGTGTTCTTCAGCGTTTTGTTCAATGCTTGCTTAGTTGAATCATCTGCAGATGTTTTCCATATATGTGATCCTTGAAATGTATCCGTTGAAGACATCCGTTGAAGCATTAAATGCGTTTGACATTTCTGAACTTTGATGGAGACTTTTCTGCATATCTTCTGATTTAGCATTCTGGCCCACTGACACAGTAGACTGCTTTCTCACCTAACACTTGAAAAGGTGTTTTCCTCTGACCCATTGTACTTTTCTTAGCTTCTTCAATACGTTTCTTTGTTGAATACTAAGGATATCTTTTGTGTCATTGGGACTGGTGAGGACTTCAACGTTTATAACACGTTCCACATTTGTTGGGATTATCCTTAAACAAATGGGCAAAGGTTTGATGCTTCTGACACAGGCAGATGATGCTCTACGATTCTGATCGTGGTGTCTTGCCACCTTGGTGGTTGATCCGATACTAGGAAACGAGAACACTACGATTTCTCTTAAGGACTGACACACTACGATCTTCACTTGCTTGTCTTGCAAACTCTACGTTTTCGAGAGCACACTACGATCTCTGAGTTTGGACCACTCTACGATTTTTGGAGAGGCCCTTCAAGGCAGATACACTACGATCCTCGATGCTCTATGATTCTGCCTTGGCTTCTGCAATCTCTTGATCAACTCGATAGACTACAATTTCGTTGAAGACTATCTATTACATCTCAAGACATAGATCAGCCTAAGATCTTTGATCTCTTCATCTATACATTCAATTACAGAATGATAAACATTAAAAGCTTAGATCAACCTAACAAATTTGATTTAATACAAAGTCCTTGTACATATATTACTTGAAGGACTTTACATATAATAATGAGCATTTACTTTAAACATCAAATCAAAATATGCAGTCTCCTAATAGATTTAATCAGTAGGAAATCCTCTATAATTATCCATAATCCCATAAATAGGATCTACACACCCTAGATCTGATCTAGGATGCTAGGATCGCCTTAATGAAACATTAATCAGAAGATAAATAATTTCCAAGCACAATAATTTATAAAATACACTAGATCTGGGCTAGATCTATACAAAAATTACATAAAAATTGAATCTTTCACCTTGGGAGTGATGAATTCTTCCTCTTTGAGATTGAATCTTGACAGATTCACTCTAATTTAGCAATAGATTTGATACAAATAACTAGATCTATATGAGAATTAAAGAGGTTTTTCCTATTTCTCTCTCTAAAATTCCTTTTCCTCTCTAGAAAATAACTTTTCTCTCTCTAAAATTCCTTATCCTCTTTAAAATATGAGCTAAAAATCATATTACATAGGCACCTAACCTGGCCATATGTCCTCCTGCGGCTGGCTAGGGTGGAGCCCACCTAGTCGAGTTTTCAGATCGTGAAGTCGGTTTTTCGTGCTGTGCGCTGAAGAAACGCCCATAAGTTTCAAATTGGGAATAGTTAGCATGTGTGCTATACAATTTCGAAAAAAATCTTTCTGAGAGCTACACAATGAAATCAAGCTTGGCCAATTTTGGATCCGGGAAGATAGAGAAAAAGGTAGAAAATCATCCTCTTATAGATGTCGGTTAATCATTCATCTTGCCTTAAATAGTTTGTTGCTCGAAGGTCGTTGTAATAGCTTTGTATACTTGTTCTGAGCCTCACAATCTTCACTCAGATATTTTGGCGTTGGGGTGAAATAACTCTTTTCCCTCATGCCATTGTTAAATAACATAGGCAAAATTTTTTGGTGTCTAAAGATGCCCCTCTTTGTCATGTTTATGCAATGCAATGAAATGAGCATGACAAAGATATAGACACCCGATTCATGACAAGATATATTGATAATGCAAAAGAATATAAAATGATGCAATGATGCAAAGTCAATTATGATATAACGCAGTGATGCAAGTTTTAATTCTCGTGATGGAATCATCGCATACGTCACTTTTCTGGGGATTACCGATATTGTATTCACTGGGATCGTCAATTGTGTCACCACCGGTTATCATTGTCAGAGGTCTCGCATCATCAATTGTGTCATCACTTGTTATCTTCACCGATGGAATCACATCGTCATCATCAGCTGTCATAGCCAATGGAATCGTATCATCTGCGATGCCCCCAAAATAGGTATTCACAATCCATTCTGAGTTGCCAAATACATGGTACATAAATCAAATACAAACTTCATTTATACAATACGACAAAACGTAGCTGAGAGTTTTAACACGAATATTATCTCGTAGACAATATCCAAACTCAAATGGAGTCCTTATTATAATTATTATCACACTATTTATAGAATAGTGAAGACTACTATAGCCACCATCTTGGATCATCACTTCATCCCCTCGACTAGTCCCATCTATATTCTCATTTCCTGAAGAGAATAATGAAAGAAAAGGGTGAGCTCAACTAGCCCAGTAAAGAATATTATGACTAAGATAATGCAGAATAATTTATCCTTAGCCTTCAACAGTATAAAAACTGATAGAATACAATAGACAACAAATTTAACTGCAGTGGAACAAGCAATCCATTAGAAGAGGCAATCTATGCACTATGGGCCAAATATGACTTTCATCACAATATAAGCATGAGGATGATGATAATGATATAATAATTCAATTAAGTGAAAGCAAGGATAAATTTTAAAGATTTATAATTCAATTTATCCAGAGTTCAAGAATGTCCAAATTGTCAACATGATAACTGCTTTGTGGAGTAAAATTCAAGAATAATATTAATGTATCAAAAATAATTTGGACAGAAAAGAACTCAATTTTTGTCGTGAATAGTACCCGAGTGAATAGTACCCCGTGAATAGTACTTCGTGAATAGTACCCCGACATGAAAAGATTAAAAATTAACAAGAATGTTCAGAAGAATACTTCCGTGAAAAGATACTAGATGAAGCGCAAATTTCAAGGGTATTCTACTAATTTCAAGGAGTATAGAAGCAATACTTATCAAAATAAATGTAGAATTAGGAATATGAAACGAAATAATATTACTTACATACTATAGAGTATGGAATAAAATATTATTTCTTACGAATATTGAATGAAAATAATATTCCTTACCTTAAAAGGAGAGTATTTCTGACTGGTATGGCGGTGATGTTCTTGAAAAAAACTTGTATTATTTTTTACACTCAAAGCTTCCTTAAACTATAAAGAAATACGCTCAATATTATAGAAAAAGAATTATTTGATTCTGGTGTGATTTTCATTTCTAAACTAAGCATTTTATTTATAGGAGAATGACAGGATACTATTTGAAATAATCACGGGTGAACAGTGGGGGGAAATCACGGGCGAACGAATTCACGGACGAATTCTAAAATTTTTTGATTTTACTATGCTGCACTATGCAGTACTATACAAACACTATGCAGTACCATGCAAACAATAAAATATAATATATTTTATTTTTTTTTTTATATATATATATATATATATATATATATATATATATATATATATATAATAAAACTGAGATAACTTTCTACCGACTATTTTGAAAAATGGGTAAGTGGGGTTCTATGTAATAAGCCAAACTTACAGCAAATACTTCATAAAAAATTCCTCTATTTATCTCAATTCACTTGGTTTCACTAAACACATTTTTAATAATAATATTTTTTTATTATTAATATTATAACTCACAATATTAACAACCAGGTTATTTACAGGAAAGAGGGGGCTTTCCAATAAGGGCTTCTCCTTATTGGCGCGCAATTAGGTGACCAAACCCCTTTTCTCGACAGAATTTTCTAGACATCGTCAATAAATGAATAACTTTGTCGTCTCAATTATTGATTTAATAAAATAAAATATTGTGCATATGATACTGTAATAATAATAGAATCAATAATATGAGATACTATGCAACAATTACTGTGACAATAATTGAGTAAAACTGAGTGACTTCTCACGTAAGCATCAATAATCAAAGATATTGTACAATACCGTGTGCTACTGTGCAACCACGCGTATTACTGTACAATACCGGGTATTTCAATAGTTAATGGTAAAACTTTTGCCGTTGTTTTTATAAAAAGTTATTTCTGTCGTTTTCTAACTCCGACATTAATTCCGTTGTGGGGTCAACCAATGATTGTGTCGTCGTACGAATATTTCCTGATAAAATGAATATTCCCCGACCAAACGAATATTTTATGACAACTTGCTTACTTTACAAAATTTGTAAATAATACCCACAACTATAATATTATATCAAATCCACACTTTATTATTCAAAAATAATATTTAGAGAAAATTAAATCTTTATTCATAAAAGTTGGGGTCTTACATCATCAACACTGATTATCATCTCCGATGGAATCGTATCGTCATCATCAGTTATCGTCGCTGATGGAATCGTATTGTCATCAATAGTTATCATCACTAATGGAATCATATCGTCATCATCGGTTACGTCGCCAATGGGATCATATCGTCATCACCAGTTATCGTCGTCGGTGGGATCATATTGTCATCACTGGTTATCATCGACAATGGAATCGTACCGTCATCACCGGTTAGGGTCGTGGATAGAATCGTATCATCATCAATGGTTATTATTGCTAATGGAATCGTATCGTCATCACTGGTTATCTTCACCGATTGAATCATATTGTCATCACTAGTTATTATCGCCAATAAAATCATATCGTCATCACTAGTTATCGTTGCTGATGGAATCGCATTGTCATCACTGGTTATCGTTGCCGATGGAATCATATCGTCATCATCAATTATCGTTGCCGATGGAATCGTATCATCATCATCGGTTATCATCGCCAATGGAATTGTATCGTTATCACCAATTATCGTCTCCAATGGAATCATATCGTCATCATCGGTTATCATCACCAATGGAATCGTATTGTCATCACTGATTCTTGTCGCCAATAGAATCATATTGTCATCACTAGTTATCGTTGCCAATGGAATCCTATCGTCATCACCGATTATCATCGCCGATGGAATCGTATCGTCATCACTGATTATTGTCGTCGATGGAATCGTATTGTCATCACCGGTTATTATCGCGGACATAATCATATCGTCATCTCCGGTTATCGTCGCCGACAAAATCATATCGTCATCATCGGTTATCTTCGTCGACGGAATCGTATCGTCATCATCGGTTATCGTCGCTGATGGAATCGTATTGTCATCACTGGTTATCGTTGCCAATGGAATCGTATCGTCTTCACTAGTTATCGTTGCCAAAGGAATCGTATCGTCATCACTAGTTATCATCGCCAATGGAATTATATCGTCATCACCTGTTATCATCGTTGATGGAATCGTATCATCATCACCGATTATCGTCCCCGATGGAATCGTATCGTCATCACCGGTTATCATCGTTGATAGAATCATATCGTCATCATCAATTATTGTCTCTAATGGAATCATATCGTCATCACCAGTTATCGTCGCCGATGGAATCGTATCGTCAATCGTCAAAGGAAACCATCTTTTCTTTGCTTAATTATCCGCTCTTCACTATTTTTTGACCCATTCTTAAATGTTTTTCTTTCTTTCAGACCTCAAAATTAATCATCCCCAGATTTTGATTTATCAAAATGCCTTTCGCAATAAAAAATGATTTGTGAATTTTGAGTCAAAAATATATTTTTCTCCGCAAAAACACCTATTTGGACCCAAAAGGACATGTTTTGAAGTCGAGTGCAACAAAACGGGTGCTACAAGTACACCTACGGCTGGCCAGATGGGTTTATACCCCACGTGGCCCCTCTCTTTCCCTTACTTGTTTTGTGCTCTTAGACTCTTCTTCTTATATTCACTTAGATTTTCTCACATATTTTCGCTCGTTTCGCTCTGTAGAGTTCGATTATGCTAAATCTGACTCCTTACATTTTTTTAATTCATTACAGGTAACATATCCATGTACCACTAGTTAGTTTTAAACATAGGATGATCAACATTTATGCTCAAATGTTATGCTTAAAATTATTCTGCGCAAAATAAATCATGGTGAACATTTATAAGTAAAGATTTTCAAAATCAGATAACATTTTTATCGTCCCTCTCGGATCAAAATTGTATATTTTACTGCTGAAAATTACTTTAGATGCTCGTTTCCAAATTTTTTGATATTTTTGCGGCTTTTGCATGCGTTAGGTTGATTATCTAGTGGATGCTGCTTAGGTATTTGAAAATTGGTGTAAGTACATGATGACGTGTATGGAAAAAGTTTATTTTATAGGCGAGACTATAACCAAAAAAATCGTGGGTCCGACCACTTAATGCACATATGCATACATATTATATCGAAGTATAAGTAATGACTTGAAACATCTAATGCGTACTTATGCAATGCATCCTATTTAAATAAATACAATAAACTATATTACTACACACCAATGTTTTTAAAATCGGATCGGTCATCGAACCGAAAAAATTACCGGGTGGATGGATCACTGGTCTAATTAGTGGTCGGACCGTTATTGACCCAGTGACGTCATTAATATGTAATAAATAATAAATAATTAATTATATTAATTATTATTATATATTGTATATAATATTTAGTAAATATGTAAAATTAATCAATTTATCTACAAAAAAAACTAAACATCTCTAAAATACATTCAAATTCCGAAATTCAACCACAAGTTCAAGTGTTTGATTAAATGAATGCAAAAATATATAAAATACCAAATAAAGTCTCAGCTAAATTACTAAAATAAAATAAAATACGTAATTTTTTTTTAATCTTTAAGGAGAGAACCGGTCAAACCCGTGAACCGGTCACTGGTTCACTGGGTCAACCGGTTCAACCGCCGGTTCACCGGTTCTAAACGTTTTTTGAGCAGAAGTGGTTTAATGGTCCAAACCGGACCGTTGAGTGAACCGGGTCTGATTTTTTTCGTTTCAACCGGCGGTCCGGTCCGGGTTTAAAAACAGTGCTACACACCACGATTCATATCCTTATTTTAGAAAATCTACTTATTGATGATGCACTTATGCTTTTAAGACAATCTACTCTTTGGTGTTTTAACGTGTTTTCGTTGTCTCTCGCACTTATTTTTATTTTATTAGAAGAGAATGCAATAAATATTTAAAGAATAGATAAAACAAAAATGTAGCTTATTCGAATTGTCCTTTTGCGGGTTAGATATGATTCCGACGCGTCGAGCAGTTCTATGACTCACCGAGCTTCTTCAGGGGTTCATCCTCGTAGATTAGTTTCAACGACCCCGTCTCCTCATTTGACGCGCTACCCTCACCGCTTTGCCGAGTCTTGCATTCACCCGATTTGTGTGGATCCAGACGCTGATGAAGCTGTAGGTGTGCCTGATCCTGATGATTCAGTTCCCTCCACCTAGGGTCACACGTAACTGATATTCTAGTTGAGACGACAAATCTATTGGGTTCGGACTTGAGCCACCACCCTTTCGCACTCTAACGAGGTATAGGGAACCTTTGCTTAACTTTTAGTTCCTTTTTGGTGACAGCCTCCTTATTCCTTTTCTTGTCACAGGTTCCTGAGTTTACCTAGCCTAGGGGTAACTGGTTTAGTGTTTATGGTCTTTACCACACTCTCCATTCAGATTATAGCGAGATGGTGGATTCTTGGGGGTTTCAGCAGTTTTTTACTATTTCCCCTTGAGTTTGTTGGTCGTCGCGTGGCGTTGGAGTCTGACATATCTCCTACCACCGTTCGGTCTTTGTTGGGATTTACATCTCGAGACAAGGTCTTCAAGAGTCTGAGTATTCGTTCGGGTGAACTAGCAATTGGTGAAATAGAGGTGGATTTGTCTGAGACATTTCCTGTTGAAATTAAGGCACACGATTGCCTCATGGTGCCTGTTCTTGATTATCTTGAGGGGCTTTTTTCTGGGGAACAACTCATCTATCGTCCACTTTAGCATTATTAGAGCTTTGCGGTACGTAGACATGATTGGGGATTATGACTGGGGCTCTTTTACTTTTACGTACTTCTTCCTTCATAGCATGCGCCTACGCTCCGATGGTTAGACCAATGCTTGGCTCAATTTCTATCCTTTCCTCTTGGTAGGTTTTTTGGTCTTATCTCTACTTCTTTTGTATCTTCTTTTTGTCATTTTTATTGATGTAGCCGCTGTTTATGTTTCAGGTATGGGCCTATGAGCGGCTCCCATGTCTAGGGTTTGTCACAACACTAGATTTGGATACCTATCCGCGTGGGCGTCGATGGAATCAGAGTACTTTGGTGGAGATATCAGTTTCTGACAGTTTTTCCCAATGTCGTTTTAAGTTGGAGTTTATTTCAGATTCTAACGTGACTTGGGTCCCATACGCCTTATAGTACTTGACCCAGGGGTTCGCTAATGGTCTCCTTGTGACGCCTCCAAATTCAGATACCTGTACCTCGAATCTGGTGCTTCACGATCTATCTCATACAACATACTAATAGAAACTAATAGCGGAATAATAGAAATATTTACATTGATATGATATAAATATTATCTTCTCAAGTCTCGCAACCATTACCAATACACTTCATTATTTAATCTATGACATAACTTGATACATAACCATAATTAAGCCTTTATACTAATGAATTAGTTTTTCGTCTCATCTACACTGTCTTTCACAATGAATTAGATCGGTTACTAGTTCATCTTCACCCTTTGCCCATAACAAAGGAGTCGTTTAACTCAGATACTGCACATAAACGTTTGAAAAATACGATTGCACACACAACTTAACTTAACTTACCATATTTACCTTTATCTTGCTGAAATATTCAACAAAGACTCCTTCCTTATACATTTCATGTCTAAGTATAACTCTTATGACTTGAAAAATTCAATCATAGAACAATTCATCTCAAAAGAACATAAGTGCAAACAATTGGCACGTAGCACAATTCATGATACACATCTTGCACAAACATAACACATTTGCACATAGAATATAACTTACTCAGATAAAACGCTTGAGTAAGTTATAGAAACTAGCATTCAATTCAGAATATGAATGAAGTTAGAAAACTTACCTTAAGCACTGTTTACAATTTACGCTATATTACTCTTCAAAATTGTTATATATTACATAAGGATAACACATACCAATTAGTCATATACTGACCCTCATATTGGTTTATTTTAACTTACTATAACTCATTTCATAATTTATGATGTTCAGGTTTTATAACTCGAAACAACGTATTCAACTTTATACACTTCGGTATATTCTTCACCTAACTTTTTTCATCGATGAGACTTAAATCTCAAAGTCTCTTATTATGGTCTTACTATCTTTGTTTCGTTTTATATGGTTCACGTTAAATTAGTTTACGTGAACAAACCTTTAAATTCGTCTTTCGGTGTTACGACATTCGGACATGTCATAGTCCTTATTATCATCTTCTATGATAGCTTTACATTGCTTCTAGTTCATATCTTATAATGTCTGTTTCATTTTATTCAGAACACTTTTCAAGTTCATTATCACTTGACACGACGTTTCAATATTCATTCATCATACGCCCAGTTCGCCTATGCAAAAGTTCAAGTGACATACCCTTGTGTACGCTCGACCCACCCAACTTATCTACCATACATTGGTTTACATTCTCCTAGACCATATTTCCAAAGTTCAATGCTTAGAACTCGGAAATACTAGTCCAACATGGTTTGGCACTCTGGCGTTCCGAAGAAACCACATCGGTTTGCCTCCAATTACACAACAGTCCTAAAAATGCTCATCTTAGACCTTGATCCCGACCTCAAATCTCAAAACTTAAAGAATAAAAGTTGTAGGTCTACTCCTTATCTTTCCAGATCATCTTGAATCACCTCAATCGGAGTTTGTACGAAAGAGTTATATCTAATCTAGTAAAAGACGTCAAAGTTGATTCTAGCCTAACATTGGCCCGGCGTATCTACGCCCAAAATTATCCTATGACCGGCATAGCTATGAACCCCACTTGGGTTTTGATGCCCAAACTCAATTTTTCTCCAGTTTGACTCACCTACTTCCCCGCTCCATAACTTCGTTATCCGATATCGGAATGAGTCCGTTCTTGAGCCATTTTCTTCGTTGTAACAAATTCTTCAAATCCCCCCAAATGAAATAATTTTTACAATTCCCTAACAAGCCTAAAATTTGGCTCAAAAGTCCTCTGTCATTCATTCTACTTCTTTTAACGTTTATCGTTCGTTCGTCCGTAACTTACTCATCCGATAACCGAATGAGTTTGTTCTCGATCTTATGACTTACATTTTTCTTGTTCTTTAACATTCTTATGAAACCCCAATTATTCAATTCATTATCTGGCATTACAATTTTGTCCGAAAATAGTAACGAACTACGATTTCAATTATTAACGTTTTTTACTAAAATTTTCGCCATAACTTTGTTATAACATATTTTTACTCCATTCCAAAGGAAAAATTTCCAACACTTTCCCAAGCCTAATATCTCTCAACCAAACATATAGCAACTAGCTTATATGTGACACCCCCAAAATAGGTATACACAACCCATTCTGAGTCGCCAAATACATAATACATAATTCAAATACAAACTTAATTTACACAATTATTATTGTCGTGCAGAATACGAAAAAACATAAGCTGAGAGTTTTAACACGAATATTGTCTCGTAGACAATATCCAAACTCAAATGGAGTCCTTATTACAATTATTATCACACTATTCTATAAAATAATGAGGACTACTATAGCCACCATCTTGGACTATCACTCCATTTCCCGACTAGTTTCAGCTATATTCTAATTTTCTGAAGAGAACAATGAAAGAAAAGGGTGAGCTCAACTAGCCTAGTAAAGAATATTATGACTAAGATAATACAGAATAAATTATCCTTAGTCTTCAACAGTGTAAAAATTGATAAAATACAATAGACAACAAGTTTAACTGCAGCGGAACAAACAATCTATTAGAAGAGTCAAGTAGATCATGATGTCTACTATCTTCTATGATTTAAAAGTTCATCATCAATATTTTATCTTTGCAACACAATTCAATAAATAATCCACAGCACCGAATTATCCATGCACTATGGGCCAATGATATTCGTTAGTATCACATCCATGAATTATCCATGCACTACGGCCCAAGGATATTCGTTATTATCACCAGTGGTCATGATCATGCCAAACAACTGTCCATCAATGCACTACAGGCCAATGAGGACTTTCACGACATCATTTGTCTGTAACATTACATGTCATGATTATACCAATACATAATTTCTGGTCATAATCATACCAATCAACAGTCCATCTATGCACTCGAACCAAAGATGACTTTCATCACAATATAAACATGAGGATGATGACAATGATATAAGAAATCAATCAAGTGAGATCAAAGATAAATATTAAAGATTTTTAATTTAGTTTATTCAGAGTTTAAGAATGTCTAAATTGTCAACATGATAACTAATTTGTGGAGTAAAATTCAAGAATGATATTCATGTATCAAAAATAATTTGGACAAAAAAGAAATAAATTTTTGTTGTGAATAGTATCCTGTGAATAGTACTTTGTATATAGTACTTTATGAATAGTACTGTATGTATGAATAATGCCCATGAATAGTACTCCGACATGAAAAGATTAAAATTTAATAAGAAAGTTCAGAAAAATATTTTCGTAAAACGATACTAGATGAAGCGCAAAATTCAAGAATATTCTACTAATTTCAAAGAGTATAGAAGCAATACTTATCAAAATAAGTGTAGATTTAGAAATATGAAACGAAATAATATTACTTACATACTATAGAGTATGGAAGAAAATAATATTTCTTACGAATA
Source organism: Panax notoginseng (assembly GCA_016801055.1). Taxonomy (NCBI): domain Eukaryota; kingdom Viridiplantae; phylum Streptophyta; class Magnoliopsida; order Apiales; family Araliaceae; genus Panax; species Panax notoginseng. Next base: position 58,348,908 of record CM029017.1, on the reverse strand, counting down.
TTGAATGAAAATAATATCCCTTACCTTAAAAGGAGAGTAATTCTGACTGGTATAGCGGGAATATTCTTGAAAAAAACTTGCACTATTTGCTACACTCAAAGTTTCCTTAAACTCAAAAGAAATACGCTCAATATTATAGAAGAAGAATTCTCTGATTCTGGTGTGATTTTTATTTCTAAACTAAGCATCCTATTTATAGGAGAATGGCAGGATACTATTTAGGAAAATAATCACGGACGCACAGTAAAGGGACTCATGGGCGTGCACTGGCGGAAAATTTTGATTTTACTATTTATTACTGTGCAATAAAATATTCTAATAAAATAAAAATTTTAAATAAAATATAATATATTCTATTTATAATCTAATAAAATGAATAACTTTATATATAATATAAAAAGTATTCTGTTTTATATAAAAAGTTTTCAGTTTTATTACTATTATAATAATAATAAAACAAAAACTAAGATAACTTTGTACCGACGATTTTGAAAAATGAGTAAGTGGGGGTCCATGTAATAAGCCAAACTTACAACAAATACTTCATGAAAACCCCCTCTATTTATCATAAATCACTTGTCTTCAATAAACACAATTTTAATCTTTAGCAATTATTCATCATTAATATTATAACTCATAATATTAACAACTAGATCATTCCCAAGAAAGATGGGGCTTTCCGATAAGGACTTCTCCTTATTAGCGCGCAATTAAATGACCTAACCCCTTTTCTTGATAGAACTTTCTAGACATTGTCAATAATGTAAATAATAATATGAATAACTGTGTCGTCTCATTTGTTGATTTAATAATATAAAATATTGTGCAGATGATATTGCGACAATAATTGAATCAATAATATGAGATACTATGCAATAACTACTGTGACAATAATTGAATAAAACTGAGTGACTTTTTAAGTAAGCATCAAGAATCAGAGATACTGTACAATACTGTGTGGTACTGTACAACCACGCGTATTACTGTATTTTTATTATCGGGTATTTCAATAGTTTAACGATAAAAGTCTTGCTATTATTTTTATAAAAAGGTTATTTCTGTCACTTTCTATATCCGACAGTAATTTCATTGTGGGATCCACCAATGATTGTGTCGTCGTACGAATATTCCCTGATAAAACGAATATTCCCCGACCAAACGAATATTTTATGACAACTTTCTTACTTTGTAAAATTTGTAAATATTACCTACAACTATAACATTATATCAAATCCACACCATATTATTCAAAATAACATTTAGAGAAAATTAAATCTTTATTCATAAAAGTTGGGGTCTTACAACCTTCCATTCTTATGAAATTTCGTTCTCGAAATTAGTGTACGTACCTGGTATGTCGAAGACCTGGTATGTCGAAGAGGTGAGGATACCTTATTTTTATTTCAGATTCTAACTCCCAGGTCATTTCCTCAATAGCGTGGTTTCTCCATAAAACTTTGACTTGAGGTATAACCTTTGAGCATAGAAAATGTTCCTTCTTATCCAAGATTTTAACAAGTACCTCTTCATACGTTAAATCTTCTGCTATCTCGTCTGGTTCTAATTCAATAATGTGGTTCGGGTCTTCCATATATTTACGTAACATAGATATGTGAAAAACGTTATGAACACGAGATATACTTGGTGATAAGGCGAGTCTATAGGGCACTGTTCCTACTCGGTCGAGGATTTTAAATGGACCAATGAATCAAGGATTGAACTTTCCTCTCTTTCCAAATCTCGTAACTCCTTTCCATGGAGCAACACGTAACAACATATTATCTCTAACATTAAATTCCACGTCCCTTCGATGAAGATCAACATAACTCTTTTGTCGATCTTGTGAGGTTTGTATATGTTGCCGGATCATTTGAATTTTTTTCATAGTCATACGTACCAATTCTGGTCTCAACAACGTTGCTTCACCCACCTCGTCCCAACATATTGGAGAACGATACTTTCATCCATACAATGCCTCGAATGGAGCCATGCCTGTACTTGGTTGATAACTGTTGTTGTAGGAGAAATTCACTAATGGCAAGAACTTGTCCCAACTTTCTTTGAAGTCTAGGACACAGAGTCTTAATAGATCTTCAAGAGTTTGAATAGTCCTCTCTGACTGCCCATCTGTCTGAGGATGATATGTAGAACTGAATCGTAAATCCGTGCCCATAGCTTTCTACAAACTAACCCAAAATCGTGAAGTGAATCTTGGGTCTTGATCAGAAACTATGGATATTGGCATACCATGCAGTCTTACAATCTCATTTATGTATATACGAGCAAGACGTTTAAGTGAATAAGTTTCTCGTATATGTAAGAAATGAACAGACTTGGTTAATCTATCGACAATGACCTAAATCGCATCCATGCTTTGAGAAACCTTGAGAAGACCAGCAACAAAATTCATGTTAATGTGCTCCCACTTCCATTATGGAATTTTAAGTGGTTGCAATGGACCTTTTGGCACTTGATGCTCCTCCTTGACACGTTGACAAGATAAACACCTTGAGATAAACTCCGCTATCTCTATCTTCATATTGCTCCACCAGAATGTATGTCGAAGATCACGATACATTTTGGTACTTCCAAGATGGATTACAAATGGTGTGTTGTGTGCCTCCATCATGATTTTATACTTTAAATCATGGTTGTTAGGAACACAAAGTCTGAAATTGACTCGAAGTATTCCTTCTTCATCGATTCTTGCTTCTGGAATAGTACCTTCTCGCACTTTCTTCTTCATACGCATCAGCTCCAGGTCTGTAGCTTGACCAGATTTATCGATTAAAGTTAGTTCTACTCATATATTTGACATCATCACGTGGGTCCCTGAAGCCTTTAAATCTATCTCTATCCTTTGCAAGTCATACAAAATGGGCTTTTGTGTTGACAATATCGCACCAGTACCCACGTATGATTTTCTACTCAACACTTCAGCTACAACATTTACTTTTCTAGGATGGTATTGAATGGTATGATCGTAATCTTTCAACAGCTCGAGCCAACGTCGTTACCGCATGTTGAGTTCCTTTTAGGTGAAGAAATATTTGAGGCTTTTATGATCTGTATAGATCTCCACTTTCTAGATCATGAGTAGGATAGTTCCTATATTCTTTGAGTTGTTGTGAGGCATAGGCTATGACTTTCCCATGTTGCATGAGAACACATCCTAAATCTTTGCCTGAAGCATCACTATAGATGACAAATCCCTCCGAACCAGATGGTATTGTCAGAACAGGTGCTGAAATGAGTCTCCTCTTGAGTTCTTGAAAACTCTTCTCACATTCCTCACTCCATCCAAATTTTGTATCTTTTCAAGTCAGCTGATTTAATGGAGTGGTAATTCGAGAAAATCCTTCTACGAATCTCCGATAGTAACCAGCTAAGCCTAGAAAGCTACGTACTTCGGTTACTGACTTAGGTTGCTCCCAACTTTGTATTGCTTCAATTTTTGCCGGATCAACTAATATTCCATGATTCGATATCACGTGCCCAAGGAATGTTACTTCCTCAAGCCAGAACTCGTATTTCTTCAATTTGGCATATAACTTGTTTTCAAGAAGCTTTTGGAGTATCAGCGTCAAGTGTTGCTCATGATCTTCACAGCTTTTGGAGTATATGAGGATGTCATCAATAAAGACAACCATAAAATGATCCAAATATTCCTTGAATACTCGGTCCATCATATCCACGGAGGCAGCAGGAGCATTAGTCAATCCAAAAGACATGACTAGGAATTTGTAATGCCCGTACCGAGTTCTAAAAGCAGTCTTTGAAATGTCATTAGTTTTAATTTTTAACTGATGATATCCAGAACGAAGATCGATCTTTGAAAATAATTTAGCACCTTACAATTTCTTCACATGTTTTACTATTTAAACAATCATAATTTATAAAATTATACTATTATAATATATTATAATAATATATCTGAATGAATATTTTATCAGAGAAGATAATTATGGTTCCATAGAAAAATATGCCAAACTTTCAACAAATGTCTTATGCTAAAATTCCTCTATTTATATTAAAATTGAACAAATATTTATTTGTCATATTTATCAATAATTTTTATTCATAAATTATTTACAACTCTTCAATCCTTCAATAATTATTCCTAATTAATATTATAGATTCACAATACTAACAACTAGATCGTTCGCAGGAAAAATGGGGCTTTCCGATAAGGATTTTTTTTTACTGGCGCGCAATTATATAACCTAACCCTTTTCCTTGATAGAACTTTCTAGACCTTGTCAATAATGCTATCTAATAATATCATTACAATAATGTGGGTGACAATTATTGATTTAATAATGAGAAATACTATTCAGTTGTTACTGTGACAATTATTGAGTCAATAATATAAAATACTATTTAATTATCATTGTAGCAATTATTGCATCAATAATATGAAAAATTGTGCAATTTTTACTGTAGCAATTATTGAGTCAAACACTGAGTGACTTCTTACGTAAGCATCAATAATCAGAGATATTGTGCACTGCCGCGTGCTACTGTGTAATACCGCGTACCACTGTGGAACAACGCGTATTACTGTACTTTTATCACTGAGTATTTCAACAGTTAACGGTAAAAGTTTTGTCGTTCTTTTTTATAAAAAGGTTATTTCTGTCGCTTTCTATATCCGACAGTTATTCTGTTATGTGGTCCACCAATGATTGCGCCGTCGTACGAATATTCTCCGACAAAAAAGAATATTCTCTGACCAAATGAATATTTCCCGACACAACGAATATTTTATGACAACTTGCTTACTTTGTAAAATTTTCACATATCACCCTTAACTTTAACCTTTTATCAATTTAATCATTTACTGAATAGAATAATAATTATAAGAAAAATTAAATACTTTTATTTTCATAAAATTTGGAGTCTTACAAGAGTTACTTGAAATTCATTGCTAAGAGGAGAAAAACATCAAGGAGGTAGGTTCACAACCTAGTTTTAATTTTGTAAGTTAAGGTTAGTATATGTTAATCTAGGTAGAATTACATGTTTGGTTATAGGAGGTTTATGTGTTATGGGATCATAAAGGATCCGAATATATAAGGATGGCTATGGTAAGGAGATTATATGATTAACATGTTTTTGTATGTATTCTATGCCTTGTATGTGATGTTAGAACCAAAGGAACAAGAGAAAAGCATGCAAGCATGAAACCTAGCTTAGAATACTTGAAAGCATGATGTTTGGTGCTAAATGAACTAAAATGTGTAAGTCTTGTATGTGGTCCAAAAATGTTTTGTTGAACATGTAGACACTCGAAATTTTCTGTACACCTGTCACTAACATTGCAGGAGGACAGATTCGTCTTTCAAGAGGGAGCCCTGGAAGAAAGTTCACATCCATGCCGGATACTACCAGAAGTTCATCCTCAACCCCGGAACACACACCGAGAGTAACAATTCCAACCTCAGAGATAACCCCCGAGGCATGCAGATCCAATACCGGAACACACACCAGAGAAGACCGATTAATCTCGGAGATAACCCCGAGGTATCCAGTCTCAGTCCCAACCATGGGAGTAGCTACCAACCTTGGCAATAACCCCAAGGAATGCAGTTCCGGAGATAACCCCATAAATGCTTGTTTCAAATGCAATCAGCTTTAATCTCGACACTCATAATGAGATACTCAGTACCAACCCGGAGATAACACCGGGAGGACATGCACACCTCAGAGATGACACTGAGGACCTTCAACACTTACAGCAGTCTAATCTCAGTGATAACTCTGAGCAACGTCTGCTTTATCGGCCCAAACCAGCGATAACCCCGGTGAGGGGCAAAGTCGTCATCTCGCCACCATGACGCCACACCGTACCGTCTCAACATTTCATACATACATTGCTACACAATGTCCCATAAGAGCTCAGAAAACCAATACCGAGTGCCTATTGCGCATGATAACGGATATAATTTGAAGCTGAAGACCGGAGGGCATCGTCCCATCTTCATGACTTCGTACAACCTCTAATCCCACGTCATTGCGTAACTCTCAACAACGGCGGTCCGAAATAGGTTCCAAATACCTCGGTCGAATGCCCGAATTGCAATTCTGAAAGTTCGAGCGGACATCACGTTGCCCGCATGCACGTACCTTGAGACGATAAAACCCGTAAAAGCCGGGGCAGCTCTGGCAGCCTTTGGTACACCTGCGGCACCACCCTTTATAAATAGAGGGCTTGGGGTGGCCATTTAGCAAGAGAAAATGGTGAGGAAGCCCTACACAATTTGCTCTACAATCACACTATACTGAGATCTTTCTCATTTTAAACACTTGTGAGCTCACATATAGCTACTTTTGTACCTACAAAAGCTAGTGTTTACCCACTTTAAAGATATAGAAGTCTTCTTTGGCAGCCCACTGTAAGCCTTCTCACACACTTTAAAGCCTTTCTCTTCATCTTTGCACACACCCTTCTTCACGTTGAGAGTCGTGTTACGTGTGTTTGCCCGGACTTCTGTCCGTGGTTTTATTTCAGTTTGTATATACATATACATATACACACACACACACACACACACACACATATATATATATATATATATATATATATATATATATATATATATATACTTATATATATGAACTGTGTGTCGAACTCTATTCGATGAGCCTAGACTTCGGTCTGGAGCGTTTACTGCTTTAATATATATATATTAACTGTTGTCGGACTTTGTTCGATGAGCCTGGATTTTATATCTGGATTATTTGCTTTTATATATATATATATATATATATATATATATATATATATATATATATTTATTATATATATCAATTGTGGTCGGACTTTGTTCGATGAGCTTGGATTTTATATCCGGAGCGTTTATTTGCTTTAATATATATATATATATATATATATATATATATATATATATATATATATATATAGCGGTAAACGCACCGGATGTAAAATTCAGGCTCATCGAACAGAGTTCGACCACAGTTGATATATATATATATATATATATATATATATATATATTATTTTTTCGTCCCGCCTGGAGTTTCCTCCGTGGCGGTTGATCGTTTTTACAGTTTTTTTTTACGTTTTGTTCCGCTCGGAGTTTCCTCCCTGGCGGTTGATAGCTTTTACAACTTTCTTTACGTTTTGTCCCGCCTGGAGTTTCCTCCGTGGCGGTTGATAGCTTTTTTCGCTTTATTTATATTCCGGATCCCCCATGGAGATGCTTCGTGGTTGGTGATCATGTCTGTATATATATATATTACAACTTTTATATATATACCTGCTTACTGCTTTCATATCAATTGCGGCATGATGTGAGCCTAGGAATCATGTGATCACAGATTCAGTCTACTGAATCTAGATTCGGTTCCTGTGATGGACCTTTTTAGCTGTAAGCAGCTTGTAAATTTATCTGCGATGTCTGGATTTCCGCAGATGGTTTTCGTACCCACGAAGAGTTAAACACCCTTATTGTACATTATTTTCATACAGATGCCTCGCATCTGTAAAATAAAATCAATCAAGCCGAATATGGAATAAAATAGAAGTATCAAAGGCCTCAATTACTATTGAGCACAAGGGTTTGAAAAACCTCTTTTATAAAACATCATTGTTATATCTTGTTTAAAACTGAATTTTTACATAAAATTCAAACCCTTTGTATATAGGTGCAAACAAGGCATAACACTACTTCCAAACAACAACACATTGACCCACACACACACACACACACATTCAGATAATAGTTTCTTGAAAAGTGACAGTCACCGTGGTAACACGGATGTCGGGGGGGGTGCCTAACACCTTCCCTCTGCATAAGCAAATCCCCGGACCCTAATTGAATCTCGGTTTCACCGACCCGTTTAGCAGTGTCACATCACTGGGTCAATGTGCAAACCTTTTCTCAGTTGTGTTGGTACAATCATTTAAAAAACCAAATGGCGACTCTTATAGTCCAATCGTCGACATTATACATGTCAGACCTTTTTCACTTATTTTTTCAAACAAATCTCACCTAAAATGAGAACACCAAAGAATAAGTAACGAAAAGGGACAACTAAAAATCCCAACGTCGACAGGTGGCGACTCTGCTGGGGACTCCAGTAAGAGGACTTAAGCCGCTATTATAATCTTTTCAAAGCTGTTATCTGCTTGTGTGTGGATGTTACATTTATATTTATGATGAATGTGTACGAATGCATGCCTTTATTGCACTTAGTGCTTCGCACCATATCTGCTTATGATATTAGTGCTTCGCACATGTCATCATTTTCATACGGTGAGACGCGATGTATGTGAATGTATGTTGTGTGGTCCCTCCACCAGGAGGCTATCCTGTCGATGTTTGATTACTGGACTCGTAGGAAGACTAATTCCACGAGGCTCAGGAAATGCACCACCCAAATTCGCTCCAGTTGAAAGACCGGATTAACTTCCCGTTAAGTAAATTACAATGATTTAGGAACCTTTATGCCGAAAAGCTGTGAGAGTAACCTAAGATAGGTCAGTCTCTGATAAACCCAACACGGAGGAAAGTCTCTTCATGCTCTTTCATTACTTGTAAATTCATGTCATATTCATCTCCATGTAATGAGAGATATGAAGAAATGTGTATACATACATATTTAAATTAACATGCTATCACGTATTACAGCGAACCTCCATTTTGCAGGATAAAAAATCCTAAACAAAGACACATCATATAGCATGTTAATATTTACACATTCCCTAAAGACTAAACTATGCAAGTCTTTCGCAGGGAATCCATCGAACCTACTACCCGGTCAAAATCCAAAAAGGCCGCGGGCCTACAGTCAATTATGTCGTCATCCGACCAGACTGACCTTAATCTAGTTTCTCACAAGGAATTCGACAGATTAAGCCAACAAATCACAGACTTGGCTGTTCTGCTTAAAGAACTACACCAATCTACACAGGGTCCAAAAATACCCGTACATGCTGAATCATCTATATAAGGGTGAACTCAATGTTCTGATAAAGCCATGACAATACCAGAACTACAGTTGGATGCAACCAACAAAATTCATGATGCCACCCATCCCACTGGAGATCCAGACACCGGTGACATCCGAAAGAAAGTCCTTCAAATGGAAGAGACCCTTCGTGCTATCAAAGGAATTAGAGCACACGAGAATGTTTCATATGCTGACCTTTGTATATTCCCAGGTGTTTATTATCCAGAAAAATTTAAAACTCCTGACTTCAAAAAGTATGACGGGTTAGGAGATCCTTACACCCATTTGAAGGTTTTCATTGGAGAACTTGGATCTTATGCAGAGGATGAGAAGCTCAGAATGTAGCTGTTCCAGATGAGTCTGATTGGAGAAGCCCGTTTATGGTATACCAGATTAGACAACTCCAAGATCCATAGCTGGGAAGAGCTAGCACACACCTTCCTTACACAATACAGCTTCCAGTCCCAAATGGCTCCTGACCGGTATCAGATTACCAAGGTCAAGAAGCAGTCTAACGAGTCTTTTAGAGAGTATGCTCAAAGGTGGAGACGCCTGGCTGCCCAAGTTATTCCTTCCATGACAGAATCAGAAATGGTCATGACATTCATAGACATACAAGAAGCTCCTTTCTATGAAAGAGTATTAGCCGGCATCGGTAAACCATTTGCTAAAATGATCAAACATGGGGAGATGGCCGATATGGGATTGAAGTCAGGAAAGATTCAAGACCTAGCTGCCCTCAAAGCTGTTGCTGAGTACATCCAATCCGAAAATTATGGAAACAATCCCCGGAGGGTCCATAAAAAGAAAGAAGAGGATGTTTTCCTGATACTACAGGGTCAAAAAGGCAATCAGAACATGCCTGTTCAAATGAAAAGTTACACTCCCTTTCAAGCTCAGTATTCAAATCCTCCATTACCAAAAGGTGGAGAAGTCAGATGCCCTCGAGTATTCACACCCTTAGGGAACTCACTCGAGAATATTCTCACTCTTCTGACAACACAGAAGAAAATCACGCATCTTCTTCCACCAGCCAGTCCTAATAGTAGGGGTTTCAATGCTGATAAGAAATGTGCATATCATGCCGGAGCACCTGGACATGATACTCAATATTGTTGGGCCTTAAAACACAAAATCCAAGACCTGATAGACAACGGGAAAATCGTGGTTACCAAACCAGATCAACCTCACGTACAAGACAACCCTCTTCCTCAACACAAAGAAGAAGAGGTCAACATGATCAATTGGAGCAATGGACAAAGTTCCAATTTTAACAGCGAGTCATCTCAGACCACCAGAGACGGGGTAGACAAATGGGATTGTGCCAAGTTCCAGTTTGCAGTGGAACGTAAGATGAAAGCTCTATGTAAGCAGATTGAGCAATTGGCAGAACTGGTGACCTACTAGCATCGAGTTACACGCCAGTTAGTCAGCTAGGAGCATGATAGTCTCCTCCATCTTGTTATGAAGATTCCCTCGTCACCTCTAGAAAGTGAAACGCTGGAGGACAAAGTGGCAAAGAGAGCGAATGCCAAAGCTCATCGGGATTTTGCCAATAGAAGGGAATTTACATATCTGGGCCAACCCATGGAGGAAATCCTTCAGATGCTAATCAATGAAGGAAGGATCACTTCCCTTCTACCTCCAATCAATCCCCGTTCAGGACGGTAGAATTCTGATGGAGTATGCCAATATCACTCCCATTCTCGCGGTCACAGCACAGAAGAATGTTAGGCACTCCGCCACCTTATCCATAATCTCATTGATAGCGGTGTCCTGCACTTAGCAGACGATGATATTGTGCTACATGGGAGTGATAATACCTGTTCTACTAAATGGAAGGGATTGGTATCAGTTATATCCACTGAGGCTGATGGCATTGTCAAGCCACTCACTATACCAACAATTCAACTTAGAGGAAGCAACAATCCTTTGAAAGTGGCCACTCCCGAGCCAATCAACTTACCATGCAGAGCACAATATCCTATTGTTAGCTTGTATACAGTTCCGTGGAATTATGGAGAAGGTGAAGGATTCACCTCACATACAACTACTACAGTGTCGAAGGAGAATCCACTGTATCTTCCCCAACGGGTAATGAAGTCTACCATCAAATCAAAGGGGAAAATACCCATGTAAAAGATTAAAAAATTCCTCCGCACTATGGGCCATAACGAAGCCAAGGTGGTTCTAAGCTTAAGAGAAGCTCCACACTAAATTTCAATTTTAGACTTGGTCTTAACTTCAGAGGATCACCGGAGGATCTTACTGAAGGTTTTGGAAGAAGCCTATCTACCGACATCAGTGGACATAGAAAAATTTCAACATTTGGTTGATCACATTTTCAACAACAATGTAATATCCTTCACTGGTGATGACATACCACCCGAAGGGACTGGTCATTGCAAGCCGTTACACATTGCAGTCTTGTCCTCTGGATATATGCTAGCTGGAGTCCTGATAGATGGAGGTTCATCTCTAAATATCTGTCCATACGCTATATTATTAAAGATGAATATCAATCTCAACTGAATCCGGAGCAGCCATACGGTTATCAAAGCCTTTGATGGAGCCCGTCGCAATTCGGTCGGAGAAATTGAGCTGCGAATCAAAATTGGTCCCCATACATTCTGCGTATCTTTCCACGTACTCAAGATAGATTCGGGATACAACCTGCTCTTGGGAAGACCGTGGATTCATATGGCTAGGGCAGTCCCCTCCACCCTTCATTAGTAACTGAAATACATTATCAGCAATAGCCTAGTCACGGTCAACGCTGAACCGGAGTGTCCTCAACATGGTGATATGCCATTTATCAACGCTAATGCTGATGTTGAGCCGATCAGTTTTCATGCCTTGGAAGTGAGCAATACTCAGTACCATGCTATTGGAACGCCATTGCCCGTACCCAAGATCTCTGCCGAAGTAATGTCGGCTACTTAGGAAATGATATCCTTGGGTCATCAGCCAGGACAAGGGCTGGGTAAAGATCACCAAGGTATCAAATACTCCATTCAAATAGCCAGGAAAACTGGAACAGCTGGACTAGGCTATTCTGCCAATTCTAGTAACAGGAATCCTCATAAGCATTAGCAGATTCCTTTAGCTTCAGCCACGCGGCGTTTATCTTCGCCTTCAAACTCTGAGTCCGCACAACCTCCTGTAAATGTGCCAACTAGTGTAATGGCTATGTTATTTCCCAAGCCAGTACCGGTGAAGGAGAAAGAAATCTTTGTTCCAGATCCCGTAGTGGAAGAAGAGAAACAAAGAATCAAGCAAAACGTTATCCGGATAATGTCGGGCATGCGCATCATTGTTCATGATGAACATATAAACAGATATACCCCAGACGATGATTGCCCAGACATAATGGCCATCATTCAGGAAGAGGAGGACGATAACAGCTCCTCCATCACTGCAGTCCACCTGGACTTTATCCTTGCCAATTGGAGCAGCACTCCTTGCATTGGTCGACAAGGGTAAAACGGGCAGGAACTCTTCCTGTCCTGTAGATATAATAATTGCTTACTTTTCTGTACAGTATTAGCAGTTATTTTGCCAATACATGCTAACACTTTGTATGATTAAACAACTTCATATATACTAAGTGAAAGCATATTTTGTTTTAGGACCCTAAATTTAGATGTGCCTGTACTTGCTGATACGGTGCCTCTTCTCCACAAAGGTTGTGACTTTGATGTAGAGATGAATTCAACCTTGATGGAAATACATGAGGACATTGAGGTGCCTCCAGAAATTCAAGAATGGGTCAAAGACAAACCTAAACCCAACCTTGATCAAACCACTTCCTTCAATCTCGGAACCTTAGAAAGTCCTAAGTTAATCCAGATTGGTTCAGACCTTACCCCAAACCAACGGAATGACATGGTTACGCTACTAACCTAATTCCAGAATGTGTTTGTATGGTCTCATGAAGACATGGTGGGTTTATCTACTGACATTGTTCTTCATCGTCTTCCCATTAAAGAGGGATTTAAGCCAGTTAAGCAGAAGCTCAGGCGATTGAAACCTGAGTGGAGTTTAAAGGTAAAAGAAAAAATTGTGAAACAATTTCAAGCTAGCATCATCATGGTGTCTACATATCCTGAGTGGATATCCAACATTGTTCCTATGCCTAAACCTGGAGGAAAGGTGTGAGTTTGCGTGGATTACTGGGATTTGAACAAAGCTTGCTTAAAAGATAACTTTCCCGTACCATTCATCCACATTCTAATTGACAATACTGCTCAATACAACATGTACTCCTTTGCTGATTGCTTTGCGGGGTACCATCAGATCATGGTTGCTGAGGAAGATCGTGAGAAAACTTCTTTCATCACTCATTGGGGAACCTTTTGCTATAGACGGTTGTCATTCGGCCTCATCAATGCTGGAGCTACCTGTCAGCGAGCTATGATGGCTCTCTTCCACGACTTAATGCACAAAGAGATCGAGATCTACGTGGATAACATCATTGTCAAGTCCTGGAAGGAGGATGACAACTTAGACCATCTCAGAAAGCTATTCAACAGGTTGTGCAAGTACAACTTGAAGTTGAATCCAGCCAAGTGCGCCTTTGGCGTTAAATCAGGCAAGTTGCTAGGATTTCTAGTCAACCACAAAGGGATTGAGCTGGATCCTACCAAAATCCAGGCCATCGCGGAAATGCCTATTCCACAGACAGAGAAGGAAATACGGGGATTTTTGGAAAGAGTCAACTTCATTAGCAGGTTAATTTCTCAACTCACAGCAACCTGTGAGCCAATCTTCAAGCTGTTAAGGAAGAACTCCTCCATGAAATAGAATGATGAGTGCCAAAAGGCCTTCCTTACCATAAAAGAGCAGCTAGTCAAAGCTCCTATTTTGGTACCACCCAGAGATGATGCTCCTCTGTTCATGTACCTGTCCATAAGTGACAATGCCATGGGCTGCATGCTGGGACAGAAAGACGATAGAGGCCAAGAACGAGATATCTATTACCTCAGCAAAAGATTCAGCAACAGTGAACACAAGTATACTCTGATTGAGAAGACTTGTTGTGTTTTAGCATGGGCTTCCATGAGGTTACAACATTACCTCCATGGTCACACAACCCATCTCATATCCCACGTGGATCCTCTCAAGTACGTGTTCAACAAACCCATGTTAAATTGTTGACTGTCCAGATGGCAGTTGATCCTACAACAATTTGACATCGTCTACGTGACTTAAAAGTCCATTAAAGGTCAAGGAGTTGCGAATCAACTGGCCGCCGCACCTTCAGGGGATTTCAAACCCTTGAAAACATACTTCCCCGATGAAGGAGTCATGACAGTTCAACAATACCATTAGTACGATACACGCCAAACATGGAAGATGTATTTCGATGGAGCTGTTAATATAAAAGGTTCTAGAGCTGGAGCAGTTCTAGTATCCAGTGCGGGGGAGCAGTATCCCGTCGCTGTCAAATTGCAGTTTGTCAGCACCAACAACACAGCTGAGTATAAAGGCTGTCTTATGGGGCTAAAACTTTCCCGTTCAATGGGCATCAGACGGTTAACTGTCTTTGGAGATTCGGAGTTAGTGGTCAGACAATCCACGGGAATCTATCAAACCAAAGAGCTACATTTGCTGCCTTACCATCGGCAAGTTTTACAGATGGTTTCGGAGTTCGAAGAAATCTCCTTTCTACACATTCCTCGTAATAGGAATGACTTTGCAGAAGCATTAGCAACTTTGACCTCCTTGATACACATACCTGACAAGGGACATTTGCCAAGCATCACAATTGCCCTGCACAAGGCACTAGCCTATGGGAACTACGTTAGAGAAGTATCGGATGAGCTACCTCCCATCCAACATCCTTGGTATCAACATATCAAGGAATATCTATGAGAGAGATCTACACCCGCTGAGGCGAGCTCTGCTGAGAAGAGGCGGATCCATCGACTTGCTATGAAATTCTACCTGAACGGAGATGCACTCTACAAAAGAGATACAGGACTGGGTCTTCTCAGATGATTAGACAAAGACCAAGCTCAGAGACTCATGGATGAGATCCATGGTGGAGTCTATGGCCCACACATGAGTGGCCCCCTCCTTGTCAAGAAGATCCTCAGGACATGACATTATTGGCTATCTCTCAAAGTTGACTGCCATGACCACGTCAAGAGATGTTATCAATGCCAAATCCATGGGAATGCTATCCAAGCCCCTCGACGGGAACTCCACAACATGAGTCCACCTTGGCCCTTCTGAATGTGGAGAATGGACGTGATCGGGACCATCGAGCCTAAAGCCAGTAATGGACATTGATTTATCTTCACAATGATCGACTACTTCACCAAGTGGGTAGAAGCAGCCTCCTTCCCCAGGGTTACCAAAGAAGTCATCATTGCTTTCATCAAAAATAATGTCATTTGTCGATATGGACAACTAGAGGTGATTGTATCAGACAATGCTAAGAACCTCAACAACAAGATGATGGAGGAGTTATGCAGTAAATTTCACATCAAGCATCTTAATTCTGTCATCTATCGTCCAAACATGAATGGTGCTATTGAAGCGGCTAACAAAAACATCAAGAAAATTATGCAAAAGATGCCCGCCAATCACAAAGGATGGCTGACTTATTGCCTCTTACTCTGTTAGCCTACAGAATATCAATGCGCACTTTGACTGGGGCAACCCCCTATGCATTAACCTATGGGATGGAAGTAGTGCTCCCCATAGAAGTAGAAATGGAATCCCTCAGAGTGTTGATAGATGCTCAGCTGGAGGAAGACCAATGGGTACAAGACAGGTATCACCAATTGTCTCTGATAGATGAAAGGTGAACTGCGGCTATCTTCCATGGTCAGTTATATCAACAAAGGATCGCCAGATCCTACAACAGAAAAGTCCGGCTATGGCAGTTTAAATAACATGACTTGGTTTTGAAGAAGATCATTGATAACCAAGATCAATCTAAGGGAAAATTTGCCCCTAACTGGGAAGGCCCGTTTGTTGTCAAAGAAGTATTGAAAGGAGGCGCTCTCAGATTGCTGGAAATGGACATCGATGAATTTCCACAACTCATCAACTCGGACACCGTGAAATGGTACTATGTCTGAAGTCACCATCAAGCAAACATCCTGGTGTTGGATCATCAGATCACCAGTCATTCTGGTTCTTTAACCCTTTACCACAAACAACCCTTTTCCACACTTTGCCCCTCTGGGACACATACTTTTCCAGCCAGCAGCCTGGCTTCTCTGCGCTCTTATAACTTAGGTCATCCCATTATGGATTGAACCTCTCGCGTTTGTAGTATGGCTACCTATACATGGGATCAAACTTTTCACCCTTGTAGTTTTTCCTCAACCTAGGATCAAACTTTCTCTTCCCCGCATTCTGACCTGCACATGGGATCGCGCTTTTCAATTCACCCTGAGGGGTGAACTACGTCAACCTGATCTCCTCTTCAATAGGAGTACGTAGGCAACCATTTCATATGGCCCGGTCGCAATAAAACAAAAACAACAAAAACATTTCTACCCCTTCTCCTTATAAAAACAAAAAACAACAAAAACATTCCTACACCATTCCTGCCACATACAGCGTTGAACCTCTTACACCAGGTTCGAACTACGCAGACCTGATCTCCTCTTCAATAGGAGTACGTAGGCAGCCATTCATGGTTCGGTCTCAGCCCCTACTAAAACACAAACCCTTGTCAATTGGTACTGGGATCAAACTTCAATCCACCACATTTCATTTGGCTTCAGACCAAAGGGATGGAATTACCTGAACTCCTCCTAAATAGGAGATTCGGCGACCATCTAAGCTGCAGTTGTACCTCAAAGAGCAACAACAATCCATAAGAGATGGAATTAACTAGGCTCCTCCTGAATAGGAGTACTGGCGACCATCTGTGGTGTGGTCAATCTCAGAGAGGAAAGCCACACTCCTCTCCACATTTCCATACAGAAACCAGTCCCAAGACACCAAAAAGATGGCAGGGATACACACAGATCAATGATCCATTCTGAACTGTCCAGAGATAACTCAATGTCCATCCGTTAAGGAGGAATTCAGAATATATCAAGATCACAAGACCTGAAGAAGCAGACAAATATAAAGCAGGTATCCAGATATATCTAAAAAGGGAAGTGATCAAAAATATATTTCCATGCTATATATAATGCTGTTTGATATACACAATATAAACTGTACATGACAAAATGGTTAAGCTAGTCTGTGCAGGAAAATACAAGTCCATCTATAAATCGGTGTATATGCAAGCTAACAAGCCTAACATGGCATCCCTCTCAGAAGAAGGAGGCAAAGCTGTGGTCTCCTGTACAAGGATATCCACACGACCCAACAGATCTGTAGCCATCTGCATGGTGAACATATGCTCATCAATATATGTGCTCATCTCTGCAATCATGCCAGTGATAAGGGACCTCACGGCAGTACTATCTGTGACGGCTACATCCCGGGCAGATATGGCACTATCCCTCTCAACTATCACTGCATCTCTGGCTGATCTAGCCTCATCCCGCTCAACGACAGCGGCATCTCTACGAGCTAATGCCTCGTCTCTCTCTAACAGAGCTGCATCTCTCCCATCAAGGGCAGTCAACATCAAGGATCTAGCATGATCTCTCTAGAAGGTCATCTGGTGAAGTCTCTGCTTAAAGTACTGTGCTGAATGCTGAATCACAATGCTACTAGCACTGGGAGAATCTAAAGGAGATGCTGGCAACCCAGCACCCAACTCCTCCTCGATGTGGGAATCGATGTCCTCCATGGGCTCTACATCGTCTGAATCACCACTCGGCACTGTGGATACTACTACAGCCGATGCAATCTCTGCCTCCATCCATGCAGAATACTCTGCAGAACAACCTGGATGACTAATGGAAAAGACAGCTATCTCACTCTGATCCCAACAAGCATACACACGGGATCGGTCCTATGCTGAAAGATAGCGAGAAGCTGAATGCTGACCTAGCACCCCCTCGAAAGGATGAAAATCCTAGAGATGGTCAAATTGCAACATCACGGCTAGTGGGTGATAGGTAGTCATGCCTCTCAAGCCAGCCAGAGGGAGATTATCCATGCCCGGAGCATGAGTAATAAAGCTGTAGGGTGAACTAAGCCCTGTGCACGGCAGAATACTAAACGGATCTCTAACATCCACCAAGAACATAGACCAAGACATAGCGTCTGTACACTCCGCAGGCTGAAAGAAATATGACAAGGCTTTTTCATGGGTGAAACAATATCCATACCGTCTAAATGTGCCAATCGGTCTCAAGTGTGACATAAACCACACGTACAACATTACCGAGCTGCCCATAAACACTCCTGTCGGATAAGTACAATAGTATGTAGCTGACCTCAAAGTCTCTACTATGATCATCGGTATGATGCTACGACCCTCCCTGAGAGCTCTCACTGCCATGATCACTCCTATGTCTATCTCATCCATGAACCGTGGCATGTAGACGTCGATAGTACGCACAATAGCAGTACATCCACCCTGGCCATACGCCAATGATCCTCCGGTGTGGTGAAATCCCCGAAATGTCGAGTATAACTATCCTCAGAGCCAAATCTGTCAAACAGAAAATGCTGGGATATAACGTGGCCAGATGTCAGCTCATCATGCACCACCCTACGCCTCAATCCAGTGAGGGTCATGAACTGTCGACTCATGTCCCCCAAAGCCATATGCACGCAAGGTCTATCTAGCGGCAACATCATCAATCGTGCATACTTCTCTAGAGTAGGAGTCAACTCCTGGGTCCCAAATCGAAAAACCTTCCTCTCTGATACCCAGTGCTCCAGCATGCCATCCACGAATCCTATGGGAACCTGAAACATCAACAGGGTCATAGTATGCTGCAACAAATGATCTACAATCACCCTGTCTGATGGTGACATGCTATCATACCACGATCACATACCAAATACCACCGATAATGGTGGGGTATGATCTATACGGCTAACTGTCAAAGAAGACATCTGAATGGGCCGTGTCCTAAGACCATCCAGGGGTCAATGCTGAATATCTCTGGACATACATAAATATGCATAACATGATACATGCATTACAGATAATAGATGGCAATATGATATAGGGAATGAAAAACTGTACATACATTCCTAAGTATATTATCATCTAATACATCATCTCTGTACAGCTACAAATACATGGAAATGGGGCACAGACGCCCTACTACTAACAGAGGCCTATCAAAAGATATAGCGAGACTGGGGCACAGCCACCCAATAGCTAACAGAGGCCTATCAAAAGATACAACGAGAATACACATCAGAAGAAGATAATGGTGTCGATGTCCACATCATCAATCCTGTGCACCTGATGTAACTCCTCCTGAGTCATTGGATCTCTATCAACAGGGATGTCAGGCCTATACAGAGGAGGATCTGCATTGGCAAAACTAAATAGGTCATCTGAGGGGCTAGTGCCTGAGCTGGAAGGATCAAACGAACCTGCCTCTGCCGGATCTCTGCCCAAATGCTGGATAAATATATGTGCCTGGTCCAACTGCCGAGTCAAACTATCAATCTGTGCCACATGAGTCGGATCTCAAACACAGGCTATCTAATTCGTCATCATCACGGATCCTAGAACTATATCCCCATGAACTGAGTAGCGCGGGACTGGGCTCCAATGGTATGAGGGAACTACCAGCGCTGGAATATCTCCTGAGTGCAGGGACCCTTTGATAATGCAAAACCGTCAACCCTCAATAATGGGATATCAATGACGGGTGACTGCGACACAGGCCAATAACGCCTAGCAGGAGGCAAGATCGGCATAAGAATCTCCTCTATGGTGCTCCTAATATCACGCGCTCCTAGATAGAGCTCCCATCCTCCATCCGTGAAGAGAGGAACTGTCCGGATGGAAATCACGTACTCTACACTAGTCGGGTACCCATCCTCAAAACCGATTGTGATGCCCCCAAAATAGGTATACATCACCCATCTTGGGTCGCCAAATACATGGTACAAAGTTCAAATACAACTTAATTATACAACAGTCGTGTAAAATACGACAAAACATAAGCTGTGAGTGTTAATACAAATATTGTCGTCTAGACAATATACAAACTCAAATTCAATATTATTACATTTATTTTTCCACTATTTCACAAAATAGTGAGGACTACTATGGCAGACATCTGGACTGTCACTCCGTTCCCCGACTAGTCTTGGCTACGTTCTCATTTCCTGAAGAGAACAATGAAAGCAAAAGGGTGAGCTCAACTAGCCCAGTAAGAAATATTATGACTAAGATAATGCAGAATAATTTATCGTTAGCCTTCAACAGTGTTAAACTGATAAAATATAACAAACATCAAGTTTAACTGCAGCGGAATAAGCAATCCATTAGAAGAGTCAAGTAGAACATGAAATCTACTATCTTCTATGATTTAAAAAGTTTATCAACAGTTTTATCGCTGAGACTCAACTTAATAAATAATCCACATCATCCCTGCACTACGACCAAGGATATTCATTAGTATCACGACCACAATTTATCCATGCACTACGGGCCAAGGATATTCGTGTTTTCATCAATGGTCATGATCATGCCAACAATTGTCTCTCAATGCACTACGGCTAATGAAGACTTTTACCACATCATTTGTAACATTACGGTCATGATTATACCGAATAATTCCTGGTCATAATCATACCAAGTCCATCTATGCACTACAGACCACATATGACTTTTAACATAATATAAGCATGAGGATGATGACAATGACATAATAATTCAATAAAACAATACTGTTTTGTGGAGTAAAATTCAAGAATGCTCAGAAGAATGTTTCCATGAAAAGATACTGGATAAAGCGCAAATATCAAGGATATTCCAACAGAATAATAAAGAATGGAACCAGGTCATGCGTAATCCGCACAGACAAGATATTCCAACAGAATAATAAAGAATAGAACCAGGTCATGCGTAATCCGCACAGACAGGATATTTCAACAAAATAATAAAGAATGGAACCAGGTCATGCTTAATCCGCACAGACAGGATATTCTAACAGAATAATAGAGAATGGAATAACAACAGAATTCACCAGGCATGCGATAGACCGCATAGACAGGTTATTCTAACAGAATAATAAAGAATGGAATAACAGAAGAATTTCACCATGTATGCGGTACTTCGCATAGACAGGTTATTCCAACATAATAATAAAGAATGGAATAACAACTCTTATGAGTATTGAAAGAAAATAACTCTCTTCATGAATACGAAAGAATAATACCCCTTACCTTAGAAGAAACTGGATACTGGAATAGTGAGGTAGCAGACTTCTCTTCTTCTTTCTCTCTATAATTTCTCTCTATAATAATTGCTCTATAGCTTTAGTGAATTGGTGAGAAATGAAGGAAGAATGAACTTCTATTTATAGGAAAATATAGTTTCGATAATTGTACGTTTTGGGGCTCGAAATATTACTGTATATTAACTTCCTCTTTTTCTTCATTTTTAATTTAGTCCTACAAGTATTATCAAACTTGCACCACCTCCCCTAATAGTAAATAATGTGAATCAATAGTTCAATCATGTGAATCAATAGTTATAATCATGTGAAAAATATAAATTACAGTATAATACCTCCATCTATACCTCTATTTTTAATTTAGTCATGCAAGTATTATTAATCTTGCACCAACTCCCCTAATAGTACATGTGACGCCCCCGAAATAGGTATACATCACCCATTCTGAGTTGTCAAATACATGGTACAGAAACAACTACAACTTTATTAATACAATTGGCGTGTAAAATACGACAACACTTAACTGTGAGTTTAAAATACAACTATTGTCTTCTAGACAATATCCACACTCAAATAGGTCCTCATAACAATTATTGATACTTTATATTACAAAAATAGTGAGGACTACTAAAACATCTTTCTAGAACCATCATTCCATACCCCGACTAGTACTCGCTACATTCTCGCCTCCTGAGAAGAAAAATGGAACAAAAAGGAAAGGGTGAGCTCAACTAGCCCAGTAAAGAATATTATGACTAAGATAATATAGAACAAATTATTGTTAGTCCTCAACAGGGAAAAATCTGATAGAATACAATAGACAACAAATTTTAAATCAATATTCGCAGCGAAAATAATAATTTATTAGAAGAGTTAAGTAGAGGATGAAATCTACTATCATCTATGAATTTAAAAGTCCATCATCAATATTTTATCCCTGTAACATCAATCAATATACATCTTGAATGAAATATTCATCTATGCATTACAGGCCAAATATATTCATCAGTTGGTCATGTTCATCTAAACACCTGTTCATCTTTGCACTACGGGTCAAAGATATTCATCAGAAAATCATTCATCTTTGCACTACAGGCCAAAGATATTCAGTAATATCATCATTTAGGACTGAGGATGATGAAAAATATATTTTAAAGAAAACGAATTCAATGAGACAAAAGAACAAATATTAAGGATTCGTACTTCGGTTTATCCATGTTCAAAAATACTCCATAATAAACTATTGCGGAGTAGAATTCAAAAATGAAGATCAAAACATAGATCCAATCAAAGATAGGAACCATAACAGACAATCTTGGACACATAAAAGAAAATTTAATTTTTCTGTGAATAGTACCGTATACGAAAATAGTACTGTATATGTGAATAGTAACTTCGACACTAAAAGGTAGAAAGTCCATAATAAAAATCATCATACTTCGTGAATAGTACTCATGAATAGTAACTCATGAATAGTAACCCCGACATGAAAAGATAAGAATTTCACAAGAAAAATCTTACCAATATTCCGGCATAATGATATTGAAAGAAATAATATCATTTTTTTAAAAAAATAACATCCCTTACCTCGAAAAGACAGTACTTCTGACTGGAATACTGGATATAGTGCTGAAGGAAATTTGCACCGTATAGCAACACTCAAAATATCAAAATACTCATAAGAATACGCTTGATAATATAGAGAGAGAAAGAGAGAAAACTTCAGTTTCTGGTATGATTTTCAATTCTAACCTAAGCACCCTATTTATAGGAAAATTCTTAGAACACCAAAGCAGAAAATTTAATAATATATATATATATATATATATATATATATATATATATATATATATATATATATATATATATATTTTCAAGCCCACCTCAGACAACTGATCTCAGCTCATTATGCACATGTTAGTGTAGCCCACAAAACAAAAAAATGTTTTTCTTAATAAACATAATTAAAACTTCCAAAAATTAATTATTTCAGAACTTCGAAACTTTGGAACTTCAATAATTCATAATAAATAGCCCCTTTATCAGAAAAATTTGAACCTTATGTCTTTTCCATAGGAAATTCTATTATCTACAACTTTGTAAGTTTAAGTTTTTTCAAATTCCAAGTGGAAATTGATCGAAATTCACATACGGACGATTTTACAGGCTATAATCAAATTTCAGTCAAAAATAGGGTCCACAAACATGAAAAATATGTTTTAAATATTTTTAGTAACAAAAATACTCTTCCTCCTCATTTATTTATATATCCCACATTCATTGTAAAAATATCACCATTATTATACTATTATAATATAATAATATATTTAAATAAATTTTTTATCAGAAAAAGATAAAATATTAATTTTCAACAATTGTCACATTAAAAATTTTCTCCATCTATATCCACATACAATGAATTTTTTTCTCATCATATAAATCAATAATTAATTATTTACAAATAATATTACAGAATCACAATACTGACAACTATGTAGTTTCCAGGAAAGAAGGGATTTTCCAATAAGGATCTGTCCTTACTGACGCGCAATTAGGTGACCAAACCTCTCCTTAGACAAAACTTTCTAGACATTGCCAATAATGTTATCTAATAATATTATTCAGATAATATGAATTATTGCTCCGATAATAAAAAATACTGTGTAGTGACAATTATTGAAACAACGGTAATATAAAATATCAACGTAGCAATTATTAAATCAATAAAATAAAATATTAAATAGTAATTACTGTAACAATTATTGAGTAGTGCCTTCTTACGTAAGAATCAATAATTGGTGCAATACCGTGTGCTACTGTGTTTTAACCACCGAGTATTTCAACAGTATTAACAATAACAACTACACCGTTATTTATAAACAACTTATACTTGTCGTTTTTTTCATCCAATCGCTTTTCGTTATGGGGCCCACAAAAGATTGCGCTGTCGTACGAATATTCCCCGACATCAAGAATATTTCACGACCAAACGAATATTTCCCGACAACAATGAATATTTTATAACCACTTGCTTATTTAAAAATGTTTGCGTATTTTACCCATAACTAACCACATTAATCAAATAAACCCTTACTATTTCAAAATAATAAATAAAAGAAATTCCATTTTATTAAAAAAAAATTCGGGGTCTTATAGTACAAGAATGTGAATTAATAGTACACACATGTGAATAAATAGTTATAATCATGTGAATTAATAGCAATTAATTGCTCATTTATCCGATTAATTACCCGACTGGTCAGTGTAACTTCCAGACATCAATTATTAACGAAATAAATATCGATTTTCACTAACACAAATAATTCCAACATAATGGAAATATCAATTTCATCTTTAATCAACACGAACTTATTCATCAATAATATTATAACTCACAATATTTAACAACCAGATCATTCCCATGAAAGAGGGGGCTTTTCGATAAAAATTTCTCCCTATTGGCGTGCAATTAGATGACCAAACCTTTCCTTAACAGAACTTTCTAGACATTGTCAATATTACAAATAATAATATGAATAACTTTGTCGTCTCAATTATTGATTTAATAATATAAAATATTATGCAGATGATACTGTGACAATAATTGAATCAATAATATGATGCAACAATTACTGTAGCAATAATTGAGTATAACTAAGTGACTTCTCACGTAAGCATCAATAATCAATACCGTGTACTACTATACAACCACGCGTATTACTGTACTTTTACTACTGGGTAGTTCAACAGTTTTAACGGTAACACTTTCGCTGTTATTTTTATTAAAAGATAATTCTGTCGTTTTCTAACTACGACAATACTTCCGTTGTGGGGTCCACCAATGATTATGCCGTCGTACGAATATTTTCTGTTAAAATGAATATTCCCCGACCAATCGAATATTATATAACCACTTGCTTACTTTGCAAAATTTATAAATATTACCCACAACTATAACATTATATCAAATCCACACCATAATATTCAAAAATATATTTTGAGAAAAATTATTCTTTATTCATAAAAGTTGGGATCTTACAACCTCCCCTTCTTATGTAATTTCGTCCTCGAAATTAGGGTGCGTACCTGGTATGTTGAAGAGGTGAGGATACCTTGACTTCATTTCATATTCTAACTCCCAGGTCATTTCCTCAACATCGTGGTTTCTCCACAAAACTTTGACTTGAGGTATAACCTTGGAGCGTATAATATGATCCTTCTTATCTAAGATTTTAACAGGTACCTCCTCATACGTTAAATCTTCCGCTATCTCGTCCGGTTCTAATTCAATAACGTGGTTCGGGTCTTTCACATATTTTCGTAACATAGATATGTGAAATATGTAAGACCCCGAATTTTATGAAATAAAAGTATTCAATTTTCTTATAATTATTATTTTATTTAGTAAATGGTTAAATTGATAAAAGGTTAAAGTTAAGGGTGATATGTGAAAATTTTTGCAAAGTAAACAAGTTGTTATAAAATATTCGTTTGGTCTGGAAATATTCTTTTTGTCGGAGAATATTCGTACGACAGCACAATCATTGGTGGACCCCACAACGAAAGTATTTTCGTATTTAGAAAACGACATAATTATCTTTTTATAAAAATAACGGCGAAAGTGTTACCGTTAAAATTGTTGAACTACTCGGTAGTAAAAGTACATTAATACGCGTGGTTGCATAGTAGCACACGGTATTGATTATTGATGCTTACGTAAAAAGTCACTTAGTTATACTCAATTATTGCTACAGTAATTGCCGCATCATATCTCTCACATTATTGATTCAATTATTGTCACAGTATCATCTGCATAATATTTTATATTATTAAATCAATAATTGAGACGATAAAGTTATTCATATTATTATTTACAATATTGAAAATGTCTAGAAAGTTCTGTCAAGGAGAGGTTTGGTCATCTAATTGCGCGCCAATAGGGAGAAATCCTTATCGGAAAGCCTCCTCTTTCCTGGGAACAACCTGGTTGTTAAATATTGTGAATTATAATATTAATGATGAATAAGTTCGTGTTGATTAAAGATGAAATTGATAGTTCCATTGTGTTGGAATTATTAATGTTAGTGAAAATCGATATTTATTTCGATAATAATTGATGTTTGGAAGTTATCGGGTAATTAACCGGATAAATGAGTAATTAATTGCTATTGATTCACATGATTATAACTATTTGTTCACATGTGTGTACTATTGATTCACATTCTTATACTATTAGGGGTGGTGGTGCAAGATTGATAATACTTGCATGACTAAATTAAAAATAGAGGTATAGATGAAGGTACTATACTGTAATTAGTTTTTTTTCACATGATTATACTATTAAGTCACATGAATGAATAATTATTCACATTATTTACTATTAGGGGAGGTGGTGCAAGTTTGATAATTCTTGCAGGACTAAATTAAAATGAAGAAAAAGAGGAAGATATTATACTGTAATATTTCGAGCCCCAAAACGTGCAATTATCGAAACTATATTTTCCTATAAATAGAAGCTCATTATTCCTTCATTTCTCACAAATTCACTAAAGCTATAGAGCAATAATTATAGAGAGAAAGAAGAAGAGAAGCCTGCTACCTCACTATTCCAGTATCCAGTTTTCTTCTAAGCTAAGGGGTATTATTCCTTCGTATTCATGAAGAGAGTTATTTTCTTTCAATACTCATAAGGGTTGTTATTCCATTCTTTATTATTTTGTTGGAATAACCTGTCTATGCGAAGTACCGCATACATGGTGAAATTATTCTGTTATTCTATTTTTTATTATTCTGTTGGAATAACCTGTCTGTACGGTCTATCGCATGCCTGGTGAATTCTGTTGTTATTCCATTCTTTATTATTCTGTTAGAATATCCTGTCTATGCGGATTACGCATGACCTGGTTCCGTTCTTTATTATTCTGTTGAAATATCCTGTCTGTGCGGATTACGCATGACCTGATTCCATTCTTTATTATTCTGTTGGAATAACTTGCGACACCCCCAAATCCCGGTACTTCATTACCTCAAGATTTGGTGTTCACGTAATCAAAACATTCATAACTAACTACCCAATCATAATAAATTAAATAATAAAAACATGCTCATACATGATTACTTTATTAAAAACATTATCCCCCAGGTTCTCTAACCTTTAATACAATCATTCAAGTGCGGAAATTAAATTATTACATCACATCATTATTAAAAGTCTATCATCATAACGATAAAACAAAATTACAAGTCTTCATCACTTGTACATTTTTCCCTTCCCTTTGCTAGTTGTAGGTTTATCTACCTTCTTAATCATAGCTGCAATAAGTGTATAAATATGCAAGAGTGAGCAAACAAAGCTCACTTGAAATAAGAATAAATATCTTTACATCATTTGCCAAATAATAGGCTCAATAGAACTGAATGATAATCTCTATTAACATTACAACCTTTACCAACTCATAGGCTCAATAGAAATGAATGCGCACCAAAGAAAGTTTGGTTTGGATAAGCTTTCAAGGGTAATTAAAGTTTAATGATCATCAACTAGGGAACTAGTTGAATCAACAATGCTTGATAACACAATAGTTGTTTAATGACAACATAACTTAGAACATTTGAGAATCATAGATGAACTGATTATACATATCAAACTCATGCTTGAAATAACTATAGAGCATAAGCATTCAATAAAATGAATAAAATGGTTAACCTTTGCTTGAACAGTAAAATAAACTAAGGTTCGAGTCTTATAACATTAGAAATGAAATTCCTGAACGTACATTTAACTGATAGCAAGCTGGAAACTAAAAACTTGCCCAACAAGGTATTAACTCATGCAAAGAATTAAAATAGTTCAATAATAGAGATGAGAATTCAAAACTACATTCATTATACAATAATAGAACTTAAGAAACTTGCTTAACTATAAACAAGTTAGAACGAATCAATCAATAAGAATTTCCAATAACCTTAGAGTTAGAGTTTGCTCGAATGAATTTTAGAAACAATTGACTTATTCAATAATAGTTAAGATAAAAAGCTTGCTCAATCAAAAGAATGAAGTTACACAATATAATAATAGAACTAACTCAACGAAAGTGTAGAGTTAGAAAACTTGCCTCGAGCGTAAGCTAAAATATTAAAACTCACGTTCACCTATACACAATATTAAAACCACAACGTCTATTAGACATACTAATATTCACTTTTCAATATCAAACGCATTATTAGCTAAACTTGTTATTTTAGCACAAATATTATGCTACCATTTACATTTTAGAATTCCCAAGTGTTAATCATCACAACACTTAACTAACGTTCATTGCATAAACTAAGTTATCACATAACGCGTTCTCACTTTACTAATTATTTTAGCAACTTTGAACTTACTAACCATAATACACTATGTTATGTTAACCTTAACATTACACATTTAACATGCTAACACAATTTCAGACCATGTTACGATGCTTTCCCAAATCTGCAGAATTCAGAATCTCAAACCAGGGTATGGCGCAGCTGCGGCATACAAAGGCTTGGGACCGGCGCAGCTGCGCCATTTTCTGCCTTGGCACCGGCGTAGATGCGCCGGTGTTCAGACAGACGCAGACACGACATGAACAGTTGCCGACTTTAGCCAAACAAACACAAATTTCACCCAATAGACAGTAATATTAACACGTAAAATAAATATACAACTATCATAAACATGATTGCTCACCATTACAACCACTTAGCACAATTTATCAACAACTAAAACTATTTTAATTTCTTAAAATTCATATTTTCATACAAAAACTCAATTTTTTTGATATTCATTCTAAAAATCATCATGGTGAATTCAATACTTGACCAAATCATCTCATTCAAATTACGTTATGTTCGTATCTCAATGAACTATCATATACAAGCGTCAATTTACAATTTCACACACTAATTGGCCACTAAAATTGATACTTACATAGCCACACATGAATATATATATATATATATATATATATATATATATATATATATATATATATACTGACATTATTTCTTCATACTGTTAAACGAATTTAACATGCAATTGTGGTTTAAACATAATCTCTATCATTATAGCATGTATAACCACCATAACTTAGTTACATAACAAAATTCGGAAGAAATAGAATTTACAAAACATAGAAAAACTTTGTCGTAGTTCACACACACACACACACACACACACACACACACACACACACACACACACATATATATATATATATATATATATATATATATATATATATATATTAAGGTTGTATAAAAAATACATTCAAATTGCTTGAAATCCTTTTTGATAAACACTGCAAAATGCTCTGAAATCCTTCTCTCTCAAATTCTCTCAACTCACACAAAAACTCAGCCACTAGAATACGTATAGAAAACAAAAGCTAAGCCAACATCAACTAATAGCCAGCGTAGGAAAATAAGTGATAGTTTTAATATGCCGACTTAATTCTAATGGCAATTACACCCTAACGTATATATTATAATATAAATATATTATATTTATTATTTAAATTATATTTTATTTATTCTATTTATTTTATTTAAATTTCAAAAACTAGAAATTCCAAAAGCCATAAGGCTTGTTTGGCAAAACCCTTTAAATTTAAAGAATCAATATACTTGAAACTTGTTTGAACAAAACTAAATTAAAACTACTTTAATTTATTTTAATAACTCCTTATAATATAGTTATTTGTCACACTATATTTAATCAAGCTTTCATATTTATTAATTAATTCAAATCATAATTAATTAAATAAATCCTTTAATCACATAACACAATATAAATAATTAACCATTAAATTAAAATATTAATATAATAATCATTTCCTTAATTCATCAATTATTTATTTAATAAATAATTAACCAAATAAAATCAAATCAATTAAACAATTGTTTATTCAACGACAAACACATCCACTAAATATTTATATAATTCAATAAATATTTAATATTACAATTAAAATTCTTGAATGTTACATAACCTGTCTACGCGGACTACCGCATGCATGGTGAATTCTTCTGTTATTTTATTCTTTATTATTCCGTTGGAATAACCTGTCTATGTGGATTACCGCATGCATGATGAGTGATCCTTCGTATTCATTCTTTATTAAATTATGAAAATGATCTGTCTACGTGGATTACAGCATGACGGATGAAAATCTATTTGCAGTTTCGTATATTCTATTATACTCGGATGAGATATCATTTTTTTGGTATTTTCTTTTATAAGTTACTATTCACGAGTTACTATTCACCCGATTACTATTTACTATAGTATTATTCACTCGAATATTTGGGGCACTTTTTGTGTCAGAGTACTATTCATGAGTTACTATTCACAGGTTACTATTCACCCAAATTACTATTCACCCGAATATTATTCACTCGGGTATTTGGGGTACTTTTCATATCGGGGTACTATTCACGAGGTACTATTCTCGAAGTACTATTAACAGGGTACTATTCACCCAGAAAATATATTCTTTTCTGTCCAAATTATTTTTGGTACATGAATATTATTCTTGAATTTTACTCTACAAAGCAGTATCATGTTGACAATTTGGACGTTATTGATTTCTGGATAAAGCAGTATCATGTTGACAATTTGGACGCTATTCTTTCCTCGAACCGTAGTAGTCCTTCAGTATCGATCTTGTATTTTACATCACTACCCTCAACCACATTCTCTTTGATCGCTTCGCAGTCTTTATCTTGTAGTTGAGCATTCCTCACTTTGTCCACCAAAGTTGGACTAGCCTCTATCTGGAACAGTCGTTCATTGGATTCCTTTGGAAATTTGATTTCCAACTCCAGGTTTGTCATTGCTGAAATAAGCTCCTCCTAAGTGGTTATTAGCATCAACTTCTCCCGACCTTTTCTGCTTAAAGCATCTGCAACCACATTCACTTTGCCCGGATGATAAAAGATCTCACAATCGTAATCCTTTATCAATTCCATCCATCTTCTTTGTCGCATATTCAGGTCCTTCTGTGTGAAAATATACTTCAGACTTTTATGATATGTGTAGATTTCACATTTCTCTCCATAAAGATAGTGTCTCCATATCTTGAGAGCAAATACTATTGCAGCCAATTTCAAATCATGAGTCGGATAACCTTTCTCATAATCTTTCAGTTGTCTTGATGCATACGCAATTACTTTGCCGTTTTGCATAAGAACACAACCCAATCCCTTATGTGAGGCATCACTATACACCACAAAATTTCCTGTACTATCTGGTAATGACAACACAGATGCCACACTTAGCTTCTTCTTCAAATCTTGAAAACTCTCTTCACACTTCTCCGTCCAAACAAATTTTATCGCTTTCCTTGTCAAATTTGTTAACGGAGTGGCTATCTTAGAAAAATCTTGAATAAATCTTCTATAATAACCGGCCAGTCCCAAGAAACTCCTCACTTCCGACAGTGTTCTTGGTTGTTCCCAATTGATTACAGCTTCCACTTTTGATGGATCCACTGAAATCCCATCTTTATCAATCACGTGCCCAAGAAATTGCACACGATCTAACCAAAATTCGCACTTAGAGAATTTTGCGTATAACTTCTCCTTTCTTAGTATCTCCAAAGTCAAATGTAAATGTTCCACGTGTTCTTCTTGAGTTTTGGAATACACCTGAATGTCGTCGATAAATACCACTACGAATTTGTCTAAGAATGGTTTAAACACCCTGTTCGGGAGTGTTTTACCGACCCTCTTTTGGGCTGAAGGCTTGGGCTAGGTCAAAGGAGGTTGGGCTCATGTGTTCGGTAGCATAGAGGAGGATGGGGTCGGGTGCCCGAGTACAATAGGCCGGGACCCGGTTGTGACCATGGAGGTCGGGGTCGGGCCTTCGCGTCTTTTGGGACAGGGCCCAGACCGGTGTTTTTGTCTGGCTGATAGGTTGGGCGTAAAAGTTTGAGCAGC
The DNA here is from genome assembly GCA_016801055.1 of Panax notoginseng. Classification (NCBI taxonomy): domain Eukaryota; kingdom Viridiplantae; phylum Streptophyta; class Magnoliopsida; order Apiales; family Araliaceae; genus Panax; species Panax notoginseng. Next base: position 58,316,665 of record CM029017.1, on the reverse strand, counting down.
CCACATGCAGAGTTGGGGTGATAAGGAGTTTACGTGATTAAGGGTCCTAACCCTAATCATATGATGACAAGGTAACTTCAAAGGTAGTGTTGGAAAGGGATTCCACTTGCACCTTTTAAAAAGATCGTGTTGGACCCAAATATGGTAGCTAACATGTTTAGGAGTCCTACTCTAATTCAGAGAAGGATACCAAGGTAGAGGGACTCTATAAATACAAGGCCAAGGTTACAATTAACAGGTAATATCTACTTTGAGCACTAAACACATAGCCTCCATTGTTAAACCTTGTGAACGGCCTGTACTTATTCTTACACCGGAGCTATCCCCCGACGGCACGGCCGTCAAGCTTCTGTGTGATCTGTTATTGTGCAGGTTTTAGCGTGTGGATTCTATGGTTGGACGCGCAGACGAAACTTGGCGTTAACATTGGCGCTAGAAGGAGGGGTTTTAGTGTTTCTTTGCAATCACAAATACCTTTTTTCGGCAGCAGATCATGGCGAGTAAGGATAACATCGCTTTCTCAGAAAAGGCAAAGACCCAGCAGTCTCACCCGACTACACAGGTGAGGGGGTCGGTGAAGGACCGCCTGGGATCTAAAGTTCTGGAGGTGGAAGAAATACCAGTTCATGATCTTCGGCGAAAGCTCTTCCACAGTAGTCAGCACACGCCTCAGCAAGCGAGTCAGGCCGACGAGAGACACTCGCGGGCCCTCGTGAGGGAGGACAAAAGAGAAGGCAGCCGAGATTAACGGGAGTTTCTCTTGCAGAAGAAAATGGAACAAAACAAGGATGCCATGTGGGCCCTTCGGCTGCAACAGGAGGAACTCGAGAGACAGATGGCCGACATGGCCGGAGATCAAGAGGCCTGTTCTAGGAGGCATAGGAACCGGAGCCGATCCCGGTCACCCCGACGGGGGGAGAAGAGAAGAGAAAAGAGCAGGCACAGAAGCCGCTCTCGAGATGGCAGCAGCAGAAGGAGAAGTCGTTCGGCTGAACGCAGATCAGATCACCCAGCGAGGTCGGGCCGAACGAAGAGGGATGTGTCTCCTGAGTACGGGAGGGACCGACGTCGATCGTCCCCTCGGAATGAAGGATCCAACCCCCTCGTTCGAAGGGTGGCCGAGTTGGAAAAATTGCTGAGGGCAAAAAACTCAACGGGGACATCTTCGGCATGCCTAGGATCCCCCTTCTCTCCCGATATCAACCAAGTCACAGCCGACCCAAAAAAGAAGATGCCCCCGATGGAGACGTATGACGGATTGGGAGACCCCTATGACCACTCGGATGGGTATGACCGGCTGATGTCATATTATGGGCATTCGGATGCGGCCAAATGTCACATGTTCACTACAACCCTGAAGAAGAGTGCCAGAGAATGGATGGGGACCCTGGCAGCAGGATCAATCGGATCATGGAACGATCTTCGAGAAAAATTCCATGCTCGGTTCGGAAGCAACCAAAGACGAGGGAAGATCACGGCATCCCTCATGCAGGTCCGACAAGGATCCGACGAGACCCTAGGCCAATATGTGAAAAGATTTTGGGAGGCAGTGGGATCGGTAGCAGAGTTGAATTCCCCTCAAGCCCTGGGATTTTTTACAACCGGCTTAGACATCGGGAGATCTAAGAAGCTGGTAAAGGATTTGGTGATTAACCCTCCGGCAGACTTGACCGAGGCCTTTCATCGGGCAGAAGGGTTCATCGCTATAGAAGAAGCTTTGGGAAATTTCAAATCACACCACCAACCTTATGAGAAATCAAAAGACCGGGAAAAACTGACCTACCAACGTTCGGACAACAACCAGTGGAGATCAGACCGAACAGAAAAGAAAAGCTATAACGGGGGAGGTTCAGGTAGCAACCGACCTCCACTACCCAACCGTAACGTCAGCAAGGTCTATACTCCCCTCACTGCAGATCGGTCAAAAATTCTACAGGAGATGAAAAACCAACCATTCTACGAGCCATGCCCTAGGCGAACCAAGCCCGGAAGGCGAGGTCGAAACAAGTACTGCGAATACCATCAGAGCACTGGACACTCGACCGAAGCATGCGTTAATCTGATGGATATGATCGAGAAAAATGTCCAGAACGGACAACTGATACAATATGTAGCAGGTCGGGGAAATGCAGTGGCACCCAGAGAGGAGACCACAGATCAGATCCTGGATACCCAGACTCCACAGAACCCCCCAGCCCAAGGTGTAGTTGATGTCATTTCGGGGGGTTCCGTTGGACGGGTATCGGGAAGAAAAAGGAGTGGGCATCTGGGAGTGGTGCTATCTGTCACGGGGTCAACTCCCAGAAAGGATCGGGCATATCCGGGAACGTCTATCTCATTTACGGATGAGGATTACCCGACGGACCTCATCGAGCCCCATGATGGTGCGTTGGTAATAACGGCTCAGGTCGAGGTAGTGGATATGAAAAGAATGATGATAGACAACGGGTCTTCGGTCGACATCCTATATACTCATGCCTATCAGAGGTTAGACCTACAAGGAAAGAAGATGGATTTGGGAGGAGAAGGACCCCTGTACGGATTTAGTGGAGATCCGGTGTATGTGTCGGGCACCATCGAACTGCCAGTTAAGTTCGGCACAACACCCAATCAGGTCGAGATAATGGTCAGATTCTTTGTTGTTCAAGTAGATTCAGCATACAACGCGATCCTCGGAAGACCGACCCTGACAGCCTTGCAAGCAGTAACTTCGATACCTCACTTCAAAATCAAGTTTCCAACACCGAACGGGATCAGGGAGGTAAAAGGAGACTTAGATATAGCCCGAAGGTGTTATTGGAACAGCCTAATTTCTTCAGGGGTCGGGGTCAGCAAGCATTGACAGACAATGGCCATTGAGATAGAGCCATTCACGGAAGGCAGCACCGAACCACTAGCTCTGCCTGCCGAAGAAACAGAGGACATCGAATTGATACCGGGGCAGAAAGAAAAACTAATTAAGATCAGGTCAGGGTTATCCGAACCCTTCAGGACCGGGCTGATAGAATTACTCCAAGTCTACGCTGATATCTTCACATGGGAACCCAGCGATATGCCGGGGGTAAGTGAATCACTGGCTCTGCACCGACTGCACGTGGACCCGGGCAAGAAACCAGTCATACAGAAGCGAAGGATTTTCGCCCCAGAAAGACAAAAAATCATCGACGAAGAGATTGCCAAACTCCTGGAGGCCAAATTTATCTTTGAGATTGATTACCCAGAGTGGTTGGCCAATGTGGTATTGGTCCAGAAGCAGAACGGGAAATGGAGGTTGTGTATCGACTACACGGATCTGAACAGGGCGTGTCCGAAGGATTTCTACCCTTTGCCCAACATAGATCAACTGATCGACGCCACGTCGGGATATGGTATGTTGAGTTTTATGGATGCATTCTCTGGGTACCACCAGATTTCGATGAGTAAGGAAGATATTCCGAAGATAAGTTTTATCACACATCGGGTGATATACGCATACAGGAAAATGACCTTCGGGCTACTGAATGCCGGGGCTACTTATCAGCGAATGATGAACTTGGTGTTCACGAAGCAATTGGGGAGGAGCATGGAGGTCTACGTAGACGACATGATCGTTAAAAGCATGTTAGTCCGTGATCATCTTGAAGATCTGGAGAACTGCTTTGAGACAGTCAGAGAACGCAAGCTAAGGTTAAACCCGACCAAGTGCACGTTTGGGCTGGGATCGGGAAAATTTCTAGGATATTTGGTCAGCAAAAGGGGAATCGAAGCAAACCCAGAGAAAATCCAGGCAGTTCTGGATATGAAATCCCCAAAGTCATACAAGGATGTGCAGAGACTAACGGGTCGAATCGCGGCCCTTCGAAGGTTCGTCTCTAAATCAGCTGAGAGGTGCCTTCCATTTTTTGACACCTTAAAAGGACCCAAGAACGAGAAAAGTTTCCAGTGGACTTCAGATTGTGAGGACGCCTTCCAAGGGATCAAACAATATGTTTCTTCGGCACCTCTGCTGATGAAACCGATCCCTTCGGAACCCCTATATCTTTATCTGGCAGCGAGCTCGATGGCAGTAGGAGCAGCATTGGTTCGGGACAAAGGGGGAATTCAGTTCCCCGTATACTACGTCAGCCACGTGCTTCGGGACGCAGAACTTCGATACCCGAACCTGGAAAAATTTGCCTACGCTTTAATCATTGCAAGCAGAAAACTTCGACATTATTTCCAGGGTCGGGTGGTGGTGGTATACACCGATCAGCCATTGAAGAAAATTCTACATCGACCAGAGGTTTCGGGAAGACTGGCGGCATGGGCAATGGAGCTAACACAGTTTGCGCTAGAATATCAACCCCGAACAGCAATCAAAGGACAAGCGCTAGCAGATTTCGTCGTGGAAGGTTCGTTCTCGGAGCCAGATGTGGGATCGGTGACCGAAACGCAACACATAAAGACTTCATGGACACTATATGTCGACAGGTCATCAACGTCAGACATCAGTGGTGCAGGGGTCATACTGACGAGCCCCGAAGGATTCAAAGTCCAACAAGCTATTCGATTTCGGTTCAAAGCAACCAATAACGAAGCAGAATACGAGGCCATTCTAGCCGGGTTAAAGTTGGCCCGAAGCCTAGAAATACAGAACTTGGTCATCTATAGTGACTCGCAGCTGGTCGTCAAACAAATTTCGGGAGAGTATGAGGCTCGGGGGGCAAGAATGGCGAAGTACTTAGCCGAGACAAAGAATAGACTGACATACTTCAACTCGGTCAGCTGTCAGGGAGTGAATAGATCCGACAACACGGTAGCAGATGCCCTGGCCCGGCTGGCGTCGACTGAAGCCAGCTCCTTCGACGGTTCGGTGTATCTGGAGACATTGGAACAGCCAAGTGTCCCGAAAGAAGAGGTGCTATGTGTTGATCGGCTGAACTGTTGGTTTACACCTTATATTTTTTTTTTGGCTGATGGAACATTACCTTCGGACCGGATTCTGGCAAGGAAGATCAAGCACCGAAGTTCGAATTTTGTACTGATCGACGGAGATTTGTACCGAAGGGCCTTCAGCTCTCCCTTACTTAAATGTTTAACACCGTCAGAGGCGAGCTACGCACTTCGGGAGGTACATGAAGGGATTTGTGGGGATCACATGGGCGCCAAGTCACTGGCGCATAAAATTCTAAGACAGGGGTATTACTGGCCAACCATCTTCACAGAGGCCAAGGAACTCGTCAAAAAATGTCCCAAGTGCCAACTAAACAGCAACATCCCACATCAACCGCCTGAAGAACTCTACTCGGTCTTGTCCCCGATCCCCTTCGCAGTATGGGGAATTGACATCCTGGGGCCTCTACCGAAGGCCAAGGGACAAGTCAACTTTATAATAGTGGCTATCGATTACATGACAAAGTGGGTCGAAGCCAAGCCACTGCAGAAGATCACCGAACAGGAATGCCTTAAATTTTTGAAAGAAGGAGTAGTTTATCGGTTCGGCATTCCGATGGCAGTAGTCTCAGATAACGGTAGACAGTTCGTGGGGTCAAAGTTTGAAAGCTTTCTGAAAGAGTTGGGAATTCAACACCGGAAGACCTCGGTTGCCCACCCCCAGTCAAACGGTCAAGTAAAAGTGACAAATCGAACCCTACTCAACGGGATAAAAAGAAGACTTGATGAGTTGAAAGGTCGATGGCCCGAAGAACTATTCAGTGTTTTGTGGGCATATCGAACAACCCCGAGGATAACCACTGGAGACTCACCTTTCTGACTGGCCTATGGAATCGATGCACTCATACCAGTAGAGATCGGTTCCCCCACCCTTCGGGTCAGCCAGTACAAAGAGCTCTACAACGATGAAGGCTTGAAAGTAAATCTGGACCTGCTGGATGAAGCTCGTGACGCCGCGGTGTTGAGGTTGGTCGTTTATCAACAGAAGACAGCCCGACACTATAACCAGAAGGTGAAGCCGAGGAGGTTCGAGGTAGGAGATTTGGTGCTTCGGGAGGCAGAAGCATCAACCCCCCAGAACATAGGAAAATTAATGCCTAACTGGGAGGGGCCGTATGAGATAGTAGAAGTGCCGAAGCCAGGGACTTACTGGCTTCGGGCAATGGATGGGTCGGAGGTAAAGAATACATGGCATGCTGGAAGACTTAGGAGATATTACCAGTAAATACATGCCTATTCTTTCCTTCTAATGGTGTAATTTATGCAATTTATCAATGAAATGAAAACTTCTCTCAGAGAAACGTTTGTACTTCATTTTAATCTTGCACTGCTTTACCGATCATATGAGCTTCGAGCGAAAAATGATCAGATGGTCCGAGAGAACTTAACTGACTGATAAAACGCCACAAGTATAACTGATCGATAAAAGTTACAAATCCGAGACAGTACGCTTTAGACATAAATTCACAGACAGTCAAAAATAACCTAACTGTGCGATAAAAGTAAAGTTAAACTGATCGAGATAACTACTTAGAAATCTTTTGTCTTCATTCATATTCTAAAGGTTTTATAGTTCCCGACCAGATAGGCTTCGGGTACATACACCGTCGGCCTCTCTGGTCAGGTTGAATTACAAAACTTAGAAAAGTAAAAACTACAAGTATAAACAAGTTCAAGAGAAAATTAAGGGGAACCAGCATCGGCTTCGGCATCGGACTCCTCGTCAGAAGAATCAAGGATCGAGGCATCCAGACCAGCATCAACAAGCTTCGCTCGGGCCTTCTCCCGATAAGCTTCGACACCTTCTGCAAACTGGGTCATAATCTTATCGGTCAGGGCGGGCGACTCTTCGTATTCTCTGATGGCATCCTGCTTAATGATGGCCTGTTCGGCCATCAAAGTGTTGTTCGCGTGGATCAAGGTACTCAGCTGAGCATGAACCCCCGCGAACTTCCCCTCGATGACCTGAAGGTTCCCCACCAGGGTCCTATTCTCTTCGACCAGAAGTTCCTTATCCTGCACTAGCTTTTTGGCGTGACCATCGAGACCGACGACTCTTGTTGAAGTAATGAATGTTGGTCTTTGAGTTCGGCGATTCGGTGGTTAGCCCGGGTCACCTTATTTCTGGTGTCAGCATGAAGGTCTCTTTCCTTCTTCAACTCGGCATCCCGAGCCCGAAGCTCACCCTGGAGAAGCTCCACATCGGTTCTCAGCTGGACCTCTCTCTTAGTAGATCGGGCAAGAGGAGCGATAGCCCGAGCGAGGATGGCATTGGCCTAAATACAGAAGCGGATTGATCAGACAACAAAAAGGTAAAGGAAAATATATATACAAACGAGGATGAATACCTGAGTTTGCGCTCGGATATATGAAACCAGAAATTCCTCGGACGAGAAGTTCTTGAACCGCTCATCGTCATCGGAAAGCTTGAATTGATCAAGCAAATGGAAAGGAAATTTGTCAGCTGGGCTCTTCGGCCAACAGGTAGTTGGTGATCCTCCGGAAGAGCTAGCTTTGGACTTCGGGGAGGAAGCTTGGATCGGGGCAACGACCTCCTCGGCTTGGGGGGGCCCTTCGATCAACTGCGACTTCTTCGAGGCCGGTTCCAGAAGCTGATCCTCGGTATCCTCCGAATCTTCTACCACCGCCACTATGGTCAGAGGTGGGGGAGTTGACTTGAGAACAAGCTTCGGCGGGGCCACAACGATGGCCTTGGGGGGAGCTCGAACAGAAGATCTCTTCTTTGTCTTCTTTAGCAAAGACATCTTGTCGGCCCCCTTCATCTGCAACACACTTTTCGTGGAAGCATCAGCCTTGGAAGGTTCGGGAAGAGGACCGGTTGATGAACCGATAGACATTTCGGCAATAAGAACAGCCTCGTCTGAAGGAGAGTCATCAGTGGCAGGGAGATGGATGGGCTCGACGAGGATCAGCAGTGGGGACAGAGCCACTTCAGCATTGTTAGGCTTGAAGATGGTCACTACAACACAAAATAAAAGGATCATTAATAAAATCGAAGCAAAGGATCGGGAGAATAAGAAAATGGGTTCGGATAGGACAACTTACAGCCGTGTTCGTAAAGCCAGGATTCGTTGGACACGATCCCCAGACCCCAGCTGGTCTGCTTCAGAAGGGCGTAAAACTTCTTGAAGGCAACCGAATGACTCTTTGGAAATTTGTTGACCTTCATGGGGATGTCTTTGGGACCAGCCCAGTTGGGGAGTAGGTTGAGATCAGTTCCCCTCATGAAGAACCATTGTGAATGCCACCCCTTGTTACTGGATGGGGTCTTCACGAAGGTGTCCCGTCCAGGAACACGGTTCAGATGGCGTAGGCCGGGCTCTTTTGACCGACCAACCGAGAACAGGACGAAGAAGAAGTCTAGCCCGGGGGTGATGCCAGCCTCCTAGCAGAGGGCGATGAAGCTGATCAGCTGGATGTAGGAGTTGGGAGCCAGCTGGGAGAACCCGATCCCTACCAGGCAGAGGAAAGAAGAGACGAATTCGTGGAGGGGGAACCGAATCCCGTACCTTAGGGCATACAGATGGACGGCTACCCAATCGCCCTCGGATCGGTGATACATCCTCTCGCTGGCCTCGGGAACCCGAAGCTTATATTCTTTGGGGATGTTGAATAAGGTTCGGATGTCCGACAGTTGAGAGGGGGTGATGGAAGATTTGGTGTTGATGACAGCGTAGTCGGTTTTCGAAGCGTAGAGTTGGCGAATTCGGGTTTTGGCATTCTCCACGGAGACTTCGACCGGAGCAGCCTCCAGCTCGACTTGGAGAAGGTCGCCGGAAGTGAGAGTGGGAGTGTCGACTGCTGCGACTGTTGTGGGACGAGGATCGCTGGAATCAGCCATTTGTGGTGGTTTGAAAGGAGGAAAGGTACAAGACAAGAGTTTAGAGGGGAAATGGCACGGATTGAAGAAATCTGGAGAAAAGGGTATCTCGCCGAAAATCGCCCTTGCCGGAAAAACTTTAGAGAAAATTTTCAAAATGTAGATGGCTCGGAAAAGTGATAGTGATGGATGTTGGGGGACTTATATAGCATGTCCGGCACTGTTTCTAATTGCGGTTATTTATGGTAGATGGGGCCCAGTTATGAAAAAGCGTGTACCAGCTCGTTTTTCGTGAAGAAACCGCTTGGGTTCCCGAGACAACTCATCATTATGGCGTGACTATCCAAATTCATGTCCTTTCAAGTCTCATATCAAAAATATCTTATAACAAGAGACTGGGGGGCAATGTTCGGGAGTGTTTTACCGACCCTCTTTTGGGCTGAAGGCTTGGGCCGGGTCAAAGGAGGTCGGGCTCATGTGTTCGGTAGCATAGAGGAGGATGGGGTCGGGTGCCCGAGTACAATAGGCCGGGGTCGGGGTCGGGCCTTCGCGTCTTTTGGGACAGGGCCCAGACCGGTGTTTTTGTCTGGCTGATAGGTTGGGCCTAAAAGTTTGAGCAGCCCACATGCAGAGTTGGGGTGATAAGGAGTTTACGTGATTAAGGGTCCTAACCCTAATCATATGATGACAAGGTAACTTTAAAGGTAGTATTGGAAAGGGATTCCACTTGCACCTTTTAAAAAGATCGTGTTGGACCCAATTATGGTAGCTAACATGTTTAGGAGTCCTACTCTAATTCGGAGAAGGATACCAAGGTGGAGGGACTCTATAAATACAAGGCCAAGGTTACAATTAACAGGTAATATCTTCTTTGAGCACTAAACACATAGCCTCCATTGTTAAACCTTGTGAACGGCCTGTACTTATTCTCACACCGGAGCTATCCCCCGACGGCACGGCCATCAAGCTTCTGTGTGATCTGTTATTGTGCAGGTTTTAGCGCGTGGATTCTGTGGTTGGACGCGCAGACGAAACTTGGCGTTAACACACCCTATTCATCAAATCTATGAATGCAGCAGGTGCATTAGTTAAACCAAAAGACATCACCAGAAACTCGTAATGTCCATACCGAGTTCTGAATGTAATTCTAGGTATATCCTCCTTCCTTACTTTTAATTGGTGATACCCACTACTCAAATCTATTTTCGAGAAGTATTTAGCACCCTTCAACTGATCAAACAAGTCATCTATTATTGGCAATGGATATTTGTTTTTAACAGTGACTTTATTTAATTCTCTATAATCAATGCAAAGACGCATTGACCCATCCTTCTTCTTCACGAATAACACCGGTGCTCCCCACGGTGATACGCTTGGTTGAATATATTTCTTGTCTAGTAACTCTTGCAACTGTACCATCAGTTTCTTCATTTATACTGGAGCCATTCTGTACGGGGCCTTAGATATCGGTGCTGTCCCTGACACTAAGTCGATCACGAACTCAATTTCTTTGTTAGGCGGAAGTCCTGGAAAATCCTCCGAAAAAACATCTTCAAATTCCCTCACCACTGGTATCTCTTCCAGCTTCACACCCTTTTTCTGAGTATCAACTATGTAAGCTAAATAACCCACACAGCCTTGACTCAACAATTTCTTGGCTTGCATAATCGTCAGACATCTCATTTGTCTAGGTGACTTGCTACCATAGAATACTACCTTTGACGGAGTCATAAGGTTTACACACTTCTTTTGGCAATCAATTACCGCTCCATATTTGAACAGCCAATCCATTCCCAAAATAACATCAAACTCTCTAAGTCTAATCGGAATCAAATCTACCATCAAGATATTCTCCTTAATGTTCACCCTACAGTTCTTGTATACGAATCTAATAGGGATAACTTCCTTATTCACAATTTCTATGTTCAAAGGAAAATTCAGTTCTTCTCTAGGCAATTCTAACCTCCTAGTAAATTCATCAGAGATAAACGAGCAAGTAGCACCCGAATTAAATAATACATATGCACTTATATCATTGATTGGGATAATACCTGACATCTTTTAATTGCACAGCATCCTGCACAGTCATGTTGAAGGTTCTAGCTATGGGTTTGTTTGATGTTGTACCTCCACTATTACCTCTATTGCTTTTGGTTGTCACTCCATCCTTCTTCTTAGGGCATTCACGAGCAAAGTGATCCTTGGATCCGCACGTGAAGCACACGTTCTTCTTAGGTTGAGTGCAATTTGGGGCGATGTGACCCTCCTGGCCACAATTGAAGCATACTCGTTTCCCCATCAAGTACACACCCTTATGAATCTTTCCGCATGTAACACATGCTTCAAATTTCTTGTTTTGCTGGTTACCCTATTGGTTTCCAACACCCTCGTTTCCATTCCACTTCCTCTTCAAGTTGTTGTTGTTGTTGTTGTTGTTGTTTCCACTACTACCACCTCCATTCTTAGTCTCCACCTCATTCTTCTTCCTCTTTTGTTCCTGATTGAACTTTGTCACTGCCTCGCCCCCACCTTTAGCGAGTATTGCTTTCTCTATCACTACTGCGAAAGTCTTCAATTGGAACAGGGAAACCCTACTATACAACCAGGGCTTCAGTCCCTGTTTAAACCTCTTCACCTTGCGTTCGTCCGTGCTGACTTGATAAGGCGCAAACCTCACCAACTCGTTGAATTTAGCGGCATACTTGGATACCGTCATCGTTCCCTGCTTCAGTTCTAAAAATTGCACTTCCAGTTGACCCTTCGAACTCTCGGGAAAATATATCTCGAAGAATATCTCCTTAAACCTATCCCAGGTCATCATCCCTGGTCCTTCTCGAGTTTTATTGGCCTACCACCAATAACTAGCTTCTACTTTCAACATGAATGTTGCGAAAGTAGTCTTCTGGTCATCCCCTACCCTAGCAACATTGAACACCTTTTCTATCTCCATAATCCAAGTCTGTGCCTCGACTGGATTCACTGACCCACAGAATTCAGGTGGTCTAACCGCCTTGAACTCCTTAAACGTTATTCCTTAGTTCTGTGGTTGATTCTGCAACGCTCCTGTCAGTAACGTCACTAATTGTTGAATGGGGTTACCATCAACATTGTCGTTATTGTTGGTTCCTTAGGTGGTTCTCTATCGTGGTGGTTGACATCTGGGAGGCATTTTCTGTTAAAAATACACTCATTAGATTATTATTAAACTCTTTTAAGTAATTTCTACTTAACTTGCCTCCACAAAAGAAATAACCACATAATCACGTAACACTTTAAAAAAAATAACAACTTTTATTTATTCATAACCTCTTTGAAAATATAAAACAATAGCATCACTGCTATGTACATTACTTTCCTGAACTACAAAAGTTTCAGGATAACATCATCGTCATATCCCATAGGTTACATAACACTTGGGACTTATAATTTATTTAATATTTATAACTCGAATAACAACTACGATGTTGTACTAAGATACAACTTAGCCTTACTACGCTCTTCTTCCATAATCCGAAACATTGTTCTACGATCTAATACGTAGGATGGCAGCGTCTCGAACTGAATAGGATATCCCATGACCCGATCTTGAGCTCGATTAATCGTGATGTTGAATAATTTATCCATCTCTTCCATCTTCATCCTCTTTTCCTACGCATCTCTTGCTGCTATTTCGGTTAGTTGAAAAGCTTCCTCGTAGGCATCTTCAGCTCTTGCCCTCTTAGTAGCTTCTTCCCTCAGCATGTTCTTCAGTTCTGCTACCTCCTCGATCAGTTGTTCTTTCTCTCCTTCTGTCTGTTCTAGCTTCTCCTTGACATTAGTCAGTCGTTCCTCACGATCCAGGATCTCATCGTCCTTATGTGTCATTGGAGCCTGTTGATCAACTATTATCTCTTGCAATTCCTCAACTGTATCCTGAAGTTCCACATTGCCGTCGTAGACTTCACCGTACATACGAGCAGCTATCGAGGTTAGTGGAGTCTCTTCCTCCTCATCCTCGTCATCCTCATCCTCCTGTGACAACTCAATAGGATCCTCCTCATCCGTTTCCACATCATCATCCTCATCTTCAACCACTGTGACCAGTGGGGCTAACTCCCGTGGCAGTAGTTATTCCCAAATAACCTGAATATCGCGAGGCTCCACCTCTATAGGCATTTGAGGTCCCTCCTTCCTAGCCTGACTGGATTCTCCGACATTAGTCATCCTGACAACAAAATTTTAAGTTTTAATTATTAATCATTACTACTCGACACTCACGAGTACATAAGTTATAAACACATAAGTACATAAGTGTTTTATTACTTCTTCGTTAAAACTCGATAAGAGTTTCTCACCACTATATTTTCAAAGGTTACATCCTAAGGCTTTTCCCCCACTCATAACCTAAGGCTTTGATACCAACTTGTGACACCCTCAAATCTCGGTACTTCATTACCTCAAGATTTGGAGTTCACGTAGTCAAAACATTTATATCTAACTACCCAATCATAATAAATTGAATAATAAAAACCTGCTCATACAAGATTACTTTATTCAAAACATTATCCCCTAGGTTCTCTAACCTTTTATACAATCATTCAAGTGCAGAAATTAAATTATTACATCACATCATTATTAAAAGTCTATCATCATAACGATAAAACAAAATTATAAGTCTTCATCACTTGTACATTTTTTCCTTCCCTTTGCTAGTTGTAGGTTTATCTACCTTCTCAATCATAGCTGCAATAAGTGTATAAATATGCAAGAGTGAGCAAACAAAGCTCACTTGAAATAAGAATAAATATCTTTACATCATTTGCCAAATAATAGGCTCAATAGAACTGAATGATAAGCTCTATTAACATTACAACCTTTGCCAACTCATAGGCTCAATAGAACTGAATGATATGTTCTATTAACATTCTTAAACATACTACTGAGGGTCAAATGACCATGAACCATGTCCACAGTTATAAGTAAACTTTCAACTTTAACTTTAACAGTCATATGACTATAAGGACTCCACGTACTTAGGGGGATCAATCCTTCGTACAATGTATTGTGCACAGCCATTTCAACGCTAAGCGTAAACCCCTAAACATAGGGTTGTTCATCTCAGTATTTAGAGTACAAGTCCGCACCAAAGAAAGTTTGGTTTGGATAAGCTTTCAAGGGTAATTGAAGTTTAATGATCATCAACTAGGGAACTAGTTGAATCAATAATGCTTGATAACACAATAGTTGTTTAATAACAACATAACTTAGAACATTTGAGAATCATAGATGAACTGATTATACATATCAAACTCATGCTTGAAATAACTATAAAGCATAAGCATTCAATAAAATGAATAAAATGGTTAACCTTTGCTTGAACAGTAAAATAAGCTAAGGTTCGAGTCTTATAACATTAGAAATGAAATTCCTGAATGTACATTTAACTGATAGCAAGCTGGAAACTAAAAACTTGCCCAACAAGGTATTAACTCATGCAAAGAATTAAAACAGTTCAATAATAGAGATGAGAATTCAAAACTACATTCATTATACAATAATAGAACTTAAGAAACTTGCTTAACTGTAAACAAGTTAGAACGAATCAATCAATAAGAATTTCCAATAACCTTAAAGTTAGAGTTTGCTCGAATGAATTTTAGAAACAATTGACTTATTCAATAATAGTTAAGATAAAAAGCTTGCTCAATCAAAAGAATGAAGTTACACAATATAATAATAAAATTAACTCAACGAAAGTGTAGAGTTAGAAAACTTGCTTCGAGCGTAAGCTAAAATATTAAAGCTCACGTTCACCTATACACAGTATTAAAACCACAACATCTATTAAACATACTAATATTCACTTTTCAATATCAAACACATTATTAGCTAAACTTGTTATTTTAGCACAAATCTTATGCTACCATTTACATTTCAGAATTCCCAAGTGTTAATCATCACAACACTTAACTAACGTTCATTGTATAAACTATGTTATCACATAACGCGTTCTCACTTTACTAATTATTTTTGCAACTTTGAACTTACTAACCACAATACACTATGTTATGTTAACCTTAACATTACACATTTAACATGCTAACACAATTTCAGACCATGTTATGACGCTTTCCCAAATCTGCAGAAGTCAAAATCTCAAACCAGGGTATGGCGCAGCTGCGCCATACAAAGGCTTGGGACCGGCGCAGCTGCGCCGTTTTCTGCCATGGCACCGGCGCAACTGCATCGGTGTTCAAACAGACGCAGACACGACATGAACAATAGCTGACTTTAGCCCAACAAACACAAATTTCACCCAATAAACAGTAATATTAACACGTAAAATAAATATACAACTATCATAAACATGATTGCTCACCATTACAACCACTTAACACAATTTATCAACAACTAAAACTATTTTAATTTCTCAAAATTCATATTATCATACAAAAACTCAATTTTTTTGATATTCATTCTAAAAATCATCACTGTGAATTCAATACTTAACCAAATCATCTCATTCAAATTATGTAATGTTCGTATCTCAATGAACTATCATATACAAGCGTCAATTTACAATTTCACACACTAATTGGCCACTAAAATTGATACTTACATAGCCACACATGAAAATATATATATACTGACATTATTTCTTCATACTGTCAAACGAATTTAACATGCAAATGTGGTTTAAACATAATCTCTATCATTATAGCATGTATAACCATCATAACTTAGTTACATAACAAAATTCGGAAGAAATAGAATTTACAGAACATAGAAAAACTTTATCGTAGTTCACATATGTAGACATATATATATATTAGGGTTGTATAAAAAATACCTTCAAATTGCTTGAAATCCTTTTTGATAAACACTGTAAAATGCTCTGAAATCCTTCTCTCTCAAATTCTCTCAACTCACACAAAAACTCAGCCACTAGAATGCGTATAGAAAACAAAAGCTAAGCCAACATCAACTAATAGCCAAACGTAGGAAAATAACTGATAGTTTTAATATGCTGACTTAATTCTAATGGCAGTTACACCCTAACGTATATAATATAAATATATTATATTTATTATTTTAATTATATTTTATTTATTCTATTTATTTTATTTAAATTTGAAAAACTAGAAATTCCAAAAGCCATAAGGCTTGTTTGGCAAAACCCTTTAAATTTAAAGAATCAATATACTTGAAACTTGTTTGGACAAAACTAAATTAAAACTACTTTAATTTATTTTAATAACGCCTTATAATATAGTTATTTGTCACACTATATTTAATCAAGCTTTCATATTTATTAATTAATTCAAATCATAATTAATTAAATTAATCCTTTAATCACATAACACAATACAAATAATTACCCATTAAATTGAAATATTAATATAATAATCATTTTCTTAATTCATCAATTATTTATTTAATAAATAATTAACCAAATAAAATCAAATCAATTAAACAATTGTTTATTCAACGATAAACACATCCACTAAATATTTATATAATTCAATAAATATTTAATATTACAATTAAAATTCTGAAATGTTACATAACCTGTCTACGCGGACTACCGCATGCATGGTGAATTCTTCTGTTATTCCATTCTTTATTATTCCGTTGGAATAACCTGTCTATGTGGATTACCGCATGCATGATGAATGATCCTTCATATTCATTCTTTATTAAATTGTGGAAATGATCTGTCTACGTGGATTACAGCATGGCGGGTGAAAATCTATTTGCAGTTTCGTATATTCTATTATACTCGGATGAGATATCATTTTTTGTACTCTTCATGGAATATCATTTTTTTGGTATTTTCTTTTACAAGTTACTTTTCACCTGGTTACTATTCACTCTAGTATTATTCACTCGGGTATTTGGGACACTTTTTGTGTCAGAATACTATTCACGAGTTACTATTCATGGATTACTATTCATTCGAATATTATTTACTCGGGTATTTGGGATACTTTTCATGTCAGGATACTATTCACAAGGTACTATTCCCGAAGTACTATTCACGGGGTACTATTCACCAAAAAAATATATTCTTTTCTGTCCAAATTATTTTTGGTACATGAATATTAATCTTGAATTTTACTCTACAAAGCAGTATCATGTTGACAATTTGGACGTTATTGATTTCTGGATAAATTAAATTATAAATCTTTAAAATTTATCCTTGAACTTGTTTTATTGAATTATTATGTCATTGTCATCATCCTCATGCTTATATTGTGATGAAAGTCATCTTTAGCTTACGTGCATAGATGGACTTGGTATGATTAAGACCAGGGATTATTCGGTATAATCATGACCGTAATGTGACGAATGATGTGGTGAAAGTCCTCATTGAACCGTAGTGCATTGACGGACAGTTATGGGTATGATTATGACCAGAGATTATTTGGTATAGTCATGACCATTGATGATTATATGAATATCCTTGGCCCGTAGTGCAGGGATGATTCGATGATGTGGTTTATTTATTAAGCTGAGTCTCAACAATAAAGTTGATGAAAAACTTTTTAAATCATAGAAGATAGTAGATTTTATGCTTTACTTGACTCTTCTAATGGATTGCTTATTCCGCTGCAGTTAAACTTGATGTTTGTTATATTTTATCAGTTTAACACTGTTGAAGGCTAACGATAAATTATTCTGCATTATCTTAGTCATAATATTTTTTACTAGGCTAGTTGAGCTCACCCTTTTGCTTTCTTTGTTCTCTTCAGGAAATGAGAATATAGCTGGGACGAGTCAGGAAACAGATTGACAGTCCAGATGGTTGTTTTAGTAGTACTCACTATTCTATAAAATAGTGTGACAATAAATGTAATGAGGACTCCATTGAGTGTGGATATTGTCTAGATGACAAAATTCTTATTAAAACTCTTAGATTATGTTTTGTCATATTTTACACGACTGTTGTTTAATTAAGTTGTATTTGAATTTTGTACCATGTATCTGACGACCCAAGATGGGTGACGTATACCTGTTTTGGGGGCGTCATAGTTGGTATCAAAGCTTAGAGATATGATCCTTGGCTGAGATGTGAGACAAGAACTAGGAGAGGAGAGACGAAAAATTCTTTCGCTAGTATGACCTACCTAAGTTTATTTGGTATTTAATTGGTCAGTCGGAGTATAGGGATAATATGTGATATGTTAATTAACCCTTGATTTGTGGCAGTATTTGAAAATGGCAGCTGGAAATGTTAACGATGGAGCTAATGAGACCGTGGAGACACCTCTAATCACCAACCAGGATAATGTGATGTCAGGCGAAGAAGGAATTAGAGATATCCATGTGATGAGTGAAGAATTAATAGTTGCACCCGAGCTAGTCGCAGAGGTAGCAGCTGAGAGTGAGGAAGAAGAGGAACCTGAGGAGAATATATTAGAAGAACTTTATGATAAACATGTAGAATTGCAAAATCGTATTCATGAGTTAGAAGAGCAGGCTGAAGAACGGCAGGCGGTCGTGGAGTAAAAGGATGCAACAATTCAAGCTTGTGTTACTCGATATGTGATGCTTGAACAGTAGCACTCTTTGGCAAAGTATAAGATGATAAAGCTGGAATCTGAGCTGAAAGAAGAAATAACTGAACGAGTGAGAATGAGTGATGCATGGGTAAAAGCCGCACGACGCGTTGATATTGTGGAAAGAGACGTCCGATCTAAGAAGGCTAAAATAGATGATATGCATTTCTCTTTTTGGATAGCAATTGAGAGAACCCAACGTCGAGTTTTGAATTACCCTATACATTGTGGTCAACCCCAATTCGATATGGATCGAAGATTAATGATTCAGATCATGAAACAGGAGTACGACGAAGCAGTTGAGGGTGAAATATTCCCTATAGAAAAGTTAATTTTAACGGTAGTGATGACACCAAATGCTGCCCCAGACAAGTCAAAGCCAGGTAGTTCAGGCGAGAGCAGTTGTCATGACTTCCCAACAAGTGAGGAACCCAAATGAAGTTAGCACGGGTTAGTTAATTATAAATTCTTGCGAAGTCTATACCTTATTCGATACCAGTTTTACCCACTCTTTTATTTCTCCTACTTTTGCTCAATGTTTAAATTTGACTCCAGAGAAATTAGACTTTGATTTATCTGTTGAAACTCAGTTGGGAAAAGCCTTCGTTACCGCTACTATTTATAAATCTTGTTTGATTCAAATCAACACTTTCACGCTACCTGTTGATCTTATCTCTTTGAAAATACTTGCATTTGATGTGATTTTAGTAATCGATTGGTTAACTACTCATCATGCTTTTCGTAAGGTTGTTAGCTTTCATATTCCTAACCAACCTGTTATGCGAATTCAAGCAACCAAACCACTAAAGTCAATCATTATCATATCAAGCCATAAGTAAAGAGCCCCGAGCCTTTCGCTGGTGACTTCCTTTGTGGAATGCACCAAAGCTAGACTATCCGTAGGGGACGTCGTGAATAACGTTGGCAAGTGGATAGGTATCAATGTGACGTGCTATCCAAGTCTTGGATGAGAATCATAGATTTTGAATGATATTTCTATTGTTAATAAATTTCTTGACGTATTCTTGAAGACTTCCTAGCCTACCCCCAGAGCGTGAAATCGAATTATGTATTGACCCCAGTACAAAACTCATTTCTAAAACCCTTAAATATTTCTTCAAGCAAAACGAATGTATCATGTGACAAGGACGTTGGCTCGAGCTGTTGAAGATTACGACTATGCAATTCAATATCATTGTGGAAGAGCGAACGTGGTAGCTGACGCGTTGAGTAGAAGATCGTATGCGTTTACGAGTGCGATGTTGTTAATACAAAAACCCATTTTGTTTAACTTACAAATGATGAAGATAGAGTTAAAAACTCTAGGGACGCACGTGAAGATAACGAATATACGAGTAGAATCGACTTTAATCGATAAAGTTAAAGGCCTCTCAAGCTACATACTCAGAGCTAATGAATGTGAAGAAGAAGGTTTAAGAGGACGTTATTCTAGAAGCAAGAATCGACGAAGAGAGGAAATCTCAACCCTCGATTTAATTGGCCCATTTGAAATCCTCGATCGAGTAAGAACTGTGGCCTATAGACTCGTTTTACCACCAAATATGTCGAGTGTTCATAACATTTTTCACGTATCGATGTTACGTAATTATGTGGACGACCCCAACCACATTATTAAATTAGAACTAGACGAGATAGCAGAAGATTGAACGTATGAGGAGATACGTGTTAAAATCTTGGATAAGAAGGATCGTATTTATCACTCAAAAGTTATACCTCAAGAGTTAGAATCTGAAATGAAATCAAGGTATCCTCATCTCTTCAGCATACCAGGTACGTACGTAAATTTCGAGGGCAAATTTTATATGGAGGGGAGATTGTAAGACCCCGAATTTTATGAAATAAAAGTATTCAATTTTTTTATAAATATTATTTTATTTCGTAAATGGTTAAATTGATAAAAGGTTAAAGTTAAGGGTAATATGTGAAAAACTTTGCAAAGTAAGCAAGTTGTTATAAAATTTCATTTGGTCAGGAAATATTCTTTTTGTCGGAGAATATCCGTACGACGGCACAATTATTGGTGGACCCCACAACAGAAGTATTGTCGTATTTAGAAAACGGCAGAATTATCTTTTTATAAAAATAACGGCGAAAGTGTTACCGTTAAAACTGTTAAACTACCCGGTAGTAAAAGTACATTAATATGCGTGGTTGCATAATAGCACATGGTATTGATTATTGATACTTACGTAAGAAGTCACTTAGTTATACTCAATTGTTACTACAGTAATTACCGCATAATATCTCTCATATTATTGATTCAATTATTGTCACAATATCATCTGCATAATATTTTATATTATTAAATCAATAATTGAGACGATAAAGTTATTCATATTATTATTTGCAATATTGACAATGTCTAGAAAGTTCTGTCAAGGAGAGGTTTGGTCATCTAATTGCGTGCCAATAGGGAGAAATCCTTATTGAAAAGTCCCCTCTTTCCTGGGAACAACCTGGTTGTTAAATATTGTGAATTATAATATTAATGATGAATAAGTTCGTGTTGATTAAAGATGAAATTAATAGTTTCATTGTGTTGAAATTATTAATGTTAGTGAAAATCGACATTTATTTCGATAATAATTGATGTCTGGAAGTTATCGTGTAATTAACCGGATAAATGAGTAATTAATTACTATTGATTCACATAATAATAACTATTTGTTCACATGTATGTACTATTGATTTACATTTGTACTATTAGGGGTGGTGGTGCAAGATTGATAATACTTGCATGACTAAATTAAAAATAGAGGTATAGATGAAGGTACTATACTGTAATTAGTTTTTTTCACATGATTATACTATTAAGTTACATGAATGAACTATTAATTCACATAATTTACTATTAGGGGAGGTGGCGCAAGTTTGATAATACTTGCAGGACTAAATTAAAAATGAAGAAAAAGAGGAAGGTATTATACTGTAATATTTCGAACACCAAAACGTGCAATTATCGAAACTATATTTTTCTATAAATAAAAGCTCATTCTTCCTTCATTTCTCACCAATTCACTAAAGCTATAGAGCAATTATTATAGAAAGAAAGAAGAAGAGAAGTCTGCTACCTCACTATTCCAGGATCAAGTTTTCTTCTAAGGTAAGGGGTATTATTCCTTCGTATTCATGAAGAGAGTTATTTTCTTTCAATACTCGTAAGGGTTGTTGTGAGACCTCAGATTTTATGAATAAAGATGTAAATTTCTCGAAATATTTTTTTGAATATTATGGTGTGGATTTGATATAATGTTATAGTTCGGGGTAATATTTATAAATTTTGTAAAGTAAGCAAGCTGTTATATAATATTCGATTGGTCGGGAAAAATTCGTTTTAACACGGAATATTCGTACGACGGCATAATCATTGGTGGACCCCACAACGGAAGTATTATCGTAGTAAGAAAACGACAGAATTATCATTTTATAAAAATAACGGCGAAAGTGTTTCCGTTAAAACTGTTGAACTACCCGGTAGTAAAAGTACAGTAATACACGTGGTTACATAGTAGCACACGGTATTGATTATTGATGCTTACGTGAGAAGTCACTCAGTTATATTCAATTATTGCTACAGTAATTGCTGCATCATATCTCTCATATTATTGATTCAATTGTTGTCACAGTATCATCTGCATAATATGTTATATTAGTAAGTTAATAATTGAGACGACAAAATTATTCATGTTATTATTTGTAATATTGACAATGTCTAGAAGTTCTGTTAAGGAGAGGTTAGATAATCTAATTACGCGCCAATAGGGAGAAATCCTTATCGGAAAGCCCCCTCTTTCCTGAGAATGATCTAGTTGTTAAATATTGTGAGTTATGATATTAATGATGAATAAGTTTGTGTTGATTAAAGATGAAATTGATAGTTCTATTGTGTTGGAATTATTAGTGTTAGTGGAAATTGACATTTATTTTGATGATAATTGATGTCTGGAAGTTATATTGATCAATCGGGTAATTAACCAGATAAATGAGCAATTAATTGCTATTATTTCACATGCTTATAAATATTTGTTCACATGTGTGTACTATTGATTCACATTCATTTACTATTAGGGGAGTTGGTACAAGATTGATAATACTTGCATGACTAAGTTAAAAATGGAGGTATAGTTGAAGGTACTATACTGTAATTCGTATTTTCACATGATTATAACTATTGAGTCACATGATTGAACTATTGATTCACATTATTTACTATTAGGGGAGGTGGTGCAAGTTTGATAATACTTGCAGGACTAAATTAGAAATGAAGAAAAAGAGGGAGGTATTATACTGTAATATTCTGAGCCCCAAAATGTGCAATTATTGAAACTATATTTTTCTATAAATAGAAGCTCATTCTTCCTTCATTTCTCACCAATTCGCTAAAGTTATAGAGCATTTATTATAGAGAGAAATTATAGAGAGAAAGAAGAAGAGAAGTCTGCTACATCACTATTCCAGTATCCAGTTTTCTTCTAAGGTAAGGGGTATTATTTCTTTCGTATTCATGAAGAGAGCTATTGTTATTCCATTCTTTATTATTTTGTTGGAATAATCTGTTTATGCGAAGTACCGCATACATGGTGAAATTCTTCTAATATTCCGTTCTTTATCATTATGTCGGAATATCCTGTCTGTGCATTTATGCCGGACCTGGTTTCATTATTTATTATTCTGTTAGAATATCCTGTCTGTGCGGATTACGCATGACCTGGTTCAATTATTTATTATTCTGTCGGAATATCTTGTCTGTGCGGATTACGCATGACCTGGTTCTATTATTTATTATTCTATTGGAATAACCTGTCTACGCGGACTACCGCATGCATGGTGAATTCTTCTGCTATTCCATTCTTTATTATTCTGTTGGAATAACCTGTCTATGTGGATTACCACATGCATGGTGAATGATCCTTCGTAGTCATTCCTTATTAAATTGTGGAAATAATTTGTTTACGTGGATTATGATGAAAGTCATAATAAAAGCATTGGACCGATGAAAATCATGGGTATATGTAGTTTTAGTAAGTGTTATGATGATTTATGTTGGTTATTATGTGAAAACATGAAAGTTTATGAAAAATCACAAAGGGTTGAAAATCATATTTTGGTTAAAATGGAACATGAAATTCAATTGACCATATCTCCTATTATATTTCAAATTTTTGAGTGTGGTCAAGTTCTAGAATTAGATATATGAGTTTTCTAACTTATCCAAGTGGAATCACCGGAAAAGGTGTTGTAGATTTTCGTGTGGATTGATTTTAACAAAGGAGTCAAAAACTGTAAAGTACTAAATAGCTACTGTCCAAAAATTTAAAAGGGCATTTTCGACCACTTAATTTATGAGAAAAATTTCGGCCTTTTGGGACATGGAAATATATGGTATAAAGTACCTCTTGTCCAAAAATGAGTTCATTCCGACTTAAAATGAGCAAGTTATGACTATTTCAACATTTAGGTTTTTCCGACGAAAAACTCTATAACCGGAGTTCTATAACTCCGATAACCATGAAATTTAAACTGGAAGCTCACGTTAACATGTGTAGGATCCTTCCAAGATTTGGGAATTTCTGGAGTTAAACTTGAGGTAGCTAATTTCTTAAAGAATTAATTAGAAATTAATTTTTGAAAAATAGTAAATGAATTTTAAAAATTTTGAGAAAAATATATGTTCAATACGAGACTATATTCTGCTAAATTCCAGAAAAGAAATATTTTTGGGACTGATTTGGTATTTTTCATGAAAATAATCTAGTTATGAGTAAATGAGTTAAAAATGTTATGTGAAGTAACAAAATTGGAAAATAGGATTTTATGGCTTGGGAATCCTATATAGTATGCAGATTTTTGATAAGGGATTTAATCATTGGCGATGAAATCTTCTGAGTATGGCATTTTTGAATGATTAAATGCATTATTTGGTAAAGTGTAAAGAATTGAAATAAATTGTTTATAAGTTTAAGAAGTGATTGAAATATTGTTATAATATTAATAATATTAGATTATGAGTTTATTAAGTGATTGATAATATTTGGATAAATTTAAAGTCTTCAATATTTATCCTTATTTTCGTTTGATTAATGCTTATATCATTGTCATCATTCTTATGCTTATATTGTGATGAAAGTCATCTTTGGATTACGTGCATGGATGGACTTGGTGTAATTATGACCAGAGATTATTCGGTGTAATCAGGACCGTAATGTGACGAATGATGTGGTAAAAATCCTTAGTAGCCTGTAGTGCATTGATGGACTGTTTTTGGTATGATTATGACCAGGGATTATTCGGTATAGTCATGACCATTGATGATTTAATGAATATCCTTGGCCCGTAGTGCAGGGATAATTCGATGATATGGTTTATTTATTAAGCTGAGCCTCAGCGATAAAAAAATTGATGAAAATATTTTAAATCATAGAAGATAGTAGATATCATGCTCTACTTGACTCTTCTAATGGATTGCTTATTCCGCTGCAGTTAAACTTGTTGTCTATTATATTCTATCAATTTAAGATTGTTGAAGGCTAATGATAATTTCTTCTGCATTATCTTAGTCATAATATTTCTTACTAGGCTGGTTGAGCTCACCCTTTCTTTCACTATTCTGTACAGGAAATGAGAACGCATCCGGGACTAGTCGGGGAACGGAGTGACGATACAGATGATAGCATTAGTAGTCCTCACTATTCTGTTAAATAGTGTGACAATAAATATAATGAGGACTCTGTTAGACCCCAACTTTTATAAATAAAGATGAATTTTCTATAATTATCATTTTTGAATATTTTGGAATAAATTTGATATAATGTTATAGTTATGGGTAATATTTATAAATTTTACAAAGAACGCAAGTTGTTATATAATATTCGATTGGACGGGAAATATTCATTTTAATAGAGAATATCGTACGACGGCACAATCATTGGTGGACCTCACAACAGAATTGTTGTCGGATTGAGAAAACGACAAAAATATTTTTATGAAAATAACGGCGGAAGTTTTACAGTTAAAACTATTGAACTACTTGGTAGTAAAAGTACATTAATACGCGTGGGTGCATAGTAGCACACGATATTGATTATTGATACTTACGTGAGAAGTCACTCAGTTTTGTTTAATTATTGCTATAATAATTGTTGCATAGTATCTCACGTTATTTGATTTAATTAGTGTCGATAATTTATATGTTATTAAATCAATAATTGAGATGACAGAGTTATTAATATTATTATTTGTAATATTAACGATGTCTAGA
This sequence comes from Panax notoginseng, assembly GCA_016801055.1. NCBI lineage: Eukaryota > Viridiplantae > Streptophyta > Magnoliopsida > Apiales > Araliaceae > Panax > Panax notoginseng. The sequence goes on along the minus strand of CM029017.1, from coordinate 58,291,095 downwards.
AGTTCTGTCAAGGAGAGATTTGGTCACCTAATTGCTCGCTAATAGGGAGAAATCCTTATTGGAAAGCCCCCTCTTTCCTGGGAATGACATGGTCGATTAATATTGTGAATTATAATAATGGTGATTAATGTTGTTGAAAATATTGATGAGATTTTTATAAAGTAATTGTGGTATTTGTGGACCCCCATTTATGATTTTTCAAAATAATCGGTAGAAAATTATTTTATATAATAAAAGGTGTGGCCACTAGTAAGGTTGATGTCTTGTGTGGGAAAGGAGGGAAGTATTTTATATATATATATATATATATATATATATATATATATATATATATATTAGTGGATTTTGGTGGAGTATTGAGCTGGATGGGGGAAGAAAGTCTAGCCACGGGTGGTGTGGAAAAAGTACTATTATTATATGTTGCTATATATATAATAATTGTGTGGGTGTGATTATATCATGTGACCAATTATATATATATATATATATATATATATATATGTATGTATTATTGTACCTTGTTTTGTTCTCTACTGATAATGCTTTGAAATTCATGGCCGAGCATTCATACGCCACTGCTAAATAATTCATCCGTGAAATCATTCGGTGCACACGGACTAAACAGTATCCCTTCAAATCTCCTATAAATAAAAGCTCATTCCTTCATTATTTCTTATGAATTCACTGAAACTCTAGAGAGAGAAAATTATAGAGAGAGAAGAAAAGTGTTCTGCTACTTCACTACTCCTATATCCAGTACTCTTCCTTTCAAGGTAAGGGATATTATTTGTTGTACTCGTAAGGGGTATTATTTCTTTTGTATTCATGAAGAGAACTTCTGTTATTCCATTATTTATTATTCTGTTGGAATAACCTGTATACGCGGGCTACCCTATACTTGGTAAAATTCTTCTGTTATTCCATTCTTTATTATTTTGTTGGAATATCCTGTCTGTGCATTTTACGCCGGACCTGGTTCCGTCTTTATTTTTCTGTTGAAATATCCTGTCTGTGCGTTCACGCAGGACCTAGTTCCATTATTTATTATTCTGTCGGAATATCCTGTCGGTGCATTTACGCATGACCTGGTTCCGTTAATTATTATTCTGTTGGAATAACCTGCCTGTGCGGTCTATCGCATGCTTGGTGATTTCTTTTGTTATTCCATTCTTTATTATACTCAGTTGGTTAAAGTTTTGACTTCTATACTCCATAAAATTAGTGGAATATTCTTGATATTTGCGCTTCATCTAGTAACCTTTTGTGAAAATATTCTTCTGAGCATTCTTGAATTTTACTCCACAAAGCAGTATCATGTTGACAATTTGGACGTTATTGGTTCCTGGATAAATTAATTCTTGAACTTGTTTTATTGAATGCTTATATCATTGTCATCATCCTCATGTTTATATTTTGTTGAAAGTCATCTGTGGCCTATAGTGCATAGATGGGCTTGGTATGATTATGACAAGAGATTATTCGGTGTAATCATGACCGTAATGTTACAAATGATATAGTAAAAGTCCTCATTGGCCCGTAGTGCATTGATGGACAGTTGTTGGCATGATCATGACCATTGATGAATACACGAATATCTTTGGCCCGTAGTGCATGGATTATTTGTTGTTGTGATACTAATGAATATCCTTGGCCGTAGTGCAGGGATGACGTGGATTATTTATTGAGCTGAGTCCCAGCGATAAAAGTAATGAAAAACTTTTTAAATCATAAAAGATAGTAGATGTTATTCTCTACTTGACTCTTTTAATGGATTGCTTATTCCGCTGCAGTTAAACTTGATGTTTGTTATATTGTATCAGTTTAGCACTATGGAAGACTAATGATAATTTATTTTGCATTATCTTAGTCATAATATTTCTTACTGGGCTAGTTGAGCTCACCCTTTTGCTTTCATTGTTCTCTTCAGAAAATGAGAACGTAGTGGGGACTAGTCGAGAAACGAAGTGACGGTTCAGATAATAGCATTAGTAGTCCTCACTATTCTGTTAAATAGTGTGATAATAAATGTAATGAGGACTCAATTGAGTGTGGATATTGTCTAGATGACAATATTTGTATTAAAACTCACAGCATATGTTTAGTCGTATTTTACACGACTGTTGTATATTTAAGATTGTATTTGTATTCTGTACCATGTATTTGTCGACTCAAGATGAGTGATGTATACCTATTTTGGGGATGTCACAGTTGGTATCAGAGCTTAGGGATATGATCCCTAGCTAAGATGTGATACTAGAACTAGGAGGGGAGAGACGGGAAATTCCTTCGCTAGTATGACCTACCTGAGTTTATTTGGTATTTAATTGGCCAGTCAAAGTGTAGGGATAATATGTGATATGTTATTTAACCATTATTTTGTGTCAGTATTTGAAAATGGCAGCTGAAAATGTCAACAATGGAGTTAATGAGACCATGGAGATACCTCTAATCACCAACCAGGATAATGTAATATCAGGCGAAGAAGGGATTAGAGATATCCATGTGGTGAAGGAAGAATTAATAGTTGCACCCGAGCTAGTCGCAGAGGTAGTAGCTGAGAGTGAGGAAGAAGAGGAACCTGAGGAGAATTTATTAGAAAATTTTTTGATCAAAATATAGAACTGCAAGATCGTATTCGTGAGTTAGATGAACAGGTTGAAGAACGGCAAGCGGTCGTGGAACAAAGGGATGCAACAATTCAAAATTGTGTTACCCGATATGTGATGCTCGAACAAAATCACGCTTTGACAGAGTGTAAGATATTAAGGTTGGAATATGAGAATTCAAATATCAAGGATCAGCTGAAAGAAGAAACAACTGAACGAGTGAGAATGAAGGATGCGTGGGTAAAAGCCGCACGACATGTTGATATTGTAGAAAGAGACGTCCGATCCAAAAAGGCTAAAATAGATGATATACATTTCTCTTTTTAGACAACAATTGGAAGAACCCAACATCGAGTTTTGAGTTACCCTGTACAGAGTGGTCAATCTCAATTCGATATGGATCGAAGATTGATGATTCAGATCATGAATCAGGAGTACGATGAAGCAATTGGGGGTGGAATATGTCCTATAGAAAAGTTAATTCCAACGGTAGTGATGACACCAAATACTGCCCCAGACGAGTCAAAGCTGGGTAGTTCAAGGGAGAGCGGTTGTCATGACTTCCCAATAAGTGAGGAACCCAAATGAAGTTATCGCGGGTAAGCTAATCATAAACCCTTGTGAAGTTTGTACCTTATTCGATACCGGTTCCACCCACTCTTGTATTTCACCTAGTTGTGTTCAACGTTTGAACATGACTATTAAGAAATTAGACTTTGACTTATCTGTTGAAACTCTGTTAGGAGGAACCTTCGTTACCTCCACTATTTATAAATCTTGTTTGATTCAAATCGACACTTTCACATTACCTGTCGATCTTATCTCTTTGAAAATACTTAATTTTGATGTGATTTTAGGAATCGATTGGTTAACTACTCATCATGTTTTTTGTAAGGTTGTTAGCTTTCATACTCCTAACCAACCTGTTATGCGAATTCAAAGTAACCAAACCACTAAAGTCAATTATTGTCATATCAAGCCATAGGTAAAGAGCCCCGATCCTTTCGTTGTTGACTTCCTTATGTGGAATGCACCGAAGCCAGACTTTTCGTGGGAGACATTGTGAATGACGATGGCAAGTTGATAGGTGTCAACGTGACGTGTTATCCAAGTCTTGGATAAGAGTCATAGTTTTGAATGATATTTCTATCGTTAATAAATTTCCTGATGTATTCCTGAAAACTTCCTAGCCTACCCCTAGAGTGTGAAATTGAATTTTGTATTGACCCCAGTACAAAACCCATTTCTAAACCCTCAAATATTTCTTTACTTAAAACGAACGTATCATGCGCCAAAGACGTTGGCTCGAGCTGTTAAAGATTACGATCGTACCATTCAATATCATCGTGTAAAAGCAAACGTGGTAGCTGACGCGTTGAGTAGAAGATCGTATGTATTTACAAGTACGAATATACAAACCCACGTGAAGATAACGAATATACTAGTAGAATCGACTTTAATCGATAAAGTTAAAGTCGCTCAAGCTACATACTTAGAGCAGATGAATGATGAAGGTTCAAGAGGGCGTTATTCTAGAAGCAAGAATTGATGATGAAGGAATAATTCAAGTCAACTCTAAACTTTGTGTTCCTAATGATCCTGAATTAAAGTATAAAATCATGATGGAGGTGCACAACACACCGTTTGCAATCCATCCTGGGAGTACCGAAATGTATCGTGATCTTCGTTATACATTTTGGTGGAGCAATATGAAGAGAGAGATAACGTTGTTTATCTCAAGGTGTCTAACTTGTCAACGAGTCAAGGCAGAGCATCAAGTACCAAAAGGTCCATTGCAACCACTTGAAATTCCAGAATGGAAGTGGGAGTACATTACCATGGATTTCGTTACTGGTCTTCCCAAGGTTTCTCAAGGCATAGATTCAATTTGGGTCATTGTTGATAGATTGACCAAGTCTGCTCATTTCTTACCAATACGAGAAACTTATACACTTGAACGTCTTGCTCGTATGTACATAAATGAGATTGTAAGACTGCATGGTATGCCAGTATCCATAGTTTCTGATCGAGACCCAAGGTTCACTTTAAGATTTTGGGTTAGTTTGCAAAAAGCTATGGGCACGATTTTACAATTTAGTTCGGCATATCATCCTCAGACGGACGGACAATCAGAGAGGACTATTCAAACTCTTGAAGATTTATTAAGACTCTGTGTCCTTCACTTCAAGGGAAGTTGGGACAAGTTCTTACCATTAGTGGAGTTTTCCTACAACAACAGTTATCAAGCAAGTATTGGCATGGCTCCATTCGAAGCGTTGTATGAAGGAAAGTGTCGTTCTCCAGTATGCTGGGATGAGGTGGGTGAAGCAACGTTGTTGGGACCGGAGTTGGTACGTATGACTATGGAAAAGATTCAAACGATCCGACAACGTATAAAAACCTCACAAGATCGACAAAAGAGTTATGCTGATCTTCATCAAAAGGACGTGAAATTCGATATGGGAGATCATGTGTGGATACGTGTTGCTCCATGGAAAGGAGTTACAAGATTTGGAAAGAGAGAAAAGCTCAATCCTCGATTCATTGGACCATTTTTAATCCTCGATCGGGTAGGAACTGTGGCTTATAGACTCGCTTTACCGCCAAGTATGTCTCGTGTTCATAACGTTTTTCACATATCCATGTTACGTAAATATGTGGAAGACCCGAACCACATTATTGAGTTAGAACCGGACGAAATAGCGGAAGATTTGACGTATGAAGAGGTTCCTGTTCAAATCTTGGATAAGAAGGAACATATTCTACGCTCCAAGGTTATACCTCAAGTCAAAGTTTTGTGGAGAAACCACGATGTTCAGGAAATGACCTGGGAGTTAGAATCTGAAATGAAATTAAGGTATCCTTACCTCTTCGACATACCAGGTACGTACCTTAATTTTGAGGGCAAAATTTCACAAGAAGGGGAGATTGTAAGACCCCAACTTTTATGAATAAAGATGAATTTTCTATAATTATCATTTTTGAATATTATGGAATAAATTTGATATAATGTTATAGTTGTGGGTAATATTTATAAATTTTACAAAGTACGCAAGTGGTTATATAATATTCGATTGGTCAGAGAATATTCATTTTAATAGAGAATATCGTACGACGGCACAATTATTGGTGGACCCCACAACGGAATTATTGTCGGATTGAGAAAACGACAAAAATATTTTTATGAAAATAACGGCAGAAGTTTTACAGTTAAAACTGTTGAACTACTCGGTAGTAAAAGTACAGTAATACGCGTGGGTGCATAGTAGCATACGGTATTGATTATTGATGCTTACGTGAGAAGTCACTCAGTTTTGTTCAATTATTGCTATAGTAATTGTTGCATAATATCTCACGTTATTTGATTTAATTAGTGTCGATAATTTATATATTATTAAATCAATAATTGAGATGACAAAGTTATTAATATTATTATTTGCAATATTAACGATGTCTAGAAGTTCTGTCAAGGAGAGGTTTGGTCACCTAATTACGCGTTAATAGGGAAAAATCCTTATTGAAAAGCCCCCTCTTTCCTGGGAATGACCTTGTCGATTAATATTGTGAATTATAATAATGGTGATTAATATTGTTGAAAATATTGATGAGATTTTTATAAAGTAATTGTGGTATTTGTGGACCCCCATTTATCATTTTTTAAAATAATCGGTAGAAAATTATTTTATATAATAAAAGGTGTGGCCACTAGTAAGGTTGATGTCTTGTGTGGGAAAGGAGGGAAGTATTATATATATATATATATATATATATATATATATATATATGTTAGTGGATTTTGGTGGAGTATTGAAATGGATGGGGGAAGAAAGTCTAGCCACGGGTGGTGTGGAATAAGTACTATTATTATATGTTGTTATATATATAATAATTGTGTGGGTGTGATTATATCATGTGACCAATTATATATATATATATATATATATATATATATGTATTATTGTACCTTGTTTTGTTCTCTACTGATAATGCTTTGAAATTCATGGCTGAGCATTCACACGCCACTGCTAAATAATTCATCCGTGAAATCATTCGGTGCGCACGGACTAAATAGTATCCCTACAAATCTCCTATAAATAGAAGCTCATTCCTTCATTATTTCTTATGAATTCACTGAAACTCTAGAGGGAGAAAATTATAGAGAGAGAAGAAAATTGTTCTGCTACTTCACTACTCCTATATCCAGTATTCTTCCTTTCCAGGTAAGGGATATTATTTGTTGTACTCGTAAGGGGTATTATTTCTTTTGTATTCATGAAAAGAACTTCTGTTATTCCATTATTTATTATTTTGTTGGAATAACCTGTATACGCGGGCTGCCCTATACTTGATGAAATTCTTCTGTTATTCCATTCTTTGTTATTCTGTTGGAATATCCTATATGTGCGTTTTACGCCGGACCTGGTTCCGTCTTTATTATTCTGTTGGAATATCCTGTCTGTGCGTTCACACTGGACCTGGTTCCATTATTTATTATTCTATCAGAATATCATGTCGGTGCGTTTACGCATGACCTGGTTCCGTTAATTATTATTCTGTTGAAATAACCTACCTGTGCGGTCTATCGCATGCCTGGTGATTTCTTTTGTTATTCCATTCTTTATTATACTCAGTTGGTTAAAGTTTTGACTTCTATACTCCATGAAATTAGTAAAATATCCTTGATATTTGCGCTTTATCCAGTATCCTTTAGTGAAAATATTCTTCCGAGCGTTCTTAAATTTTACTCCACAAAGCAGTATCATGTTGACAATTTGGACGTTATTGGTTCCTGGATAAATTAATTCTTGAACTTGTTTTATTGAATGCTTATATCATTGTCATCATCCTCATATTTATATTTTGTTGAAAGTCATCTGTGGCCTGTAGTGCATAGATGGACTTGATATGATTATGACCATGGATTATTCGGTGTAATCATGACCGTAATGTTACAAATGATATGGTAAAAGTCCTCATTGGCCCGTAGTGCATTGATGTACAGTTGTTGGCATGATCTTGACCATTGATGAATACACGAATATCCTTGGCCTGTAGTGCATGGATTATTTGTGGGTGTGATACTAATGAATATCCTTAGCCGTAGTGCAGGGATGATGTGGATTATTTATTAAGCTGAGTCCCAGCGATAAAAGTAATGAAAAACTTTTTATATCATAAAAGATAGTAGATGTTATTCTCTACTTGACTCTTTTAATGGATTGCTTATTTCGCTACAGTTAAACTTGATGTTTGTTATATTGTATTAGTTTAGCACTGTTGAAGGCTAATGATAATTTATTCTGCATTATCTTAGTCATAATATTTCTTACTGTGCTAGTTGAGCTCACCCTTTTGCTTTCATTGTTCTCTTCAGGAAATGAGAACGTAGCGGGGACTAGTCGGGGAACGAAGTGACCGTCCAGATAATAGCATTAGTAGTCCTCACTATTCTGTTAAATAGTCTGATAATAAATGTAATGATGACTTAATTGAGTGTGGATATTGTCTAGATGACAATATTTGTATTAAAACTCACATCATATGTTTAGTCGTATTTTACACGACTGTTGTATATTTAAGATTGTATTTATATTCTGTACCATGTATTTGGCGACTCAAGATGGGTGATGTATACCTATTTTGGGGGCGTCACAGTTGGTATCAAAGCTTAGGGATATGATCCCTGGCTGAGATGTGAGACAAGAACTAGGAGGGGAGAGACGAGGAATTCCTTCGCTAGTATAACCTACCTAAGTTTATTTGGTATTTAATTGGTCGGTCAGAGTATAGGGATAATATGTGATATATTAATTAACCCTTGTTTTATGGTAATATTTAAGAATGGCAGCTGAGAACGTTAACAATAGAGTGAATGAAATCGTGGCGATACCTCTAATCACCAACCAGGATAATGTGATGTCAGGCGAAGAAGGAATTAGAGACATCCATGTGGTGAGTGAAGAATTGATAGTTGCACCCGAGATAGTCCCAGAGGTTGTAGCTGAGAGTGAGGAAGAAGAGGAAAAAGTGGAAGAAGAGGAACCTGAGGAGAATTTATTAGAAGAATTTTATGATCAAAATTTAGAATTGCAAAATCATATTCATGAGTTAAAAGAGCAGGCTGAAGAACGTAGGCGGTCGTGGAGCAAAAGAATGCAACAATTCAAGCTTGTGTTACCCGATATGTGATGCTTGAACAGAAGCACTCTTTGGCAGAGTATAAGATGATAAAAATAGAATCTGAGCTGAAAGAAGAAACAACTAAACGAGTGAGAATGAGTTATGCATGGGTAAAAGCCGCACGACGCATTGATATTGTGGAAATAGATGTCCGATCTAAGAAGGCTAGAATAGATGATATGTATTTCTCTTTTTGGACAACAATTGAGAGAACCCAACATCATTTTTTGAATTACCCTGTACATTGCGGTCAACCCCAATTCGATATGGATCGAAGATTAATGATTCAGATCATGAAACAGGAGTACGATGAAGCAGTTGAGGGTGGAATATGCCCTATGGAAAAGTCAATTCCAGCAGTAGTGATGACACCAAATGCTGCCCCAGACAAGTTAAAGCCAGGTAGTTCAGGCGAGAGCGGTTGTCATGACTTCCCAACAAGTGAGGAACCCAAATGAAGTTAGCACGTGTTAGTTAACTATAAATTCTTGCGAAGTCTATACCTTATTAGATACCGGTTCTACCAATTATTTTATCTCTCTTGCTTGCGCTCAACATTTAAATTTGATCATAGAGAAGTTAGACTTTTACTTATTAGTTGAAACTTTGTTAATAGAAACCTTCGTTACCTCCACTATTTATAAATCTTGCTGATTCAAATCGACACTTTCACTTTACCGGTCGATCTTATCCCTTTCAAAATACTTGCCTTTGATGTAATTTTAGGAAATCGATTGATTAACTACTCATCATGCTTTTCGTAAGGTTGTTAGCTTTCATATTCCTAACCAACCTGTTATGCGAATTCAAGCAACCAAACCACTAAAGTCAATCATTGTCATATTAAGCCATAAATAAAGAGCCCCGAGCCTTTCGCTGGTGACTTCCAAGTCTTGGAATACACCGAAACTAGAATATCCGTAGGGGATGTCGTGAATAATGGTGGCAAGTTGATATATATCAATGTAACATGTTATCCAAGTCTTGGATGAGGGTCACAATTTTGAATGATATTTCAATTATTAATAAATTTCCTAACGTATTTTTGAAGACTTCCTGGCCTACTCCCAGAGCGTGAAATCAAATTTTGTATTGACCCCAGTACAAAACCCATTTCTAAAACCCTTAAATATTTCTTCACCTAGAACGAACGTATTATGCGCCAAAGACGTTGGCTTGAGCTGTTGAAGATTATGACCATACCATTCAATATCATCGTGGAAGAGCGAACGTGGTAGCTGACGCGTTGAGTAGAAGATCGTATGCGGTTACGAGTGTGACGTTGTTAACACAAAAACCCATTTCGTATAACTTATAAATGATGAAGATAGAGTTAAAGACTCTAGGAATCCGTGTGAAGATAACAAATATACGATTAGAATCGACTTTAATCGATAAAGTTAAAGCCGCTCAAACTACACACCTGAAGCTGATGAACATGAAGAAGAAGGTTTAAGAAGGCATTATTCTAGAAGCAAGAATCGATGAATAGAGGAAATCTCAACCCTTGATTTAATTGGCCCATTTAAAATCCTCGATCGAGTAGGAACTGTGGCCTATAAACTCGTTTTATTGCCAAGTATGTCGCGTGTTCATAACATTTTTTTTACGTATCGATGTTACGTAAATATGTGGACGACCCGATCCACATTATTGAATTGGAAATAGGCGAGATAGCAGAAGATTTAATGTATGAGGAGATACATGTTAAAATCTTGGATAAGAAGGATTCTATTCGACACTCAAAGGTTATACCTCAAGAGTTAGAATCTGAAATGAAGTCAAGGTATCCTCACCTCTTCGGCATACCAGGAACGTACGTAAATTTCGAGGGCAAAATTTTATAAGGAGGGGAGATTGTGAGACCCTAGATTTTATGAATAAAGATTTAAATTTTTCGAAATATTTTTTTGAATATTATGGTGTGGATTTGATATAATGTTATAGTTGGGGGTAATATTTATAAATTTTGCAAAGTAAGCAAGTTGTTATATAATATTCGATTGGTCGGAGAATATTCGTTTTAACAGAGAATATTCGTACGACGGCACAATCATTGGTGGACCCCACAACGGAAGTATTGTCGTAGTAAGAAAACGACAGAATTATCATTTTATAAAAATTACGGCGAAAGTGTTACCGTTAAAACTGTTGAACTACCCGGTAGTAAAAGTACAGTAATACGCATGATTGTATAGTAGCACACGATATTAATTATTGATGCTTACGTGAGAAGTCACTCAGTTATATTCAATTATTGCTACAGTAATTGCTGCATCATATCTCTCATATTATTGATTCAATTGTTGTCATAGTATCATCTGCATAATATGTTATATTAGTAAGTCAATAATTGAGACGACAAAGTTATTCATGTTATTATTTGCAATATTGACGATTTCTAGAAGTTCTGTCAAGGAGAGGTTAGATAATCTAATTGCGCACCAATAGGGAGAAATCCTTATCGGAAAGCCCCCTCTTTCCTAGGAATGATCTGGTTGTTAAATATTGTGAGTTATGATATTAATGATGAATAAGTTCGTGTTGATTAAAGATGAAATTGATAGTTCCATTGTGTTGGAATTATTAGTGTTAGTGGAAATCGATATTTATTTCAATGATAATTGATGTCTGGAAGTTATATTGATCAATCGGGTAATTAACCGAATAAATGAGCAATTAATTGTTATTATTTCACATACTTATAACTATTTGTTCACATGTGTGTACTATTGATTCACATTTATTTACTATTAGGGGAGTTGGTGCAAGATTGATAATACTTGCATGACTAAGTTAAAAATGGAGGTATAGTTGAAGGTACTATACTGTAATTCGTATTTTCACATGATTATAACTATTGAGTCACATGATTGAACTATTGATTCACATTATTTACTATTAGGGGAGGTGGTGCAAGTTTGATAATACTTGTAGGACTAAATTAAAAATGAAGAAAAAGAGGGAGGTATTATACTGTAATATTCTAAGCCCCAAAATGTGCAGTTATTGCAACTATATTTTCCTATAAATAGAAGCTCATTCTTCCTTCATTTCTCACCAATTCACTAAAGCTATAGAGCATTTATTATAGAGAGAAAGAAGAAGAGAAGTCTGCTACATCACTATTCCAGTATCTAGTTTTCTTCTAAAGTAAGGGGTATTATTTATTTTGTATTCATAAAGAGAGCTATTGTTATTTCATTCTTTATTATTCTGTTGGAATAACCTGTTTATGCGAAGTACTGCATACATGGTGAAATTCTTCTAATATTTCGTTCTTTATCATTCTGTTGGAATATCCTGTCTGTGCGTTTATGCCGGACCTGGTTCCATTATTTATTATTCTGTTAGAATATCCTATTTGTGCGGATTACGCATGACCTGGTTTAATTATTTATTATTCTGTCGGAATATCCTGTCTGTGCGGATTACGCATGACCTGATTCTATTATTTATTATTTTGTTGGAATAACCTGTCTACGCGGACTACCGCGTTCATGGTGAATTCTTCTGTTATTCCATTCTTTAATATTTTGTTGTAATAACCTGTCTATGTAGATTACCACATGCATGGTGAATGATCCTTCGTAGTCATTCCTTATTAAATTGTGGAAATGATCTGTTTACGTGGATTATGATGAAAGTCATAATAAAAGCATTGGACTGATGAAAATCATGGGTATATGTAGTATTAGTAAGTGTTATGATGATTTATGTTGGTTATTATGTGAAAACATGAAAGTTTCTTAGAAATCACAAAGGGTTGAAAATCATATTTTGGTGAAAATGGAACATGAAATTTAATTAACCATATCTCCTACTATATTTTGAATTTTTGAGTGTGGTCAAGTTCTAGAGTTAGATATATGAGTTTTCTAACTTATCCAAGTGGAATCACTGGAAAAGGTGTTGTAGATTTTCGTGTGGATTGATTTTAGCAAAGGAGTCAAAAACTGCAAAGTACTAAATAGCTACTGCCCAAAAATTTAAAAGGGCATTTTCGGCCACTTAATTTGTGAGAAAAATTCCAGCCTTTTGGAACATAGAAATATATGGTATAAAGTACCTCCTTTCAAAAAATGAGCTAATTCCGACTTAAAATGAGCAAGTTATGACTATTTCAATATTTAGGTTTTTCTGACAAAAAATGCTATAACCGGAGTTCTATAACTCCGATGACCATGAAGTTTAAACTGGAAGCTCACGTTAACATGTGTAAGATCCTGCCAAGATTTGGGAATTTCTGGAGTTAAACTTGAGGTAGCTAATTTCTTAAGGAATTAATTAGAAATTAATTTTTGAAAAATAGTAAATGAATTTTAAAAATTCCGAGAAAAATATATGTTCAATATGGGACTATATTCTGCTAAATCTCAGAAAAGAAATATTTTTGGGACTGATTTGGTATTTTTCATGAAAATAATCTAGTTATGAGTAAATGAGTTAAATATGTTATGTGAAGTAACAAAATTGAAAAATATGATTTTATGGCTTGGAAATCCTATATAGGGTATATGCAGATTTTTGATAAGGGATTTAATCATTGGTGATGAAATCTTATGAGTATGACATTTTTGAATGATTAAATACATTATTTGGTAAAATATAAACAATTGAAATAAATTATTTATAAGTTTAAAAAGTGATTAAAATATTGTTATAATATTAATAATATTAGATTATGAGTTTATTAAGTGATTGATAATATTTGGATAAATTTAAAGTCTTTAATATTTATCCTTGTTTTCGTTTGATTAATGCTTATATCATTGTCATCATTCTCATGCTTATATTGTGATGAAAGTCATCTTTGGCTTACGTGTATAGATGGACTTGGTGTGATTATGACTAGGGATTATTCGGTATAATTAGGACCGTAATGTGATGAATGATGCGGTAAAAATCCTTAGTGGCCTGTAGTGCATTGATGGACAGTTTTTGGTATGATTATGACCAGAGATTATTCGGTATAGTCATGACCATTGATGATTTAATGAATATCCTTGGCCCGTAGTGCAGGGATGATTCGATGATGTGGTTTATTTATTAAGTTGAGTCTCAGCGATAAAAAAATGATGAAACTATTTTAAATCATAGAAGATAGTAGATATCATGCTCTACTTGACTCTTCTAATGTATTGCTTATTCAGCTGCAGTTAATCTTGTTGTCTATTATATTCTATCAGTTTAATATTGTTGAAGGTTAATGATAATTTTTTCTGCATTATCTTAGTCATAATATTTCTTACTAGGTTAGTTGAGTTCACCATTTCTTTCACTGTTCTCTTCAGAAAATGAGAACGTAGCCGGGACTTGCCGGGAACGAAGTGACGGTCCAGATGATAGAATTAGTAGTCCTCACTATTCTGTTAAATAGTGTGACAATAAATGTAATGATGACTTCATTGAGTGTGGATATTGTCTAGATGACAATATTCTTATTAAAACTCTTAGATTGTGTTTTGTCGTATTTTACACGACTGCTGTATAATTAAGTTGTATTTGAAATTTGTTCCATATATTTGGCATACCATGTATTTGGCGACTCAAGATGGGTGATGTATACCTATTTTGGGGGCATCACAATTGTTATTCTATTCTTTATTATTTTGTTAGAATAACCTGTCTATGCGAAGTACCGCATACATGGTGAAATTCTTCTGTTATTCCATTCTTTATTATTCTATTGGAATAACGTGTCTGTGTGGTCTATCGCATGCATGGTGAATTCTGTTGTTATTCCATTCTTTATTATTCTATTGGAATATCTTGTCTGTGCGGATTACGCATGACCTGATTCCGTTCTTTATTATTTTGTTAGAATATCCTGTCAGTGCGGATTACGCATGACTTGGTTCCATTCTTTATTATTCTGTTGGAATAACCTGTCTACGCGGACTACCGTATGCATGGTGAATTCTTCGTTATTCCATTCTTTATTATTCCGTTGGAATAACCTGTCTATGTGGATTACCACATGCATGGTGAATGATCCTTCGTATTCATTTTTTATTAAATTGTGGAAATGATCTGTCTACGTGGATTACAGCATGGCGGGTGAAAATCTATTTGCAGTTTCGTATATTCTATTATACTCGGATGAAATATCATTTCTTTTGTACTCGTCATGGAATATTATTTTTTGGTATTTTCTTTTACGAGGTACTATTCACGGGTTACTATTTACCCAGTTACTATTCACTCTAGTATTATTCACTCAGATATTTGGGGCACTTTTTGTGTCGGAGTACTATTCATAAGTTACTATTCACGAGTTACTATTCACCCAAATTACTATTCACCTAAATATTATTCACTCGAGTATTTGGGGTACTTTTCATGTCAGGGGTACTATTAACGAGGTACTATTCCTGAAATACTATTCACCCGAAAAATATATTCTTTTTTATCCAAATTATTTTTGGTACATGAATATTATTCTTGAATTTTACTCTACAAAGCAGTATCATTTTGACAATTTTGACGTTATTGATTTCTGGATAAATTAAATTATAAATCTTAAAAATTTATCCTTGAACTTGTTTTATTGAATTATTATGTCATTGTCATCATCCTCATGCTTATATTGTGATCAAAGTCATCTTTGGTTTACGTGCATAAATGGATTTGGTATGATTATGACCTGAGATTATTCGGTATAATCATTACCGTAATGTGACGAATGATGTGGTGAAAGTCCTCATTGGCCCGTAGTGCATTGATGGACAGTTATGGGTATGATTATGACTAGGGATTATTCGGTATAGTCATGACCATTGATGATTACTTGAATATCCTTGGCCCGTAGTACAGGGATGATTCGATGATGTGGTTTATTTATTAAGTTGAGTCTCAACAATAAAGTTGATGAAAAACTTTTTAAATAATAGAAGATAGTAGATTTTATGCTCTACTTGACTCTTCTAATGGATTGCTTATTCCTGTAAGACCCCGAATTTTATGAAATAAAAGTATTCAATTTTTCTTATAATTACTATTCAGTAAATGGTTAAATTGATAAATGTTAAAGTTAAGGGTGATATATGATTTTTTCAAATACACAAGTGTTATAAAATAATCATTGTTGTCGGGAATATTCGTTTGGTCGTGGAATATTTTTTCTGTCGGGGAATATTCGAACGACGGCGCAGCTATTTGTGGGCCCCATAACGAATAACTGTCGGGTGAAGAAAACGACAAATTTGAGTTTTTACAAATAACGACGTAGTTGTTACTGTTAACACTGTTGGAATACCCGGTGATTAAAATACAGTAATACGCGTTATTGCACAGTAGCACACGGTATTGCACAGTATTTTTAAAATTATTGATTCTTACGTAAGAAGGCACTACTCAATAATTGTTACAGTAATTACTGTTCAATATTTTATTTTATTGATTCAATAATTGCTACGTTGAAATTTTATATTGTTGTTGTTCAATAATTGTTGCTGCACAGTATTTTCCTTTATCAGATCAATAATTCATATTATTTGAATAATAGTATTAGATAACATTATTGTCAATGTCTAGAAAGTTCTGTCTAAGGAGAGGTTTGGTCATCTAATTGCGCGCCAGTAAGGAGAAAATTCTTATTGGAAAGCCCCCTCTTTCCTGGGAACGGCCTGGTTGTCATAAATGTGATTCTGTAATATTATTTGTGAATAATTAATTATTGATTATATGATAAGGAAATATTTATTTTATGTGGATATAAACGAGGGACATATTTTTGTGGTTAAAATGAAGGAGTTAATGTTGAGGTTTTTATCAGTATTTTTGTTGGAATGGAGGTATTAAAAATTAGGGTTTTTGAGATATTTTGCGGGGTTTTAATTTTTAATCCGACCGTTGGATCGTGGTAATTTTGATATGTTATACATATATAAGTTGAGTATATGCCCACAAATTTTGAACCGTTAAAATGAACGTATGATTTATTATGAATTTTACGAGATGACTGGTTCAGAAATTGTTGAATTTTCGGAGTTTATCATTTTGGTGGGCAATTCTAAAATTGGTGGGCCCCACTTGTGGTTGGTGAAGAAATGTACTGAATTATATTTCAAATGTGGTGGGTGGGAATAGTAGCAGGTAAAGCCATCAGGTTGCAGGTCAAACCTACCAAAATTTTCCTATAAATAGAGGGCTAAGTTAGAATTGAAAATCACACCAGAAACATAAGCTTTCTCTCTTTCTCTCTCTATATTATGAAGCAT
The DNA here is from genome assembly GCA_016801055.1 of Panax notoginseng. Lineage (NCBI taxonomy): Eukaryota > Viridiplantae > Streptophyta > Magnoliopsida > Apiales > Araliaceae > Panax > Panax notoginseng. Next base: position 58,274,087 of record CM029017.1, on the reverse strand, counting down.
TTTTGTGAGTATTTAGATACTTTGAGAGTTGCTATTTCAGTGCAAGTTTTCTTCAGCATATACCGATCAGAAGTACTGCTCTTTTGAGGTAAGGGATTGTAAGGGATAGTAAGGGATTTTAAGGGTTGTTATGATTTTCAGTTTCGTAATTTTTCTGATCTTCAAAAATTCTGGAAAAATTTGAAATGATATTTTGATGAGTTTTCTTGATTGTGTCCAAAAATGGTGATTTTTGGATGTATAGATTGAGAGTTATGAATTTTATGAGAAAAGACTATTTTAAAAGTAACAGCTTATAATTCCTTGTGGTTAACTCCAAAAATTGATAAAATTTTATTGGGAGTACATGTATATGATGAAGTATACTCTGTTAATTTCAGAATTTTTGGACAAAAGTATAATTTTTGATAAATGTCTAAATATTCGGCTGTTTTGACCATATGAAAAATAGTAAATGACTTTTAAAAATTCTGAGAAAAATATATGTTCACTATGGGACTATATTATGCTAAATTCCAGAAAAGAAATATTTTTGGAACTGATTTGGTATTTTTCATGAAATGGTCTAGTTATGAGTAAATGAATTAAATATATTTTGTGAAGAAAGAAAATTGGAAAATAGGATTTTATGGCTTGAGAATCCTATATGAGGTATATGCAGATTTTTGATGAGGGTTTTGGTTATGATGATGAAATTAAGAGTTGGCATTTTATGATGATTAAATGCATTAATTAGTAAAGTGTAAACAATTAAAATAAATTGTTTATAAATTAAGTAATGTTATTCTTTCAATATCATTATACCGAAATATTGGTATGAATTTTATTGTAGAATTTCTATCTTTTGTGTCGGGGTTTATTCATGAGTTATGAATATTACTCTTGAGATTAAAACTATATGTTGATCATATTATTTTTATCATCATATATAACATTTTTATAACCCTGATGTTGAAATTCTCTTTCACTGGAGTGTAAAGATGGGTAGATTATTGGTATGATCATGACTAGGGTTCTCTTTGGCCTGTAGTGCAAAGTTGAATTGTGACTGGTATGATCATGACCATTGAATTTATAATTGAATATCTTAAGCTTAAGTGCAAAGGTGAATTGATCAACATGGTTATAATTATTGTTTATATAAATTCTGAAATGATTATATATTTCTTTGAGATATTAATATATTTGGCCGTAGTGCAAATATGAACTGTTGATGAATATATTTGGCCTGTAGTGCAAATATGAATGTTGATGAATATCTTTGGCCTGTAGTGCAAAGATGATATGTTGTTGAATATCTTGGCCTGTAGTGTAAAGATGAACTGTTGTTGAATATCTTTGGCCAGTAGTGCAAAGATAAACTGTTGACGAATATCTTTAGCCCGTAGTGCAAAGATGAAATTATTAGTATGATTATGAACAAGAATTGTGATTTGTGTATAACCATGATCTTTGATGTTTCAGGTAAAGACAAGTGATGAAAATTATCTTTGTCCTGGATGAGAAGAGGAATTTAGAATCAAATTATGATTATGAGTTATTTATATGATTGTGGACCGAACTGTTGATTGATTTACAGGGATAAAATATTGTTGGTGGATTTTTAACATGGAGAAGATAATAGACTTTATAGTCTATTTGACTCTTCTAATGGATTGCTCGTTCCGCTGCAACTATGGTTGAAATTTTTATCATTTACCATATGTTCTAAATCTCTGATTTATTGTTGATGAAGGCTATTGATAATTGAATTATCTTTAGTCATGATATTCTTTACTGAGCTAGTTGTGCTCACCCTTTACTTCACAATTCCTTTCAGGTAATAAGAGTGTAGCTGGGTCGAGCGAGGGTAAGGGAAAATAGAACGGTGGTCTCTAGCTGTGGATGTTCTCCGAAGCAGTATAGAAAAGTTCATTTAGTAGTTATATTTGGTGAATCCAATAGGGTAAGGTGTATCCCAACGTTGGAAGGGTGGTTTGCCACTATCATACAAGATGTCTAACGACATAACCTCGTGTCATCATAAGACAGGATGTGCTCATCCACTTGCTGAGTATATATACGAGCACTACCTATATAATCTTGGTGTTTGTTTAAGTATAATTCTCAATTAGAGACAGTAGAGATAATGATAAGTCAAGAGAAGACTCACCATTGGGAAGAATATGATAGTAATCTTCTCGTTTTTCTTTGGGGTCTATTGGGTAAACCAGGATAATTCTGTGGCCATATGATATCTATCATAACCTAGACGCATGGCCTCCCATGTACGAAGGTTTCCTTGAGCACTTCCCAAAGATTCTAATTTCCTAAAACAGTTTTTGACTATACCTTTATGTAAGGTGTCATTGTGAGGTGATGTCCACGGTTGGAACATGAGTCACATTTGGTATATATTTGTATCCAAACTCACAGCATATGTGTTGTTGTATTTTGCACAACAATTGTTGTAATAAAGTTACAGTTGTTTTCTGTACCATGTATTTGACGACTCAGAATGGGTTGGATGGAATGGACCTATTTTGGGGTCGTTACAATTCCGATTGCAGTTAAACTTGATTGTTTGTTATATTTTATCAGTTTTAAACACTATTGAGGCTAAAGATAAATTATTCTGCATTATCTTAGTCATAATATTTCTTACTAGGCTAGTTGAGCTCACCCTTTTGCTTTTTTGTTCTCTTCAGGAAAATGAGAATATAGATGGGACGAGTCAGGGAATGGATTGACGGTCCAGATGGTTGTTTTAGTAGTCCTCACTATTCTATAAAATTGTGTGTGACAATAAAATGTAATGAGGACTCCATTGAGTGTGGATATTGTTAGATGACAATATTTTTATTAAACTCTTAGATTATGTTTTGTCGTATTTTACACGACTGTTGTATAATTAAGTTGTATTTGAATTTTATACCATGTATCTGACAACCCAAGATGGGTGACGTATCCTGTTTTGGGGGCATCACAAAACACGTTATGAACACGAGACATACTTAGCGGTAAGACGAGTATGTAATATTGAATTCCACGTCTTTCGATGAAGATCAGCATAACTCTTTTGTCGATCTTTTGAGGTTTTATACGTTGTCGGATCGTTTGAATCTTTTCCATAGTCATATGTACCAACTCCGGTTCCCAACAACGTTGCTTCACCACCTCATCCCTCATACTGGAGAACGACACTTTCTTCTATAAACGCCTCAAATGGAGCCATTGCCAATACTTGCTCGATAATGTTGTTGTTGGAAAACTCCACCAATAATAAGAACTTGTCCCAACTTCCCTTGAAGTCAAGGACACATAGTCTTAATAGATCTTTAAGAGTTTGAATAGTCCTCTTTGACTGCCCGTCCGTTTGAGGATGATAAGCCGAACTAAATCGTAAATCCATGCCCATAGCTTTTTGCAAACTAACCCAAAATCTTGAAGTAAATCTTGGACTCGATCAGAAACTATGGATACTGGCATACCATGCAATCTTACAATCTCGTTTATGTACATACTAGCAAGACGTTCAAGTGTATAAATTTCTCGTATAGGTAAGAAATGAGCGACTTGATAATCTATCAACAATGACCCAAATCACATCTATGCCTTAGAAACCTTGGGAAGACCAGTAACAAAATCCATGGTAATGTGCTCCCACTTCCATTTGGAATTTCAAGTGGTTGCAATGGACCTTTTGGTACTTGATGCTCCGCCTTGACTCGTTGACAAGTTAGACACCTTGAGATAAACTCCACGATCTCTCTCTTTATATTGCTCCACCAAATGTATGTTGAAGATCATGATACATTTTTGGTACTCCCAGGATGGATTGCAAACGGTGTGTGGTGTGCCTCCATCATGATTTTATACTTAAAATTAGGGTCGTTAGGAACATAAAATTCTGGACTTGACTCGAAGTTTTCCTTCTTCATCCATTCTTGCTTCTCGGATAACATCTTCTTTCACTTTCTTCCTCATACGCATCAGCTCCAGGTCTGTAGCTTGAGCAACTTTAACTTTATCGATTAAGTCGGTTCTACTCGTATATTCGCTATCATCACATGGGTCACTGGAGTTTTTAACTCTATCTCCATCCTTTGCAAGTCATATAAAATGAGCCTTCATGTTGACAATATCGCACTTGTACCCGCATATGATCTTCTACTCAATGCGTTAGCTACTACGTTCGTTTTTTCAGGATGGAATTGGATGGTATGATCATAATCTTTCAACAGTTCAAGCCAACGTTGTTGTCGCATGTTGAGTTCCTTGAGTGAAGAAATATTTAGGCTTTTATGATCCGTATAGATCTCCACCTTCTCTCCATACATGTAATGCCTCCAAATCTTTAGTGCAAAAACGACTGCTGCCAACTCTAGATCATGAGTAGGATAATTTCTCTCATATTCTTTGAGTTGTCGTGGGGCATAAGCTATGACTTTCCCATGTTGCATAAGAACACATCCTAAACCCTTTACCCGAAGCATCACTATAGATGACAAATCCCTCCGAGCCAAATGGTATTGTCAGAACAGGTGCTGAAATCAGTCTCTCTTGAGTTCTTGAAAACTCTTCTCACATTCCACGCTCTAACCAAATTTTGTATCTTTTTGAGTCAACTGAGTTAATTGAGTAGCGATTCGAGAAAATCCTTCTACGAATCTTCGATAATAACCAGCTAAGTCGAGAAAGCTACGTACTTCGGTCACTGATTTAGGTTGCTCCCAGCTTTGAATAGCTTCAATCTTTGTTGGGTCAACAGATATTCCATGACTTGATACTACGTGCCCAAGGAATGCTGCTTCCTCAAGCCAGAACTCACATTTCTTCAACTTGGCATAAAGCTTGTTTTCATGAAGCTTTTGGAGTATCAGCCTCAAGTTGCTCATGATCTTCACGGCTTTTGGGATATATGAGGATGTCATCAATAAAGACGACCACAAAGTGATCCAAATATTCTTTGAATACTCGGTTCATCATATCATGAAGGCAGCAGGAGCATTAGTCAATCCAAAAGACATGATAAGAATTCATAATGCCCGTACTGAGTTTGAAGGCAGTCTTTGGAATATCCTTAGTTTTAACCTTCAGCTGATGATATCCAGAATGAGATCGATCTTTAAAAAGAATTGTGTTCTTGCAACTGGTTAAATAGGTCATCAATGCGAGGTAACAGATACCTATTCTTGATGGTGACATGGTTCAATTCCGGTAGTCAATACAAAGTCCCATACTCCCATCTTTCTTCTTCACAAATAGAACATGAGCACCCCAAGGAGACGTTTTGGGACGAATAAAATCGATATCTAACGATTCCTACAATTGGGTCTTCAACTCCTGAAGTTCAATAGAAGCCATTCGATATGGGCTTTAGAAATGGGTTTCGTACGGGTTCAAGGTCGATACAAAATTCTATTTCACGCTTGGGGGTAGGCCAAGAAGTTCTTCAGGGAATACGTCAGGAAATTTATTAACAATAGAAATATCATTCAAAACTGACGTATTTTTGTTTAAATTCGTGACATGAGCTGAGAAAGCTTGACATTCGTTTTTCAATAAACGAATAGCTTTATGGCTTGAGATGACAGTGATTGATTTTAATGGTTTGGTTGCTTGAATTCGCATAATAGGTTGGTTAGGAATATGAAAGCTAATAACCTTATGAAAACAATCAATTTTAGCATGATGAGTAGTTAACCAATCAATCCTAGAATTACGTCAAATGACAAGTATTTTTAAGGAGATACGATCGACAGGTAACATGCGGTTACCGATTTGAATCTAACAAGACTTATAAACAGTGGATGTAATGAAGGTTTTCCCAACGGAGTTTCAACAATAAGTCAAAGTCTAATTTCTCTGGAGTCAATTTAAACGTTGAGCGCAAGTAGGAGAAATAAAAGAATGGGTTTAGAACCGATATCAAATAAGGCATAGACTTCGCTAGAGTTTATGATAAGCTTACTCGTGATGACTCGTTCGGGTTCCTTACTTTTTGGGAGGTCACGATAAACGCTCTCCCTTGAACTACCGGGTTTGACTTTTTTTGGGACGGTGTGACGCCCCCAAAATAGGTATACATCACCTATTTTGAGTCGTCAAATATATGGTACAAAATACAAATAAAAATTAATTATAAAACGTCGTGTGAATACGACAAAAACATAAGCTGTGAGTTTTAATACAACACTTTCTTCTAAACAGGATTCAAACTCAAAATAAGTCTTCAATACATTTATTTTCACACTATTTCATAAAATAGTGAGTACTACTAATGCTATCATCTGAACATCACTCCGTTTCCCGACTAGTCCCCGCTACGTTCTCATTTCCTGAAGAGAACAATGAAAGCAAAAGGGTGAGCTCAACTAGCCCAGTAAGAAATATTATGACTAAGATAATGCAGAATAATTTATCGTTAGCCTTCAACAGTGTTAAACTGATAAAATACAATAACTACCAAGTTTAACTGTAGCGGAACAAGCAATCCATTAGAAGAGTCAAGTAGGCAATAAAATCTACTATCTTCTATGATTTAAAAGGCTTTTCATCACTTTTTATCGCTGGGACTCAACTTAATAAATAATCCACATCATCGAATCACCCCTGCACTACGGCCAAGGATATTCTTTAGTATCACGACCACGAATTATCCATGCACTACGGCTAAAGATAATCATGTTTTCATCAACGATCCTGATCATGCCATAAAACAATTCATCTTTGCACTATGGCCAAAGAGAATCCATAGCCATAATCATACCAAAAACTATCCATCAATGCACTACGGGCCAATGAGGACTTTTTTCACATCATTTGTAACATTAAGGTTATGATTATACCGAATAATCCATAGTCATAATCATACCAAGTCCATCTATGCACTACGGGCCACAGATGACTTTCAACATAATATAGAATGAGGATGATGACAATGATATAAGAATTCAATAAAACAAGTTCAAGAATTAATTTATCCACGAATCATAACGTCCAAATTGTCAACATGATACTACTTTGTAAAGTAAAATTCAAAAATGCTCAGAAGAATACTTCCATGAAAAGATACTGGATGAAGCGCAAATATCAAGGATATTTCACTAATTTCATGGAGTATAAAAGCCAAAACTTTAACCAACTGAGTATAATAAGAATGGAATAACAAAAGAAATCACCATGTATGCGATAGCCCGCACAGGCAGGTTATTCCAACAGAATGATAAATAACGGAACCAGGTCCGGCGTAAAACGCCACAGACAAGATATTCCAACAGAATAATAAAGAATGGAACCAGGTCGGCGTAAACACAAGACAGGATATTCTGACAGAATAATAAATAATGGACCAGGTCCGGCGTAAAATGCACAGACAGGTATATTCTGACAGAATAATAAATAATGGAACCAGGTCCGGCGTAAACGCACAGATAGGATATTCTGACAGAATAATAAAGAATAGAATAATAGAAGAATTTCACCATGTATGCGGTACTTCGCATAAACAGGTTATTCCAATATAATAATAAAGAATGGAATAACAGAAGAATTTCACCAAGTATAGGGTAGGTATACAGGTTATTCCAACAGAATAATAAGAATGGAATAACAGAAGTTCTCTTCTTGAATAAGAAAGAAAGAATCCATTTACGAGTACAAAAATAATATCCTTACGAGTACAACAAATAATATCCCTTACATTAGAAAGAAGAGTACTGGATATAGGAGTAGTGAAGTCACAGAACACTTTTCTTCTTTCTCTCTATAGTTTCTCTCTCTAGAGTTTCAGTGAATTCGTAAGAAATAATGAAGAAATGAGCTTCTATTTATAGAAGAATGGACTGCATAGTAACTAATTCATGAACGGTCCAGATTGATTTACTTTTTAATCGGACGGTCATATTTAAACCCAAAAATCTTTTAAAATAAATTATAATATATTCTATTTATAATCTAATAAAACGAATAACTTTATAAAAGATTTTACTATGCAACACTATGCATGCACTATGCAAATACTATGCA